>JAJIBD010022166.1:0-53698 GCA_021461705.1 Cryptotis parvus
GGGTGAATGGCAGCACAATGGGTGAGCATTTGCCTTGCACATGACTGAAATGGGTTAGATCCCTGGCATCCCTTAAACTCCCTGAGCACGACTAGGAAAAATTCCCTGAGCATAGAGACAAGAGTAAGCCTGAGAAATGCCAGTTGTGACACAAAATGAAAAAAACAAAAAATACACAATAAAAGCAAACAAACAGCAAAAGAGAGAGAGCAGAGGGAAACCAGAATGATAGTGCAGCAAGTAGGGCATTTCCTGCATGCAGTTGGCTTAGGATTGATTCTTGGCATCTCAAATGGACCCCTGAGCCCACCAAAAGTGATTCCCCAAGAGTGATTCCTGAGTACAGCGCCAGAAGAAACCTCTGAGCATTGCTAAGCATGGCCAGAAAACAAAACAAAAGCAAACAAAACTCACAAAGCACAGAAGACAACAGGGGCTTGAAAACAAAAGCCACAAACTGGAACTTCTAACTGCCTGTAACTGCCTGTAATGGACAAGAGCGAAACATCAGGTCACACTACATCCTACTCCCAACTCTAGACCCCAAGCGCCATGCACAGTGGCCAGCCTGCTTACCCCAACCCTCTGCCCAGTGCTCCAGCATATGTCGAAGCCTTTGGGGTGTGGGCACGTGGACGGAGGCATTCGTGCGCCCACCCTTGCTCAAGCAGAGTGAGCTCAGCCAACGTGGAGGAGACTCACAGGCCGGGTTTCCGCCCTGTCCAGTAGATCAGCAGTTACCTGCTGCCTCCCCAGGATGGGGAGATGCCAAGGCTGCCCGACTGTTGTCAAGGTTCAGGGTTATTGGAGGCTTATTTTCACTGCCTGGTGACAGCAGGTATCGCGGAAGGTAAACGTGACAGGAGCCTCGCCTGGCTGGTCGCTTCTCAGGGGTCACCACACTCCTGTTTTCTTTACATTTTCCCCCTCATTTAAACTCTTTTGGTGTTGTTAATTTCTTCCCACACCTGTGGAAAACATGGAAGAGAGGCTTTGCTTGGTGACAGCCTGCAGAGCATGGCCGAATGTCTCTCCAGGAGGGGATAGTGCAGGGCTTTGTAAACCCAGTATTGTCTTTTGGCCTATGGTGTTTGCTGTGTGTAGCACAGATAGAAAGCTGTGAGGTGAATGACTTCGCTCCTTTGTCTGTTAACAAACAGACGTGCTGACCATCACTCCTCAGCTGGAGAAGCGAGAGGCGGGCCTGAGGGAGGTCAATGGTGACTTTCAGGTGCTCCTCTCCATCTGGAACCATCATAGGAGGCATGAAGTTGAATACAGCAGGGAACCCACACCGAGGTAACTCCCTGGAGCATGTTTCACACCAGGTAACTCCCTGGGGCATCTCTGGCAACTCAGCCCAGATGTTGCAGCCCCCTTACTCTAGTCAGAGCTCAGTCTGTCTCTGTCTGTACCAGACACTGGTTCTTTGCTTTCTCTTCTGCAGCTTCTCAGCCTGCTCTTTGTGCCTTGGCTAAGGCGGGGTACTGAATCATCGGCGACTAAGAGGTAGACTGAAGCAAGCCTGTGTTTGCGTTCTACAGAAGCCTCTTTCATTTCCCCTCTCTGGGTACATAGGTTTATAGGGGGTTGCCTGGAGACCGGCACACAGGTTTGAAGAGAAGTGAGGTGAGCAGGGGTAGGGGTAGGTGACAGGGACTGGGCTGGTGCCACTTGGTTCTGTGTCCCCAGGGTGCCCTGCTCTCTAACCTCCATGGGTGACTTCACCCCCTGGGAACCTGCCACTCAACCATCACAGGCAACAGTCTTGCCTCCGCTGGGCCTGGAGCTCCTAGTTTTCCTCCCTGATGTTTCTCAGGAGTTTCTAAACTTGAGGAAAGAAGGTAGGGAGGCAGGCAGGAGCCAGCTGCATGCCATCCTGACTAGGAGCCCTGGCAGACTCTCCCCTGCTGGACTGTCTTCCCAGGCCTATTCTCTGCGACTTTGTGGATTAGATCTTGAATGTTATCTTGGAGCTGTTTCTGGAAGGGGCCACATGCTGTTGTAGGGAGTCACAGTCCTAGTTCCACTGGGGATACCAGCATGTGCCACTGCGTCTGCTATAGGAAAAGCCACAGAAGCCAAAGAGGGCAGGAAATGACGGACTCCAGCACTGACGCCCAGACCCAAGGCAGGTGGCACCTGAGGCAACCAGTCACCTGTTCAGGATGTCTCGCTTGTAGGGTCTAAGGGATGGGCCCTCCCCTATTTAACCCCATCCCTCCTTCCACTCAGTGTAGGCCCCTGAGGCTCAGTGTCCAGGGTAAACAGTGAGTGGAGAAGCTCCTGTCCCAGCCCAGGGCTCAGTCCCTGCACCTGCCCCCTCACCGTTAATAACCTCAAGCCTCGCCCATGACCTCTGAACCCTCTATGTCATAAGGCCCTGGCATCTAGGCTCCCTGCCGGGCAGGACTTGCCTCTTTTCTCTCGCTGGCCCTAGCCCAGAGATCTGAGCATGGTCAGAAATCGCTCCTGAGCACTACTGGATGTGTGACCCAACCCCCTGCTCTCCAAGCAAAGGAAAACCCAACATCATATTCTAAAACATCCCCCAGCACTCTCCACCCCTAAAGAATACATGAACCTATTTGGTGACTGGCTGTGGTGCCAAACAGGGCAACGAAGTGTGTCCTTCCTCCTTGGTGGAATGGTGACTCTAACCCCCAGCAGCATTCTCCCCTCCTAGACAGGTCCTCCCCCACCTGGAGCAGGTGCTACATCTCTCTGTCTCTGCCCCTGCCTCCCACAGCTGTCCCAGTGCTTCCTGACATGCTCTTTGCACTGGGGCGCATGAGTGAGCCCGTGCCACCCAATCTCTGACTGAGCACCCTCCTCCCCTTCCCCCATCATCCAAGTGAGGCTCTCAGCCCTAAAAAGGGATCTTCAACACATCTCATCTGGCGACTACATAGACAGGAAAGTCAGATTCAGAGGCATGTAGCATCTCACCCAAATGAAGGCCAAGAAGGAATGAGTGAGTGCAGGGTTGGGTCTTGGGTTTGAAGGGCAGGCAGGACCTCACAACTATTTCCTGGAGCTTTGTATTTGGGGATAAGGTTCAGGTCATGATGGTGCTATTTTAATTGGGTCTGAAATGGGGCTCCCAGCCTCAGCCTTGGGCTTTCTGTCAGATGCAGCTGTTGGTCCAGTCATGTCCAGGGAGTCAGAAGAGCTGGGGACCTGGGGACACCTCCCTGAGCGGTCTAGTCAAAGCTGACCCTGTCGGGTCTTCTGGGCTCTTGGGCCGGAACTCACCAGCTTCATTCACCCGCTGCATGTCAAGACTCCTGCAGTCTCTTGCTTTTTATTATTTTTTTGGGTCACACCCGGCGATGCTCAGGGGTTACTCCTGACTCTTTGCTCAGAAATTTCTCCTGGCTGTGCTTGGGGAACCATATGGGATGCTGGGAATCGAACCCGGGACGGCACACGCCGGCCGCGTTCAAGGCAAACGCCCTATCCTCTGGGCTATCGCTCTGGCCCCTCCTGCATTCTCTTTAGCTGGAAGAATGCCCTGGCCCTACCAGCAAATGGACTTAGTGGTGTGGTTGGGTGGGAGTGGGACGTGGGCTCACTTTCTCTTCTTGCTTTTGCTGGGCCCAGAGAACCCAGGGTCTGGGCAGAGCTGGGGCTCCACAGGAAAAACAAGAATCTCCATGTTTCTGACCTTAGCCTCTCTCCTAGTGTTCCTCCTCCTGAAAGATCCAGAAGCACAAATAAGAGTCTTCCCTGACACTGGGTGTCGCCTAAGCTCCCTCAGAATGGCTGAGTTTTGCACCCTGATGCTGGGTGAACTCATGCTAGGAGCGAGTCCCCCGAGAGAGAGCAGTGATGTCCCATAACCTGAGAGGAGTGGTCAGAAATACCAAAAAGACTGTGGAGGGCCTGGTGCCTGTAACACTGCGTGTGGAATGCAGCGCACTTTGGTCCACCCACAGCATCCAGTTCAGAAGCCTCGAGGAGGGGGTACCTATATGTGTGGGACCTGCTCCTGGTCGGTGTACAGTGCCTCCCTGGACACTTTGTGATACCCAGGTCTTCCACACTCTGGCGTCTGCCTACATGCTGCCCAATGGTTTATATGCTGGACCTCAAAGATTTGTTTATCCCTTTGAAAATCGTGCCAGAGAGCCGAACCATGCTTGCTTCTGAGTGGGAGGATCCAAGGACAGCAGGAAGCCTCAGTTCCTGTGGACCTGTGGACCCTTTGCCCAAGGGTTCAAGAACTCACCACTGTGTTGGGGAGGCCCTGGCTCTGGACCAGGAAAATCCCTGGGGAGCCCCAACATGTAGCATCCTGCAGCATTAGGCTGATATAATCCTGGGGCAGATGCCCAAGAGGACCAAAAGGGGCGCTTGGGGGCTCTGCTGCAGCTGACTGCAGAGGCTGGGTTACAAACCTCCTGGAGAAACGGGCATTTAGAACTGAAAAAAGGAAAAACTGAAATAACACAGAAATCAGCCCTGGGAATAGGAATCTAGAGTCTATTGGTTTTTATGCGTGAGGACGGGCACCAGTCGGGAGTCCTGACCCAGAGCAGAGGCCCTGGCAGAGGCCTGGGTATTTCTACCTCTGTACCCAGGGCTCTGATCTCTAGCCACTGCCAGAGAGGCAGACAGACAATCTACCTCCAGTTCCCATCCGTGGTGTTTCTGGTGAATTACAAAGGGCCTAAGTAGCTACCCAGGCAAGATATCACAGAACAGGGATTATGGGGTGAAAACCACGTCTAGCTTTTTCCACTATACAGACCCTCAACCCCATCATCATTCGCCTCTAAGCGGAGGGGACCCCTTAACCCTGACTCTCAGGAAATGTTGGATGAAACCTACTTCCCAGAGCCAGTGGACTGTTCAAGAGCAGTCTCCAACCTGAGTTGCATCTGGTAGTGGCTGGAAGAAGCCCCTTCATCCCACCTGGGAGTAACATGCCCAGGGTAACTGGGCACTGCTGTGGTTCCTAAAGCTGCAGCCTGACACCCAGATTCATGAAGTGTTCCGAAGGCACAGGAGCCCTAGTGGGGGAGGTCAGCCGACCCTGGTGACCACTTCTCATCCACTGAAAGGACAGCTCTGCTTCGCAATGTCCCTCCTTAACGCTGGCCGGTCAGCATATGCAGGACTCTCCAAAAACTCTGCTGACTTGAGCTGTGCCTTTGGTAGGCAACTACTAGGATTAGGAGGCCTAGTGGCAACTTCCAGCAGTGGGTACTGCTGAGGGGGACATGAGGAGGCAACAGGAGTGTGGTCAGGCCACGGAGGTGCTGCAGTGTTGGGGTATCACATCTGGCTTCCCCCTGGTGAGGACGCATCAGGTTTTTGAACCTTAATCCTTAGAGTGGATTCTCCTGGGCTCCCTTGACTGGTGTCACCTGGGGATGACTGGCAGGTGACCGGCTCTGGACATGTAGAGATCCCTTGGCATAGTCTCCCACAATCGTGAAGTCAGCATCCTCCCATTTCCAGTGACACACACCCACAGGCCCTAGTATAAACACTTATCATTTTATTTTAACAATAATGGAAACAGGGCAGTGAGAGCTGTCTCAGACCCTCATGGCCTACCCTGTGCATCCAATTCATTATTCACTCAAAGGTGTAAATAATGCCTACAACTCGGTCGATGGATGGTTAAAGCTCCATTAGCAACAGGGAGCCATCCCCAGAAGAGAAAATGTTCCTGGGAGTGGAAGCTCCCAGCTCAGACTGTTGTTTGGCTTTGGGGGCCATAAAGGTCAAGAGATTTTTTTGGGTGTCACACCCAGTGATGCTCAGCATTACTCCTGGCTCTGCATTCAGGAATTACTCCTGGCTGTGCTCAGGGGACCAAATGGGATGCTGCAAATTGAAGACAGATTGGCTGCAAGCAAAGCAAAAGTGCCCCCACTGTGCTATCCTTCCAGTCAAAGGCTAAGGTTTGAGTGGCCCAGTTTTAACGTGGATCAGAAAGGGGGTTCGTTTGCCCCCCACAGAGCAGCGTTTCCTCTAAAACAATGAACCCCTCCCCACAACCACGAATCAACTGCTCTATGGAGGCTTATTGTTTGGATCTATATGAGACGTTTCTGTTTTAGGGATTTCTCAGGGTACTCCTGCCTTTGTGCTCAGGATGCCATGTGGTGCCAGGGAATGGACAAGAGGCCCTGCGTGCAGAGCTTGCGCTGAGGCACCTCAACTGCTCTCTAGACCCTCTGCACGTAATGCAAGTCAACACTAAAGGGGAAAGTGCCCTGAGCTACTGCCAGGCAGCCCATCACCTTGGCTTTTCCCCTTGGTCCTAATATTTTTCAATCAACGGTAGTTTGGGAGGCAATTTCCACGCAGTTTGTTCTCTGACACCTAGTTTTAGGAAGGGGTGGCCGCTGCCTGTCCCGAATCTTCTGGCTGAGCTGTCGGAGGGTGTGTCTGTTCTGGACTCAACTGTACCCGGGGGTAGTGAAATTTCTGCCCTGAAAAACAAGTATTTAGTGGTGGGGAACAAATCTGCCAACTTAACATGTGCTGGTGCTAGGGGATAAGCTCCTGGTAGCTATTGTTGCGAACATATCTGCTACCCAAGTATCAATGGTGACTATTTCGTGGACTTTTCTGCCCCCCAATCTGTGGTGGTTATGGTCGAGGACATTTCCGGGTCCTGGAACCCTGGTGACTAATAATGTGGACATTTCTGCCTCTCAGGAATCACTGGTAGCTAGAGTTTGGGGACATCATGATGCCCAAATTCAGAGTTGCTTATTTTTTAAATACTTAAAGAGGAGGAGCATGGGAGCAGGAATGTGGGAGGAGGAGAAGGGTGAGAGGAGAACAGGAAGGAAGAGCAGGGAAGGACAGGGCTAGGGCTAGATTTGGTTGATTTTGAGAGGGTCCCGTCCATTATTGCAGTAAAATAATGGGAATAAGAAGGGAAATTGGAGACCAGCCCATCGCGTCTGGCATCACAGTCTTCATGTTCTTGGGCGCCTCCTTCTCCATCATCACCTCCACTTCACTGGTCTTCAAGGTCTCGTCCACCTCTGCGTTTACAATCGCCTTCACCTGCATGAGCTTCTTGGGTTCCACCACCTCTTTCTCCTTTACCTCTGTGTCCTTTGACACTAGACTGGCTGTTGGGTGGCACCAGGGTCTCACTGAGCCTAGAAAGGAGGATAGACTGGGGCGGGGCCCTCTTGTTCCACCATCCCATAGCCCCACCAACTGACTCGTAAAGGGGGCTTCTCCCTCCAGGGAACCCTTTGCCCTGCCACTCACCCTTCTTAGGCACGCTTGTGACTTCTGCAGGGCCCAGAGCTGCTGCTTCTCCTCCTCTGACTGTCTGAGGAGCCCCTAAAGGAGAAGGCGGTCTGTGAGGAGAAAGGAAGGAGCTGGCTACTGCCCTCCTGCCCTGAGGGCCTGCCCCCCCACTCTCACCTGGGTCTCCCTCAGCTCCTTCAGGTCCTCCTCCAACACCGCCTGCCCTCTGGGTCGCTCCAACTGCAGCTGGTCCAGGAGCTGCCTCTGCAGCAGCTGCTGCTGTAGCTCCTCCTTCTCAGAGACCAGCTGCTGGTAGCTGTCCAGATGCTGTTGCACTGTGAGCAGGAACTGCTGGAGCTGGGTCAGATACTCATCCTGATGCCCTGAGGACCGGGTCCTTCAGTTCAACACTTCCATCTGCGGCATGACACTGAGTGTGGACATGGTCCAAAACCCAAACAGTGCCTCCCAAATGTGGTCAATGCTTTGGTAGCTATCAAGTACCAAGGTAGTCAAGAGCCCAACTGAGGGGACCTGTGCTCACAGAAACCTCCAAACCTCACATGGGGATCAACAATTATAATAGCAGTGGGGGTGAAACTTTAGGAGCTTGGGGCTTATGACCTTGGTTCTAAGCCTCAGTCCCAGTAAGAAAAGACAGGCAGCTGGGCACACAGCCCTAATGGTCCTGTCCCTGGACACAGCGGCTGCCCTGCGGAGGAAGGGAACAAGGTGTCACCAAAATCTTAGGACACCTGGAGCACAGGAAGTCCAGTTACGGGGACAGAGGGACCGGGAAGTTCCTGGACGAGGGGTCCCTGGAGGTTTCTAGCCCAGAGTCCGGGGAGTCCTGACTGTCGGCAGACTCTGCCGAAGGCCAGACTGACAGTCGACTTGGCCCAGGACTGCAAGAGGGACAAGGGTTCATCTGGACCAGACACTGGCCACCGTGGGGGTGCCATTACAAGACCTTAGACTCGGCCACACATCCCAATCTCAGTGCTGTTTCTCACCATCTTCCTTTCTGTGGCCAGCTGAGTCCTCTGCAATCCAGTCTGGGTTGGCACAGGGTTGGGAGATGGACGCCACAAGGGGGCGGAGGGAAGGAGACAAACAGTAGAGGAGGGGAACACGGAGCCGGGGTTGGAGCCACATCTCGCAATTCAGAGTATGAGGATTTCACCACATAAACTGGTTCACTGAGAGATGGTGCCAGAAAGGGAGGGCCCAGTGCTTTTTAGGCGAGGTCGTGGTCGTGGTCTCGGGTCTGCAACCCCATTGGCCAGTGAGAAATCCAGACCTACTGCCAGTCCTTTTCAAGCTCTTCCAGGAAATAGAAGAAACAGAAACATTCCCAAACAGCTTCTACAAGGTACATATCACCCTGATACCCAAAACAGGGAGAGACAACACAAAAAAGAAAACTACAGACCAATATCCCTGATGAACACAGATGCTAAGATCTTCAACAAATACTAGCAAACAGAATCCAAAGACTCATCAAGAAGATTATACATCATGACCAAGTAGGATTCATCCCGGGAATGCAAGGATGGTTCAACATTCGCAAGTCAATCAACATAATACATCATATCAATAAAAGAAAAAAACATATGACCCGTTCAATAGAGGCAGAGAAAGCATTTGACAAGATCCAGCACCTGTTCATGATTAAAACCCTCCAGAAAATGGGAATTGAAGGGACTTTCCTCAAGATATTTACAGCCATCTACCAAAAGCCCACAGCAAGCATCATTCTAAATGGGAAAAGTTGAAAGCCTTCCCCTGAGATCAGGGACTAGACAAGGTTGCCCACTCTCACCTCTTTTATTCAATATAGTACTGGAAGTACTTGCCATAGCAATCAGATAAGAAAAGGACATCAAGGGCATCCAGATAGGCAAGGAAGAAGTCAAGCTTATCATTATTTGCAGATGACATGATACTATACCTAGAGAACCCTAAACTCTCTACCAAAAAACTCCTAGAAACAATAGACGCATTTAGTAGAGTGGCAGGATACAAAATCAACACCCAAAAGTCAGTAGCTTTCCTATATACAAATAACGAAAGAGAAGAAAGGGATATTAAGGAAACAATTCCATTCACAATTGTGCCACAGAAAATCAAATACCTAGGAATCAACTTACCCAAGTATGTAAAGGACCTGTACAAAGAAAACTACAAGACACTGCTCCAAGAGATAAAAGAGGACACAAGGAAATGCAAACACATTCCCTGTACATGGATAGGGAGAATCAACATTGTCAAAATGGTAATACTCCCTAGAGCTCTGTACAGATTCAATGCAGTCCCTATAAGGATACCGATGACATTCTTCAAAGAAATTGACCAAAAACTCCTGAAATTTGTATGGAACAATAAACCCCCCAAGGATAGCTAAAGCAATCCTTGGGAAAAAGAAGATGGGAGGCATCACCTTTCCCAACTTCAAACTGTACTACAAGGCAGTAGTAATTAAAACAGCATGGTATTGGAATAAAAACAGACCTGTGGACCTATGGAATAGAATTGAGTATCCTGACACCCAACCTCAAACACATGATCATTTAATCATTGATAAAAGTGCAATGAGTCTAAAATGGAGTAAGGAAAGCCTCTTCAACAAGTGGTGTTGGGAAAATTGGGCAGCGACATGTAAAAAAATGAATTTGGACCTGTGTAACACCATGCACAAAATTCAGGTCAAAATGGATTAAAGATCTCAATATCAGACTTGAATCCATAAAGTACATTGAAGAAAATATAGGAAAAAGCCTCCACGACATTGAAGCAAAAGGCATTTTCAAAGGTGAAGCATCACTAACAAAGCAACTAGAAGAAAAGATAAACATATGGGACTACATGAAACTAAAAAGCTTCTGCACCTCAAAAGAAACAGTGACTAAGATACAAAAGCCGTCCAAAGGAATGGGAAAGAATATTCACCCAATATGATAAGGGTTTAATATCCAGGATATATCAGGCACTGGTAGAACTTTACAAGAAGAAAACAAATAACCCCATCAAAAAATGGGGAGAAGAAATGAACAGAAACTTCAGCAAGGGAAGAAATTCGAATGGCCAAAAACATATGAAAAAATGCTCTTCATCACTAATCATCAGAGAGATGCAAATCAACACAACAATGAGATACCACTTTGCACCACAGAGACTGGCACATATTGAAAAGAGCAAGAACAACAAGTGCTGGCGTGGATGTGGGGAAAAGGGGACACTCATCCGTTTTTGGTGGGAATGCCGGCTGGTACAGTCTTTCTGGAAAACAATATGGACTTTCCTCCAAAGACTAGAAATTGAACTCCCATTTGACCCAGCCATATCACTCCTGGGAATCTACTCTGGGAAACCAAAAATACGCAGAGGAAACAGCATCGCTACTTTTATGTTCATAGCAGCATTATTCACAATAGCCAGAATCTGGAAGCAACCAGAGTGCCCGAAAATTGATGACTGGATAAAGAATCTTTGGTACATCTACACAATGGAATACTATGCAGCTGTTAGGAAAAATGAAGTTATAAAATTTGGCTATAAATGGATGGACATGGAGATTATGTTGAGCGAAATTACCCAGAAGGAGAGAGACAGATACAGAATGACTGCATTTATTTGCATGGCATAAATATATATGTACATGTTATGATACCAATATCCAAGGTCAAGTGAAACATATATCAGGAGGTCTTGTCAAAGGTGGAAATTATCACAAACGTGTGGGAGTCAGAGTTTAGGTAAGACAGAAAATAGAGCAGTGTGCTAATAATTGTCGAGGGTACTAATGCCCACCTAGAACTGAGCATTAAATAGAGGCAAAAGGATACACATGACAACCTTTTAATGTATGTTCTGTAATCCATAGTCTGGAAGGGAAGGAAAAGAGAAAGAGAGAGAAAGGGAAAGAAATAAAGAACCTGCCATGGAGGTGGGCTGGGGAAGGGGGAGGGAACCGGGGGCGTTGGTGGTGGGAGATGGGCACTGGTGGAGGGACGTGTGCTGGAACACTGTATGACCAAAACCCAAATATGAACTTTTTTATTGTATATCTTTTTTATTTGTATATCTCACGGTGGTATAATAAAATACTTTAAAAAAAAGAGAAAATAAATCTTTGCTCAAGCCATTACCTTTTGTTTATGTGTAGCAGGTTTTGAAGGGATTGTTTGCTTTTTGATTCACACCCAGAAATGCTCAGGGGTTTTACTCCTGGTTGCACTCAGGAACCAATCCTGGCAGTACTTGGGTGACCATGTGGTATACCAGGGAATAGAACCCGGGTCATCCGCATACTAGCAAATATCTACCCACTGTGCTATTGCTCCAGCCCTTTATAAACGGTTTTATGCTCTAGAAAGACAACGTTCAAAATATTGAACTTTGAGGTATTTTTTATACTGTTGAGGAAAAACGATGTTAAAAATGTTTGTTGTTCTCTATTAGAGGGGTACTATTCCTCTTTTTTTTGTTTTTAATTAAACAAAAATTTTTTGTTTAATTTTGATTGTTTTTAATTAAACAAAAATTTTTTGTTTTAATTTTTTTATTTTTTTAAGTATTTTATTATACCACCGTGAGATATACAAATAAAAAGATATACAATTAAAAAGTTCATGTTTGGGTTTTGGTCATACAGTGTTCCAGCACCCGTCCCTCCACCAGTGCCCATCTCCCACCACCAACATCCCCGGTTCCCTCCCCTTCCCCAGCCCTGCTCCATGGCAGGTTCTTTATTTCTTTCCCTTTCTCTCTCTTTCTCTTTTTCTTCCCTTCCAGACTATGGATTACAGAACATACATTAAAAGGTTGTCATGTGTATCCTTTTGCCTCTATTTAATGCTCAGTTCTAGGTTGGCATTAGTACCCTCGACTATTATTAGCACCCTGTTCCATTTTCTGTCTTACCTAAACTCTGACTCCCACACGTTTGTGATAATTTCCACCTTTGACAAGACCTCCTGATATATGTTTCACTTGACCTTGGATATTGGTATCATAATATGTACATATATATTTATGCCATGCAAATAAATGCAGTCATTCTGTATCTGTCTCTCTCCTTCTGGCTAATTTCGCTCAACATAATCTTCTCCATGTCCATCCATTTATAGGCAAATTTTATAACTTCATTTTTCCTAACAGCTGCATAGTATTCCATTTAATTTTTGTTTTTAAATGTGCCACTGCAGCTGCTATAGGGAAAAGCTACAGAAGCCAAAGAGGGCAGGAAATGATGGACTTCAGCACTGACACCCAGACCCAAGGCAGGCAGCTCCTGAGGCAACCTGTCACCTGTTCAGGATGTCTCCCTTATAGGGTCTAAGGGATGGGCCCTCCTCTTATTTATCCCCGTACCTCCTTCCACTCAACCGTTGGCCCCTTAGGTTCAGTGTCCAGGGTGAACAGTGAGTGGAGAAGCTCCTGTCCCAGCCTAGGTCTCAGTCCCTGCGCCTGCTGCTCACTGTTAGTAACCTCAATCCTCGCCCATGACCTCTGAACCCTCTATGTCACTAAGGCCGTGGCATCTCGGCTTCCAGCCTGGCAGGACTTACCTCTGTTCTCTCACTAGTCCTGCACCCAGAGTTCTGAGCATGGTCAGAAATCGCTCCTGAGCACTGCTGGATGTGTGACCCAACCCCCTGCTCTCCAAGCAAAGGAAAACCCAACATCATATTCTAAAACATGCACCCTCCACCCAGCACCCTCCACCCCTAAAGAATCCATGTACCTATTTGGTGACTGTCTATGGTGCCAAATGGGGCAACGAAGTGGCCTTACTCCTTGGTGGAATAGTGACTCTGACCCCCCAGCAGCATTCTCCCTCCTAGACAGGTCCTCCCCCACCTGGAGCAGGTGCTACATCTCTCTGTCTCTGCCCCTGCCTCCCACAGCTGTCCCAGTGCATCCTGGACATGCTCTTTGCACTGGGGCATACGGGTGTGCCAGTGCCACCCCAGTCTCAGACTGAGCGGCGCCCTCCTCCCCTTCCCCCATCATCCAAGTGAGGCTCTTAGTCCTACTGGGATCTTCGACACATGTCACCTGCCCATTACACAGACAGGAAAGTCAGGTTCAGAGGCATGTGGCATCTCACCCCAAAAAAGACTAAGAAGGAATGAGTGTGTGCAGGGTTGGGTCTTGGGGTTTGAAGGGCAGTTAGGGCCTCACCACTATTTCCTTTAGCTTTGTACTTGGGGTAAGGCTCAGGTCATGAAGGTGCTATTTTTATTGGTTCTGAAATGGGGCTCCCAGCCTCAGCCTTGGGCTTTCTGTCAGATGCAGCTGTTGGCCCAGTCATGTGCAAGGGAGTCAGAGGAGCAGGGGACCTGGGGACACCTCCCTGATAGGTCTCGTCAAAGCTGACCCTGTCAGGTCTGCTGGACTCTGGGACCGAATCTCACCAGCTTCATTTACCTGCTGCATGTCAAGACTCCTGCAGTCTCTTTAGCTGGAAGAATGCCCTGGGCCCTGCCAGCAAATGGACTTAGTGGTGTGGTTGGGTGTGAGTGGGACGTGGGCTCACTTTTTTCTTCTTGCTTTTGCTGGCCCCAGAGAACCCAGGGTCTGGGCAGAGCTGGGGCTCCACAGGAGAAACAAGAATCTCCATGTTCCTGACCTTAGCGTCGCTCCCAGTGTTCCTTCTCCTGAAATATCCAGAATCACAAATAAGAGTCTGCTCTGACACTGGGTGTCCCCCAGGCTCCCTCAGAATGGCTGAGTTATGGTCCCTGATGCTGGGTGAACTCAGGCCAGGAGCGAGTCTTGAGAGAGAGCAGTGACGTCCCATAGCCCCAGAGTTTAGTCAGGAATACGGAAAGTCTAAGGAGGTCCTGGTGACTATAACATTGTGTGTGGAATGCAGCGCACCTTGGTACACCCACAGCATCCAGTTCAGAAGCCTCGAGGAGGGGGTACCTATATGTGCGGGACCTGCTCCTGGTCGGTGTGCAGTGCCTGCTGGTCACTTTGTGATACCCAGGTCTTCCACTCTCTGGAGTCTGCCTCCCTGCTGCCCAATGGTTTACATGCTGGACCTCAAAGATGTGTTTATCCCTTTGAAAATCGTGCCCGAGAGGCATCCCTGCTTGCATCTGAGTGGGAGTATCCAAAGACAAGCAGGAAACCTCAGTTCCTGTGGACCCTTTGCCCAAGGGTTCAAGAACTCACCACTGTGTTGGGGGAGGCCCTGGCTCTGGACGAGAAAAATCCCTGTGTAGCCCTGGGATGTAGCATCCTACAGCATGAGGCTGATATGATCTTGAGGGCAGATGCCCAAGAGGACCAAAAGGGGCGCTAGGGGGCTCTGCTCCACCTCTCGGTGTAGGCTGGGTTACAAACCTCCTGTAGAAACGGGCATTTAGAGCTGAAAAAAGGAAAAACTGAAATAACGCAGAAATCAGCCCTGGAAATAGGAAACCAGAGTCTATTAAGGGGTTGGACCACTTTATGCGTGAGGAAAGGCACCAGTCGGGGAGTCCTGACCCAGAGCAGTCCTGACCCAGAGCAGGGCCCTGGCAGAGGCCTGGGTATTTCCCCTCTGTGCCCGGGGCTCTGATCTCTAGCTGCTGCCAGAGAGTCAGACAGGCAATCTACCTCAGGTTCCCATAAATGGTGATTCTGGTGAATTACAAAGGGCCTAAGTAGCTACCCAATGCAAGATATCACAGAACAGGGATTATGGGGTGAAAACTACGTCTAGCTTTTTCCACTATACAAACCCTCAACCCCATCGTCGTTCGCCCAAAGGGGAGGGGACCCCTAAACCCTGACTGTCTGGAAATGGTGGATGAAATCTCCTTCCCAGAGCTACTGGACTATTCAGGAGCAGTCTCAAAACTGAGTTGCATCTGGTAGGTTCTGGAAGAAGCCCTTCATCCCACCTGGTAAGGACCATGCCCAGGTGTGGCTGTGGCTCCTAAAGCTGCAGCCGGACACCCAGATTCACGAAGTCTTCAGAAGGCACAGGAGTCCTAGTGGGGGAGGTCAGCCGACCTCGGTGCCCACTTCACATCCACTGAAAGGACAGATCTTCTTCGCAATGTCCCTCCTTAACGCTGGCCAGTCAGCATATTAGGACTCTCCCAAACTCTGCTGACTTGTAGCTGTTCCTTTGGTAGGCACCCACTAGGATTAGGAGGCCTAGTGGGGACTTCCTGCAGTGGGCACTGCCGAGGGGACAGGAGGAGGCAACAGGAGTGTGGTGAGGCCATGGAGGTGCTGCAGTGTAGTTGTATCACATCCGGCTTCCCCTGCTGTGCTACCCTTCCAGTCAAAGGCTAAGATTTGAGTGGCCCAGTTTTATGTGGATCAGAAAAGGGGGTTTGTTTGCCCCCACAGTCCAGTGTTCCCTGTAACTCACTGAACCCCTCCCAACAACCACGAAGCAACTGCTCTATGGAGACTTATTGTGTGGATCTATCTGAGACATTTCTGTTTTAGGGATTTCTCAGGGTACTCCTGCCTTTGTGATCAGGATGCCATGTGGTGCCAGGGAATGGACTTGAGGCCCTGCATACAGAGCCTGACCTGAGGCACAAAACCACTCTCTTGACCCTCTGCACATAACCCAAATCAACACTGAAGGGGAAAGTGCCCTGAGCTACTGCCAGGCAGCCCATCACCTTGGCTTTTCCCATGGTCCTAACATTTCTGAATGAACGGGAGTGTGGGAGGCAATTTCCACCCAGTCTGTTCTCTGATACCTAGTTTTAGGAAAGGGTGGCCGATGCCTCTTCCAACTCTTCTGGCTGAGCTGTCGGAGGACTTGTCTGTTCTGGACTCACCTGAAATTTCTGACTGAAATTTCTGACTGAAATTTCTGCCCTGAAAAACAAGTATTTAGTGTGGGGAACAAATCTGCCAACCTAACATGTGTCTGGTGCTAGGGGATAAGCTCCTGGTAGCTACTGTTGTGAACATATCTGCTACCAACTATCCCTGGTGACTATTTCCTGGACTTTTCTGCCCCGAAGCCGTGGTGGTTAGTGGTGGAGTACTGTTGACTAATATAGTGGACATTTCTGCCTCTCAGGAATCCCTGGTAGCTAGAATTTGAGGACATGCATGACGCCCAGATTCAAATGTTGCTTATTTTAATAAATACTAAAAGAGGAGGAGCATGGGAGCAGGAATGTGGGAGGAGGAGAAGGGTGAGAGGAGAACAGGAAGGAAGAGCAGGGAAAGACAGGTTGGGGCTAGATTTGGATGATTTGGAGATGGTCGGGTTCATTATCCCAGTAAAAGAATGGGAATAAGAGAGAAATTGCAGACCAGCCCATCACTCTGGCATCACAGACTTCATGTTCTTGGACGCCTCCTTCTCCATCATCACTTCCACTTCACTGGTCTTCAAGGGCTAGTCAACCTCTGTGTTTACAATCGCCTTCACCTGCATGAGCTTCTTAGGCTCCAGCACCTCTTTCTCCTTCACCTCTGCGTCCTTTGCCACTGGACTGGCTGTGGAGCAGCACCAGGGTCTGAGCCAGCCAAGAAGGGAGGATAGGCCTGGGGTGGGGCCCTCTTGGTCCACCTTCCCATAGCCCCACCTCCTGACTCACAAAGGGGGCTTCTCCCTCCAGGGGACCCTTTGCCCTGCCACTCACCCTTCTCAGGGCATGCTTGTGACTTCAGCAGGGCCCGGAGCTGATGGTTCTCCTCCTCCGACTGCCTGAGGAGCTCCTAAGGGAGAAGGCGGTCTGTGAGGAGCAGGGAAGGAGCTGGATGCTTGCTTCCTGCCCTAAGCACTTGCCCCGACAATCGACTGGGGCTCCCTCAGCTCCTCCAGGGCCTCCTCCAATACCGCCTGCCCTCTGGATCGCTCCTGCTGCAGCTGGTCCAGGAGTTGCCTCTGCTGCACTTGCTGCTGCAGCTCATCCTTCTCAGAGACCAGCTGCTGGGAGCTGTCCAGATGCTTTTGGCTTGTGAGCAGGAACTGCTGGAGCTGGGTCAGATACTCATCCTGCTGCCCTGAGGGCCGGGTCCTTTGGTTCGCACTTCCACCTGCGGCATGACACTGAGTGTGGACATGGTCCAAAACCCAAACAGTGGCTCCCAAATGTGGTCAATGCTTTGGTAACTGAGAAGTACCAGGGTAGGCCAGAGCCCAACTGAGGGGGCCCGCGCTTCCAGACACCTACAAACCTCACATGGTGACCAACAATTATAACCCCAGTGGGGGTGAAACTCTAGGAGCTTGTTGCTTGAAACTTTGGTTCCAAGCCTCAGTCCCAGTAAGGAAAGACAGGCAGCCGGTTACACAGCCCTGATGGCCCTGTCCCAGGCCACAGTGGCTGCCCTGCGTAGGGCAGGGAACACTGTGTCCACCAAAGACTTAGGAGACCTGAAGTCCAGGAAGTCCAGTTACGGGGACAGAGGGACCGGGAAGCTCATGGTTAGGGGTCCCTGGAGGTCACTAGCCCAGAGGCCCGAGCAATTCTGATTGCCGGCAGACTCTGCTAAATGCCGGACTGACTTCACCTTGGGCCAGGACTGCAAGAGGGACAAGTGTTCATCTGGCCACAGATTGGTCACCGTGGGGGTGCTATTACAAGACCTTAGACTCGGCCACACATCCCAGTCTCAGCCCTTTCTCTCATCATTTTCCGTTTTTTTGGCTAGCTGAGTCCTCTGCAATCCAGTCTGGGTTGGCACAGGGTTGGGGGATGGACGCCACAAGGGGGCGGGGGAGGAGACACACAGTGGAAGAGGGGAATACAGAGCCAGGTGGTTGGAGCCACATCTTTCGATTCAGAGTATGAGGATTTCACCACATATACTGGTTCACTGAGAGATGGTGCCAGAAGGGGAGTGCCCGGAGCATTATAGGAGAGGTCGTGGGCATGGTCTTGAGTCTGCAACCTCATTGGCCAGTGAGAAATCCAGAACTCCCACAGAGTGACGTCACAGTGAAGACCGCTCAGCTTCACACTTGAGTCACAAAGTGCTCTTGGGCCTGAGGGATCTCCCCCACCCCACAACCATCATGGTTTGTTTTTGACTGGTCCTCACCCAATATGGGTCCTCCGAATGCCATGACCAGATGGCTGCCTCCCCACATCTCCCTGTTCTTCGGGAAGGCCTGACAGTCACGTCCATCCTCCGATATCATCTCCTGAAAAATTGAACTTCAACTCTTATCACCCAGTTCAAAATTTTGCAATTCTTCAAAAACTACTGTACTGCCATGCCAAGTAGCACAACACTGTCAATACAAGTAAAGTAGAAGCTAAGCAATAACAAAATATGTACACACAACACTGATCCTGTAACAATGGTATCGGTAACTGATCCTGTTACTGATCCTGTAACAATGGTATCAGATGGGTATTGGGTGAATATTCTTTCCCAGTCTGTGCATTGTCTTTGTATCTGGGTCACTATTTCTTTGGAGGTGCAGAAGCTATTTAGTTTCATGTAGTCCAATATGTTTATCTTTGCTTTTAGTTTCTTTGTTAGTAGTGTTTCATCTTTGATGATGCCTTCTGTATCAATGTCCTGGAGGGGCTGGAGCATATTGACATGGTTTTACTCCTGGTTGACTCAGGAATTAATCCTGGCAGAACTTGGGAGACCATGGGGATACCAGGGAATCGAACCAGGGTCAGCCACATTCAAGGCAAATACCCTACCCAAAAAATGGTTTTCTGCTCTAGAAAGGCGACATTCCAAAATTGTATTTTGTGTAGATTTTAAAAATGTAAAGTAAAAAGATGTTAAAAACATTTGATGGACTCTATTAGAGTGGGTCCTATTCCTCCTTTTTTGTTGTTAATTGAGACTAAAGAAGATTTCTTTATGTACTGTGGACTCTTTCAACAATTGCTTGGCCCTGGGGATTATAAGGAATGCCATGCCTGTGGTCTGCTGAATTTGCCACACCAGGGAAACATCTTTCCCTGTTTCATGAGGAATGAGGCTTGCACCAGCTGAAGGCGCTGAGACCCTTTTGCATAATTATTGTTTTGCGGGTTATATGGTGGTGTCTGGTAAGCTCCGGATCATACCTTTCCCTCTCATATACCACTGCCGTTTCCTCTAACTCTGCCTCTTCCTCTGAATTTAACATATCTTCCCTTTCTTCCTCAGATTCTGAGCTCAACAAGTTTAAAAATTCATCCAGAACTGAATATAGTCTCGGAGGCTTAGTTACCTTTTTTCCCTGATCAGGCCTTTGTTTTTCTTTGTGTACACCTTGCTTTATTTTGTGCCCTGTTCCCTTTTCAATTCCTCCACTTTTACTATTTAAATTGGACATGCTTTCTTGGTGCTCTGCAAGACTCCTGCTTCCCTTGCGGAGAATGTTCGCCACATCTGTCTTCTTTCAGACAGGTGCGGATCAGTCTCCATAACGGCAGGGTTCCAAGCACAAAAATAACAAGTGCAAGGATTGCAGTATCTATGCCTTCAACACCAAAAATAAACCTGCCCATAGTTTTACTTATCCGGGAGGGGAACTTACCGGCGCTGCCGCTCCACGCGTCTAAGTTCTGAATCCTCCCGGAAAACCGGGGGTCCTTGCCTGGTGCCTGGATGTTTCATTCACGGGTTTCGGCACCACTTGTGCGACGCCCTCGACCTTCCCCTGTGAAGAGTGACCACAACAGGATTCTTCTTAGAACACGCTTTACTGGAGCTCTTTTAGTTTCAACTTTGCTATGGCTAAAGGACCCAGACCCCTTGGGCAAGCTGCTTTTATACAGTGCTATTTAGCATGTCCATTTCCCATTGGCTGGAGCATATTGACGTGTCCACTTCCCATTGGCTGGCGTAAATGGTGTGATTTGACGTATCCACTTCCCATTGGCCAGCACAGGTCATACGAGCTCGTACAAGCTCGTGCGATCTGAAAAAACATGCTCTTTTGGAGAAAACTCAATCACACCACGCCAGGGACTCTGCGCATGCATGGGGCACACAGGACCCTGCACATTCATGGGAAGGCAAAGTGGCAGTGGGGGAGTCAGTGGCGCCCAACAGGCTCCTATTTCCTTCTTTCCTACCTAACTACCTTCCTTCCTTCCTTTCTATCTTCTTTCATTCCTTCCTTCCTTCCTTCCATCATTCCTTCCTTCATTCATTTTATCCTACATTTCTTTCTCCCTTCCTTCCTTCTTTCCCTCCTCCCTTCCCTCCTTCCTTCCTTTCTTCCTTCCTTCCGTCTTTTGCTTCTTTCTCTCTTAAGAAATATAGGGGCTGGAGTGATAGTCTAAAAGGTAGGGCATTTTCCTTGCCCTCGGCCGGCCTGTGCAGGCCCAGGTTCGATCCCCGCATCCCAATGGTACCCCAGCATCGCCAGGAGTAATTCCAGAGTGCAAAGCCAGGAGAAACGCCTGAGCATTGCCGGGTGTGACCCCCACCCAAAAAAAAAAAAAGACGGAAAAGAAAGATCACTTTTATGAAAAGATATTTACTCAGAAAGTTCTGAAGGGAGAGTAAAGAGGAATATGTATTTAGCAGAGAACCTGGGTTTCTGCAGAATGCAAAAAGCAGAGAGAAATGTGTGTACATGTGACAACATGGGTGGAGGGGCCAGGTCGGAATAACAGCACAATGGGTAGAGCATTTGCCTTGCACATAACTGAAATGGCTTTGATCCCCAGCATCCCAAATACTCCCCAGAGCACTGGTCCACCTTCCCTGTAGCCCTGCCCCTGACCCTCAAAGGGGGAATGTCCCACCCAGGGACCCTTTTCCCTTATTAGGGCACCGTCATGACTTCAGCAGACCTGCACATGCTGGTCCTCCTCCTGTGTCTGACTGAGGAGCCATGCAGGAAGGGGACTTCGGTGAGATGCAGGGAAAGAGCCGGCTGCTACCTTCCTGCCCTGAGCGCCTGTCCGACTCACCTTTGTCTCCTTCAGATGGTGCATAGCCCTCACTAAAACTTCCTTTACTTCCCTCCCAATGCCCCTCTCATATTGCAGCTCATGCAGGAACGGCTTTTGCTCAACCCCTGGGGGTGCCGCTGCTCCTCCTCAGAGCCCAGGTGATAGTGGTGGCAGGTGCTGTTAAATGCAGCTCAGTGTTGCTGGATGGAGCAGCGATAACTGACCCACTGTGGCCATAGGCAGTGCGCTGCTGTGTGTTGCCCCGGCATCTGTGGACAGGAGTGAGGACAGACATCAGCGCCATATAGACCCCAGACAGGAGACACGTGCTCAGACACTGACCCTCATGCAGAAAGCAGATGGACAGTCTGTCCCCCGCACCAGCCCTATTGGTCTTGCTCCTAGGTCATCACCTCAACTGCCGGCTCCACTGCCTCTTCTCCTTCGCTCATCGCTGTGGGACAGCTGCAGGGCCATGGGAACAGTGCAGGTGGGGCAGACTGGGCGCCTGCTCTGTACCAATGTGAGAATTCCTGCTGCGTCCCAAGGGCCCAGCCTCCTTCTTCATGGCCTGTGTTTGACTCCTGCCCCCAGAAAAAAAAAGCCAGAATGGAAACTCAGAAGATGTGTATGTCCAGTTGCCTTCTCCACAGCCTCCTTTGGTGTCCAGAACTGGACAGAAGGAGGCCCCACAGGACAAGAGGACCGAGCAGGGATCCATCCCCTGTAATCAGCTTCCTTAAGAACCAAACTCCTGATTAGGAGATTTGCTTGAGCAGCGGCACCACAGCTGAATGCTCAGTCAGAAACGTCCCATTTGATCTGCCCACGGCTTGTGACAGAGGAGAAGAGAGACCGGCACCTGTTTCCTGAGGTCCCCACCATGCAGCAGACAAGGGAAACTCCATCAACTCCTAACCTTGTCTCAAAGGCAGAACTTGCAAGACATTAAATCCTCTTTACCCACTGTTGGCTGAGCACCCCAAGCCGACCGAGCAGCAGCCTGTTATGCTAACAACCAGACACAGCGTCCGTGATGGTGCCCCCAATGGCCAAGCCGCAAACACTCCTCTACCCTAGCATCCCCACTCTGGGAAGCTGCCCAGAGCAGGACTTACTCCCTAGGCTTGTCAATGTCTGGCCTCTGTCTCTGCACTCCCTTTGTCTATGGCCAGAGACAGTTAGTTATTCTTTCCTTTTTCCTCCAGCAGCGTCTAGTTCACAAACCCCACATAGCAGACAACTCTGAAAGGAAAACACAGAGGGAGGGCAGGGGCAAGGGCCCTCACCTCCAGATTTGTCCCATCTGTGTCGGTTTGACCCCAACACCCTTGAGAGAAACCCCTGAGCACAGAGTTGGAGTAAACTCTAAACACTGCCAGGAATGGCTCCCTACCTTCGGGCCCAAAAATGCTCTTGACAATTGTTACAGGTTTCAGAAGGGTTCATTCCTCATGCAGGCCAGCACCTGCCAGAGTGGAGCACCTCTAAGTCCAGTTTACAAATAAACCGTTGTTCTTGAAAATATATCTTTGCTCAAGCCAATAACTTTTGTTTATATTCAGAAGGTTTTGAAGGGTTTGTTTTCTTTTTGATTCACACCCAGAAATGCTCAGGGGTTTTACTTCTGGTTGCACTCAGGAACTAATCCTGGCAGTACTTGGGGGACCATGTGGTATACCAGGGAATCAAACCCCGGTCATCCGCATGCGAGGCAAATACCTACCCACTGTGTTATTGCTCCAGCCCATAAAAATGGTTTTCTGCTCTAGAAAGGCAACTTTTGTATTTTGAGGTAGATTTTTAAAATGTAGAGCAAAAATATGTTAAAACGTTTGTTGTTCTCTATTAGAGGGGGTAATAATCCTCATTTTTGTTTTTTATTGAGACTAAAGAAGTTTTCTTTATGTGCTGTGGACTCTTTCAACAATTGCTTGGTCATGGGGATTATAAGAAATGCCATGCCAGAGGTCTGCTGAATTTGCCACAGCAGGCAAATATATTTAAAGGTACAGCTACTATAAGCTGGGCCATTAACTGTTTAAATTTCATTGCACAATCCATCAGAACAAGACCATGAACAAAAGGATGTAAAGTCTTTTCCCCTTTAGCCAGGGTTACCCAAACAGAGAAGGTGTCAGTGGTAACATGTAAAAAGGACCAAGGAGTGAACGGGTAAGAAATGTGTGACATCCATCTGCCAAAGCTGATTAGAAGTGGTCATCAAGGACGGTTTCCAGTCTCGACTGTTACAATTTAAAGGTCTACAGTTTGGAAGGTGTTTTACTATATGTCGAGCTTGGTGGGAAGGTATTTTATAAGCAACATGTTAGCAAGTCGCATTAAAATGTAACCAGCTGTTCCAATGCCAGCTACAGTATCTAAGGTTTCACCCCTAGTTTCACCCTGCTTGGGTTATCCCTAGACATCTTATAAGCCTCTTCTCCAAAGCATGTTCTCTGCTGAGCATACTGCTCAGGATTTAATGCCGTTTTGCAATCAAGCTCAAGTTGTGAGTGATCTATAGCTACTGGCTGGACCATCCCGCTAATAACTCATAACAGTATAGAGAGTTTGGCCCACATAAGTAAGAGCCTATTAAAATTCTTTCATTATATATTCAGGAACCCCAGAATGTCCAGCTTTGTTTTGGCCTAGTTCATAGTGCTTGGTAATAACTGGGAAGGACATAGAAATCCTGCTGTGTTCTGAACTGTTACTCTGATGGGTAAGACATTAGACCAGTAGACGGTGGCTCCTGTGACGTAACATGTTGATCTTTGGCAGCATATCAATGATAGTCTTTCGACGCACTCCTGAGCACATCCAGGAGTAATTCCTGAGTGCTAATCCAAGAGGAACCCCTGAGTGTCAACGATGTGACTCAAAATAATCAAAATTAAAAAGTCTTTTTGACTTTGCAGCTTTTGTAGATCTGGTGCCTCTGTTGTAGCTTTGGGGCCACACCAAGCAGTTCTCAGTGGTAACCTGAAACTCAGGGCTGGGGCTCATACCAGAGGAGCGGGGAACCATGGGGGACTAAGGACTGAACCTTAGCCTCCCGTGGGCGAAGATGTGCTCAGTTCTTTGAGCCTTATCTCAGGCTTTGTTTCCTTTGGATTTTGCTATGGTTAGTAGGCCGCACCTGACTCTGTTCAGGGACCACCCCTGGTGGGGCTCAGGGGCGCATAAGTAATGCTGGGGAGTGAACCTCGGCAAGACCCCACTTATTGAGCTACGTTTCCCACTCTATTGTGTTTATTTTAAAGATTCTCTCCAGTGTGCCCCTATTTAATTCTTTCCTTCCTTCCTACCTTCCATCCTTCCTACCTTCCATCCTTCCTTCCTTCCTTCCTTCCTTCCTTCCTTCCTTCCTTCCTTCCTTCCTTCCTTCCTTCCTTCCTTCCTTCCTTCCTTCCTTCCTTCCTTCCTTCCTTCCTTCCTTCCTTCCTTCCTTCCTTCCTTCCTTCCTTCCTTCCTTCCTTCCTTCCTTCCTTCCTTCCTTCCTTCCTTCCTTCCTTTCCTTCCTTCCTTCCTTCCTATCCTTCCTTCCTTCCTTCCTTCTTTCGTATCTACCTTCCTTCCTTCCTCCCTTCTCCTTTCTCTTATTTCTCTCTTAGGATCATTTTTACAAAAAGATATTTACGTAGAAAGCTTTGAAGGGAGAGTTAAAGAGGATACATACTGAGTAGAGAACCTGGCTTTCTTCAAAATGGAAAAAAAGCAGAGAAATGTGTGTCATGTGAATACGTGGTCGGGGGTGGTGGAGGGTGAATGGCAGCACAATGGGTAGAGCATTTGCCTTGCACATGACTGAAATGGGTTAGATCCCTGGCATCCCTTAAACTCCCTGAGCACGACAAGGAAAAATTCCTGAGCATAGAGACAAGAGTAAGCCTGAGAAATGCCAGTTGTGACACAAAATGAAAAAAAAAAAAAAAAAATACACAATAAAAGCAAACAAACAGCAAAAGAGAGAGCACAGGAAACCAGAATGATAGTGCAGCAAGTAGGGCATTTCCTGCATACAGTTGGCTTAGGTTTGATTCTTGGCATCTCAAATGGACCCTGAGCCCACCAAAAGTGATTCCCAAGAGTGATTCCTGAGTACAGCGCCAGAAGAATGAGCATTGCTAAGCATGGCCAGAAAACAAAACAAAAGCAAACAAAACTCACAAAGCACAGAAGACAACAGGGGCTTGAAAACAAAACCCACAAATTGGAACTTCTAACTGCCTATAACTGCCTGTAATAACAGAGCGAAACATAAGGTCACACTACATACTACCCCCAACTCTAGACCCCAAGAGCCTTGCAAGTGACCAGCCTGCTTACCCCAACACTCTGCCCTGTGATCCAGCATATGGTGAAGCCATTGTGGTGGGCACGTGGACGGGGGCATTCATGTGGTGACCCTTGCTCAAGCAGAGTGAGCTCAGCCAACGTGGAGGGAGACTCACAGGCCGGGTTTCCGCCCTGTCCAGTAGATCAGCAGTAATCTGCTGCCTCCCCAAGGATGGGTGATGCCAAGGCTGCCGGACTGTTGTCAAGGTTCAGGCTCATTGGAGGCTTATTTTCACTGCCTGGTGACAGCAGGTATGCGGAAGGCAAATGCAAATGGGGCAGGAGCATCAGCCTGGCTGTATTTTACAGCTCTGCATCTCCCTCAGCACCTGAATCATTTCAAAGGTTCTGGGTGGGGCCTGAAACAGTATCTCCTGCTTCAGGGCTGCAGGCCTGGTGCTCCTGCCTGTGACCTTGGAGAGAGTCAGAGAGAGAGAGAGAGAGAGAGAGAGAGAGAGAGTCCTGGAATGTGTGAGGGTGAATTAGGAGCCCTAGTGGCTCTCTGGGGTCACCAACCGTCCTGTTTTCTTTACATATTTCCCCTTTAAACTCTTTTTGGTGTTGTTAATTTCTTCACACACCTGTGAAAAACATGGAAGAGAGGCTTTGCTTGGTGACACCCTGCAGAATGTGGCAGAATATCTGTAAAGGATGGGATAGTGCAGGGCTTTGCGCATCCAGTATTGTCTTTTGGCATCTGGTGTGTACTGTGGTGTAGGACAGGTAGAAAGCTGTGAGGTGAATGACTCGCCCCTTTGTCTGTTTGTTACCCACAGACGTGCTGACCATCACTCCTCAGCTGGAGAAGCGAGAGGCGGGCCTGAGGGAGGACCATGGTGACTTTCAGGTGCTCCTCTCCATCTGAACCGTCATAGGAGGCTTGAAGTTGAACACAGCACGGAACCCACACCGGATGATGTTTCACACCAGGTAACTCCCTGGGGCATCTCTGGCAACTCAGCCCAGAAGTTGCAGCCCCTTACCCCAGTCAGAGCTCAGTCTGTCTCTGTCTGTACCAGACACTGGTCCTTTGCTTTCTCGTCTGCAGCTTCTCAGCCTGCTCTTTGTGCCTTGGCTAAGTCTGGGGTGCAGAATTCAGCGACAACTAAGAGGTAGACTGAGGCAAGCCTGTGGTCGCGTCCTACAGAAGCCTCTTTCATTCCAATCACTGGGTACATAGGTTTATAGGGGGGGGGATAGCCTGGAGGCCGGCTCACAGGCTTCAAAGGAACAGTTAGGTGAGCAAATTGCAGAGACAGAATCAAAGTGAGGCAGGGGGTGTCCCGGAACCCCAGAGCACATGTCAGGCTCACCACGCTCTCTTCTCTGTACAGACTGCGTGGCAGATTCACCCTCCCCGGAGCTCTTGCCACTCTCTCCATATATATTACGGCCTCCTCTTCTGCTCCCTTGGCCACTTTGTTTTGTATAGTGGCATTCCCAGGGTCTCAGACCATCAAGGCAGGGGTAGTTGACAGGGTGTGGGATGGTGTCACTGAGCTCTGTGTCCTAGGGCGCCCTGCTTTCTACCTTCATGGGTGACTTCATCCCCTGGGGACCTGCCACTCAACAGTCACAGGCAACAGTCTTGCCTTGGCTGGGCCTGGAGCTCCTAGTTTTCTTCCTGAGGTTTCTCAGGAGTTTTTAAACTTGAGGAAAGAAGGTAGGAGGCAGGCGGGGAGCCAGCTGCATGCCATCCTGACCAGGAGCCCTGGCAGCTCTCTCCCCCTGCTGGGCTATCTCCCCAGGCCTGTTCTCTGGGACTTTGTGGATTAGATCTTGAATGTTATCTTGGAGCTGTTTCTGGAAGGGGCCACATGCTGTTGTAGGGAGTCACAGTCCTAGTTCCACTGGGGCTACCAGCAATGTGCCACTGCGTCTGCTATAGGGAAAAGCCACAGAAGCCAAAGAGGGCAGGAAATGACGGGCTTCAGCACTGATGCCCAGACCCACGGCAGGCAGCTCCTGAGGCAACCTGTCACCTGTTCAGGATGTCTCGCTTGTAGGGTCTAAGGGATGAGCCCTCCCCTATTTAAAACCGTACCTCTTTCCACTCAATCGTAGGCTCCTGAGACTCAGTGTCCAGGGTAAACAGTGAGTGGAGAAGCTCCTGTTCCAGCCCAAGGCTCAGTCCCTGCGCCTGCCGCTCACTGTTAATAACATCAAGCCTCACCCATGACCTCTGAACCATCTATGTCACTAAGGCCGTGGCATCTCGGCTCCCTTCCGGGCAGGTCTTTCCTCTGTTATCTCACTGGTCCTGGACCCAGAGTTCTGAGCATAGTCAGAAATCGCTCCTGAGCACTGCTGGATGTGTGACCCAACCCCCTGCTCTCCAAGCAAAGGAAAACCTAACATCATATTCTAAAACATGCACCCAGCACCCTCCACCCCCTAGAGAGTCCATTTACCTATTTGGTGACTGGCTGTGGTGAAAAATGGCACAACGAAGTGGCCTTACTCCTTGGTGTAATAGTGACTCTGACCCCCAGCAGCATTCTCCCTCCTAGACAGGTCCTCCCCCCCACCTGGAGCAGGTGCTACATCTCTCTGTCTCTGCCCCTGCCTCCCACAGCTGTCCCAGTGCTTCCTGGATATGCTCTTTGCACTGGGGAACACAAGTGCGTACCAGTGCCATGCCAGACTATGATTGAGCACCCTCCTCCCCTTCCCCCCATCATCCAAGTGAGTCTCTCAGCCCTACAAGGGATCTTCGACACATCTCATCTGCCCATTACACAGACAGGAAAGTCAGGTTCAGATGCATGTGGCATCTCACCCAAAAGAAGGCCAAGAAGGAAATGAGTGTGTGCAGGGTTGGGTCTTGGAGTCTGAAGGGCAGTAAGGGCCTCACAACTATTTCCTGGAACTGTGTATTTGGGGATAAGTCTCAGGTCATGATGGTGCTATTTTTAATTGGTTTTATAATGGGGCTCACAGCCTCAACTTTCGGTTTTGTGTCAAATGCAGCTGTTGGCCCAGTCATGTCCAGGGAGTCAGAGGAGCTGGGGACCTGGGGACACCTCCCTGACGGGTCTAGTCAAAGCTGACCCTGTCAGGTCTGCTGGGCTCTGGGGCCAGAACTCACCAGCTTCATTCACCCGCTGCATGTCAAGACTCCTGCAGTCTCTTTAGCTGGAAGAATGCCCTGGGCCCTGCCAGCAAATGGACTTAGTGGTGTGGTTGGGTGTGAGTGGGACGTGGGCTCACTTTTTTCTTCTTGCTTTTGCTGGCCCCAGAGAACCCAGGGTCTGGGCAGAGCTGGGGCTCCACAGGAGAAACAAGAATCTCCATGTTCCTGACCTTAGCGCGTCGCTCCCAGTGTTCCTTCTCCTGAAATATCCAGAATCACAAATAAGAGTCTGCTCTGACACTGGGTGTCCCCCAGGCTCCCTCAGAATGGCTGAGTTATGGTCCCTGATGCTGGGTGAACTCAGGCCAGGAGGCGAGTCTTGAGAGAGAGCAGTGACGTCCCATAGCCCCAGAGTTTAGTCAGGAATACGGAAAGTCTAAGGAGGTCCTGGTGACTATAACATTGTGTGTGGAATGCAGCGCACCTTGGTACACCCACAGCATCCAGTTCAGAAGCCTCGGAGGGGGGGGTACCTATATGTGCGGGACCTGCTCCTGGTCGGTGTGCAGTGCCTGCTGGTCACTTTGTGATACCCAGGTCTTCCACTCTCTGGAGTCTGCCTCCCTGCTGCCCAATGGTTTACATGCTGGACCTCAAAGATGTGTTTATCCCTTTGAAAATCGTGCCCGAGAGGCATCCCTGCTTGCATCTGAGTGGGAGTATCCAAAGACAAGCAGGAAACCTCAGTTCCTGTGGACCCTTTGCCCAAGGGTTCAAGAACTCACCACTGTGTTGGGGGAGGCCCTGGCTCTGGACGAGAAAAATCCCTGTGTAGCCCTGGGATGTAGCATCCTACAGCATGAGGCTGATATGATCTTGAGGGCAGATGCCCAAGAGGACCAAAAGGGGCGCTAGGGGGCTCTGCTCCACCTCTCGGTGTAGGCTGGGTTACAAACCTCCTGTAGAAACGGGCATTTAGAACTGAAAAAAAGGAAAAACTGAAATAACGCAGAAATCAGCCCTGGAAATAGGAAACCAGAGTCTATTAAGGGGTTGGACCACTTTATGCGTGAGGAAAGGCACCAGTCGGGGAGTCCTGACCCAGAGCAGTCCTGACCCAGAGCAGGGCCCTGGCAGAGGCCTGGGTATTTCCCCCTCTGTGCCCGGGGCTCTGATCTCTAGCTGCTGCCAGAGAGTCAGACAGGCAATCTACCTCAGGTTCCCATAAATGGTGATTCTGGTGAATTACAAAGGGCCTAAGTAGCTACCCAATGCAAGATATCACAGAACAGGGATTATGGGGTGAAAACTACGTCTAGCTTTTTCCACTATACAAACCCTCAACCCCATCGTCGTTCGCCCAAAGGGGAGGGGACCCTAAACCCTGACTGTCTGGAAATGGTGGATGAAATCTCCTTCCCAGAGCTACTGGACTATTCAGGAGCAGTCTCAAAACTGAGTTGCATCTGGTAGGTTCTGGAAGAAGCCCTTCATCCCACCTGGTAAGGACCATGCCCAGGTGTGGCTGTGGCTCCTAAAGCTGCAGCCGGACACCCAGAATCTCCATGTTCCTGGCCTTAGCCTCGCTCCCAGTGTTCCTCCTCCTGAAAGATCCAGAAGCACAAATAAGTGTCTACCCTGACACTGGGTATCCCCCAGGTCCCTCATAATGGCTGAGCTTTGCACCCTGATGCTGGGTGAACTCAGGTCATGTGTGTGGAATGCAGCGCACCTTGGTACACCCACAGCTTCCAGTTCAGAAGCCTCGAGGAGGGGGTACCTATATGTGTGGGGCCTGCTCCTGGTCGGGTGTGCATTGGCTGCTGGTCACTTCCTGATATCCAGGTCTTCCACTCTCTCCGGGTCTGCCTACCTACTGCCCAATGGTTTACATGCTGGACCTCAAAGATGTGTTTATCCCTTTGAAAATCGTGCCATAGAGCCAACCCTGCTTGCTTCTGAGTGGGAGGATCCAAGGACGGGTAGGAAACCTCCTTTCCTGATGACCCTTTGCCCAAGGGTTCAAGAACTCACCAGTGTGTTGGGGAGGCCCTGGCTCTGGACCAGGAAAATCCCTGTGGAGCCCCGACATGTAGCATCCTGCAGCATGAGGCTGATATGATCCTGGGGCAGATGCCCAAGAGGACCAAAAGGGGCTCTTAGGGCTCTGCTCCACCTCTCGGTGGAGGCTGGGTTACAAACCTCCTGGAGACACGGGCATTTAGAACTGAAATAGGAAAAACTGAAATAACACAGAAATCAGCCCTGGAAATAGGAATCCAGAGTCTGTTAAGGGGGTTGGACCACTTTATGCGTGAGGAAAGTCAGCAGTCGGGGAGTTCTGACCCAGAGCAGGGTCCTGGCAGAGGCCTGGGTATTTCTCCCTCTGTGCCCAGGGCTCTGATCCGTAGCTGCTGCCAGAGAGTCAGAACGACAATCTACCTCAGGTTCCCATAAGTGGTGATTCTGGTGAATTACAAAGGGCCTAAGTAGCTAACCAATGCCATATATCAAAGAACAGGGATTATGGGGTGAAAACCACGTCTAGCTTTTTCCACTATACAGACCCTCAACTCCATAGTCGTTCGCCCTAAGGGGAGGGACCCCTAAACCCTGACTCTCAGGAAATGGTGGATGAAATTTCCTTCCCAGAGACACTGGACTGTTCAGGAGCAGTCTCAAATCTGAGTTGCATCTGCTAGTGGCTGGGAGAAGCCCTTCATCCCACCTGGAAAGGACCATGCCCAGGGTAAATGGGCACTGCTGTGGCTCCTAAAGCTGCTGCCTGACACCCAGATTCACGAAGTGTTCAGAAGGCACAGGAGCCCTAGTGGGGAGGTCAGCCGACCCGGTGCCCACTTCACATCCACTGAAAGGACAGCTCTGCTTGGCAATGTCCCTCCCTTAACGCTGGCTGGTCAGCATATTCAGGACTCTCCCCAAATTCTGCTGACTTGTAGCTGTGCATTGGTAGGCACCCACTAGGATTAGGAGTCCGAGTGGGGATTTCCTGCGGTGGGCACTGCCGAGGGGACATGAGGAGGCAACAGGAGTGTGGTCAGGCCACGGAGGTGCTGCAGTGTTGGGGTATCACATCCGGCTTCCCCTGGTGAGGACGCATCAGGTTTTTGAACCTTAATCCTTAGAGTGGATTCTCCTGGGCTCCCTTGACTGGTGTCACCTGGGGATGACTGGCAGGTGACAGGCTCTGGACATGTAGAGATCCCTTGGCATAGTCTCCCACAATCGTGAAGTCAGCAGCCTCCCGTTTCCAGTGACACACACCCACAGGCCCTAGTATAAACACTTATCTCTTGATTTTAACAATAATGGAAACAGGACAGTGACAGCTGTCCCACACCCTCCTGCCCTACCCTGTGCATCCAATTCATTATTCACTCAAAGATGCCAAATAATGCCTACAACTCGGTCGATCTGATGGTTCCCACTCCATTAGCAACAGGGGAGCCATCCCCAGAACAGAAAATTTTCCTGAGAGTGGAAGCTCCCAGCTCAGACTGTTGTTTGGCTTTGGGGCCCATAAAGGCCAAGAGATTTTTTTTGGGGTCACACCCAGTGATGCTGAGCATTTCTCCTGGCTCTCCATTCAGGAATTACTCCTGGCTGTGCTCAGGGGACCAAATGGGATGCTGCAAATTGAAGACAGATTGGCCCCAAGCAAGGCAAAAGTGCCCCCCACTGTACTATCCTTCCAGTCAAAGGCTAAGGTTTGAGTGGCCCAGTTTTAACGTGGATCAGAAATGGGGTTCGTTTGTTCCCACAGAGCAGCTTTTCCTCTAACACAATGAACCCCTCCCCACAACCACGAATCAAATGCTCTATGGAGCCTTATTGTGTGGATCTATCTGAGATGTTTCTGTTTTATGGATTTCTCAGGGTACTCCTGCCTTTGTGCTCAGGGATGTCATGTTGTGCCAGGGAATGGACTTGAGGCCCTGCATGCAGAGCCTGCCCTGAGGCACCTAAACTGCTCTCTGGACCCTCTGCACATAACCCAAGTCAACACTAAAGGAGAAAGCGCCTGAGCTACGGACAGGCAGCCTATCACCTTGGCTTTTCCCATGGTCCTAACACTTCTGAATCAACGGGAGTGTAGGAGGCAATTTCTACCCAGTCTGTTCTCTGAGACCTAGTTTTAGGAAGGGGGTGGGCGCTGCCTGTCCCGACTCTTCTGACTGAGCTGTCAGAGGGCGTGTCTGTTCTGGACTCACATGTACCCGGGGAGCAACATTTCTGACCTGAAAAACAAGTATTTAGTGGTGGGGAACAAATCTGCCAACTTAACATGTGTCTGGTGCTAGGGGATAAGCTCCTAGTAGCTACTGTTGTGAACATATCTGCTACCAAGTATCTCTGGTGCCTATTTCGTGGACGTTTCTACCCCGAACTCGTGGTAGTTAGTGGTGGAGGACTGTTGACTAATATTGTGGACATTTCTGCCTCTCAGGAATCCCTGGTAGCTAGAGTTTGGGGACATGCATGATGCCCAGATTCAAAAGTTGCTTATTTTATTAAATACTAAAAGAGGAAGAGAATGGGAGCAGAAATGTGGGAGGAGGAGGAAGGGTGAGAGGAGAACAGGAAGGAAGAGCAGGGAAAGACAGGGCTGGGGCTAGATTTGGATGATTTGGAGAGGGTCGTGTCCATGATTGCGGTAAAAGAATGGGAATAAGAGGGAAATTGGAGACCAGCCCATCGCCTCTGTCATCACAGTCTTCATGTTCTTGGATGCTTCCTTCTCCATCATCACCTCCACTTCACTGGTTTCAAGGTCTGGTCCACCTCTGTGTTTACAATTGTCTTCTCCTGCATTAGCTTCTTAGGCTCCGGCACTGCTGTCTCCTTCACCTCTGCGTCCTTTGACACTGGACTGGCTATGGGGCGGCACCGGGTCTCAGCCGGCCAAGAAGGGAGGAGAGGCCTGGGGTAGGGCCCTCTAGGTCCAACATCCCATAGCCCGACCTCCTGACTCACAAAGGGGCTTCTCCCTCCAAGGGACCCTTTGCCTTGCCACTTACCCTTCTCAGAGCATTCTTGTGACTTCAGCAGGCCCTGGAGCTGATGGTTCACCTCCTCCGACTGTCTGAGGAGCTCCTAAAGGAGAAGGCAGTCTGTGAGAGCAGGGAAGGAGCCGGCTGGCACCTTGCTGCCCTGAGCACCTGCCCCGACTCTCACCTGGGGCTCCCTCAGCTCCTACAGGGCCTCCTCCAACACCGCCTGCCCTCTGGATCGCTCCTGCTGCAGCTGGTCCAGGGAGCTGCCTCTGCTGCAGCAACTGCTGCTGAAGCTCGTCCTTCTCAGAGACCAGTTGCTGGGAGTTGTCCAGATGCTTTTGGCTTGTGAGCAGGAACTGCTGGAGCTGGGTCAGATACTCATCCTGCTGCCCTGAGGACCGGGTCTTTTGGATTCGCACTTCCATAGTGGCATGACACTGAATGTGGTCATGGTCCAAAACCCAAACAGTGGCACCCAAATGTGGTCAATGCTTTGGTAACTATCAAGTACCAGGGTACACCAGAACACAACTGAGGGGTGCCCGTGGTTCCGGACACCTCCAAACATCACATGGCGACCAACAATAATAACCCCATTGGGGTGAAACTATATAGTAGCTTGGGGCTTGGAACCTTGGTTCCAAGCCTCAGCCACAAGGAAAGAGAGGCAAGCCGGGTATAGAGCCCTGATGGCCCTGTCCCAGGCCACAGCTAACCTGCATAGGGCAGGGAACACCGTGTCCACCAAAGATTTAGGATACCTGCAGTCCAGGGAAGGCCAGTTACGGGGACAGAGGGACTGGAAATTTCCTGGATGAGGGGTCCCTGGAGGTCACTAGCCCAGAGTCCCGGGGAGTCCTGACTGCTGGCAGATTATGCTGAAGGCCAGACTGACTGTCAACTTTTGCCAGGACTGCAAGAGGGACAAGGGTTCATTGGGCCCACACATTGATCACCGTGGGGGGTACCATTACAAGATCTTACTCTCGGCCACAAATCCCAACTCAGCGCTTTTCTCACCATCTTTCATTCTTTGGCCAGCTGAGTCTTCTGCAATCCAGTCTGGGTTGGCACAGGGTTGGGGGATGGATACCACAACGGGGCGGGGAAGGAGACACACAGTGGAGGAGGGGAACACGGAGCCAGGGGGTTGCAGCCACATCTCGCCATTCAGAGTATGAGGATTTTGCCACATAAACTGGTTCACTGAGATGGTGCCACAAGGGAAGCCAGGAGCTTTATTGGAGAGGTCGTGGGCGTGGTCTCAGGTCTGCAACCTCATTGGCCACTGAGAAATACAGAACTCCCACACAGTGACGTCAACAGTGAGGGACTGCTAACTTCAGCACCCTAGTCACAAAGTCCTCGTGGGCCTGAGGGACCTCCCCACCCCCACAAACATCATGGTTCCTTTTAGACTGGTCCTCACCCAAGATGGGGCCTCCGAATGCCATGACCACAGGGCGCCTCCACACATCTCCCTGTTCTCGCGAATTTCTGACAGTCCCGTCCATCCGCCAATATCAGCTCCTTAAAAATTAATCTCCCACTTTATCACCCAGTTCAAAATTTTGCAATTCCTCAAAAACTACTGCACTGCCATGCCAAGTAGCACAACACTGTCAATACATGTAAAGTAGAAGCTAAGCAATAACAAAATATGAACACACAACACTGATCCTGTAATAATGGTATTCGTAACCTTGTATATGAGGGCTCAATGGTTCACTGTGAGACTGGACAATCTTCACGATCTTCTAAGAAAACGTTGCTAGATCATGTTAGCAAACTAGAGCAAGCAATATAAAATATATTATTGTGGGTCTGCTCTAGGGGCAGGCTGAAGTGCTGGTTGGAAAATTTCGTTATAATGCTGGTCGGCTGTTTTAATGTTGGTGTGCACTTAGCGGTGGTGGGCCTTTGAAACGGGGGTGGCAGTTGCACTGTTAAGAGACTTTTACAGTAATGATGGACTGTTGTAGCGACGTGGGGAGTTTGTTGTGTGGACAGTTGCAACTGTGTGGGCAGTGTAATGGTGGTGGGATTAGGGTTGAACACTGAGTGTAACATATTAATGGGAACAACTTTGTTAAATCAATTGATAAGCATGGGCCTGGATCAATAGTCCAGCAGGTGGGGCGCTTGCCTTGCAAATGGGCCAGACCCAGGTTCGATCCCCAACATCCCATATGTTCCCCTGAGCAAGAACAAGAGAAATTCCTGAGTGCGTGAGTCAGGAGTAACCCTTAAGCAATGTCAATTGTGACACAAAAAGAAAAAAATACTATTGAGTAGAGGGCCACTATTTCAATAAGCCAAAGCAATGACATAGATGGCCAAGGTCACAGCTTTAGCAATACCATTAGTAGTAAGGCGGTTCATCATCATCATCATCATCATCATCATCATCATCATCACCATCATCATCAACAGCATCATCATTAACAATAGCATCATCATCATCATCATCATCTTCTTCATCATCATCCTAATCCATGTGGATTCTGCTGTCTAGGAATAAGATGTGCCACCTGGCTACGGCATTGTAAGCCAAACCCTTCCCTCCCAGGCCTCCCTCTGTCTCCCACCAACTACGCTAGCTCAGATGGTGTCAGGTACCTTCAGATCTGAATCTGAACCTAGCATTTGCAGGGAATTTTCTGCCAAGAGATTTTTTGTAACACAACGGGGTACAAAACTTTATTTACCTAAAAGATAGCAGATCACATTTTTGCGGCCATAATTTGCTCACCCAAGATAGAGATATACTAAACCTACCTATCTTGTAACGTTATCTTGTATTTAACTTTTTAATGAATTTTTAAGCAGACATTTTTAATAAATTATTTTTCGAAAGATTGTTGCTGCATAGAAACTTCCCACCTGAATCCATCACCCATTAAAGAAAACTGATATTCAAATTTGACCTTTCTCACTTGTCCATTGCAATCTGAACTTTACTGTTTTTCTTTCATGTTCATATAACATTTTTAATATTTAATATTTTTTCAGTGAGATATACAATTACAAGGATGTTCACAAGAGGTTCATATTTGGGTTTCAGTCATACAGAGATCCAGCCCCCATCCCTCCACCCAATTCCCACCACCAATGTCCCCGATTCCCTCCCTCCGCCCCTAGCCTGCCTCTATGGCAGGGTCTTTATCCATTTGTCTTTCTCTATTTCTCTCTTCCTTCCCTTCCACATCATGGATTACAATACATACATTCAGAGGTTGTCATATGTATCATGTTGCCTGTATTTAATGCTCAGTTTTAGGTTGGTATTAGCACTGTCAACAATTATTAGTACACTGTTCCATTCTCTGTCTCACCTAGCCTCTGTCCCCCCACATTTTGTGACAATTTCCACATTTGATAAAAACCTCCTGATCCATGTTTCGCATGACATTGGATATTGGTATCATAATGATGACATATATATATATATATATATACACACATATACATATATATATATATGTAATGCAAATAAATGTAGTCACTCTCTATCTGTATTTTTTCCTTCTGGCTAATTTCAATCAACTTGAAATTAGCTGGAAAGAAAATTATCTCTCTCCATGTCCATCCATATATATATATATATGCAAATTTCATAACTTCAGTTTTCCTAACAGCTGCAGAGTATTCCTTTATATTGATGTGAAAAGTTTCTTTCTTTTTTTTCTTTTTTCATTTTTTCTTTTTTTATTTCATTTTAGAGCACACCCAGAGATGCTCAGGATTCACTCCTGCCTCTGCACTCAGGGAATTACTCCTGGCTGTGCTCAGGGGACCAAATGGGATGCCTGAGATCAAAACTAGGTCGGCTGTATGCAAGACAAATGCCCTACCCACTGGACATCTGGACACTAAAGAAACTCTGGCCACCAAAAGTTTCTTTATCCAGTCATCAGTTCTCAGACACACTGGTTGTTTCCAGATTCTGGCTATTGTGAATAGTGCTGCTATGAAAATGAAGCGGCTGATGGTGTTTCTACTGTGTGTTTTTCGCTACTGAGGGTAAACACCAGGAATGGTATGGCTGGGTCAAATGGGAGCTCAATTTCTAGTCTTTGGAGGGATGTGCATATTGTTTTCTAGGAAGAATATACCAGTCGACATTCCACATCAACAATGGATGAGAGTCCCCTTTTCCCCTCATCCACACCAGCACTTGTGGTACTTACTCTTTGGGATATGTGCCAATCTCTGTGGTGATTGAAAATCAAAACCACAATGATATCTCATTGTGGTTTTGATTTGCACCTCTCTGTTGTTGAATGATGATGAGCATTTTTTCATATGTCTTTTGGCCATTCGTATTTCTTCCTTGTTGAAGTTGGTGTTCATTTCTTATCCCCATTTTTTGACGGGGTTGGCTGTTTCTTTCTTGTAAATTTCTACCAGTGCCTGATATATCCTGGATATTAACCCTTTACCAGCTGGGTATTGGGTAAATATTCTTTCCCATTCTGTGCACTGTCTTTGTATCTTGGTCACTGTTTCTTTGGATTGCAGAAGCCTTTTACTTATATGTAGTTCCATATGTTTATCTTTTTTCCTTCTAGTTGCTTTGGTAGTGGTGTTTCACCTTTGAAGATGCCTTTAGCTTAGATGTCATTGAGGGTTTTTCTGCCAATAGTTTTGAGGGTGGAAGGCTTTCTCTGCTTCCTAGGTGGGCATCGCCATTTCGTGGGCACTGAGAGTAACACAGTCGGCACAGGTCAGAGCCAGATTGCTGCCAAACAAGCTTTCCATGGTCCCTCAGGGAATAGGCTGTACTCAGACACCCTCCATGGGCCTGCAGCAAGGGCCCGCCAGGGAGCTAGTGAGAAAGGCAGCATCACCCTGCTGGGCCAGGCCCCGCCTCTTCAAAGGTACAGGTGATCCTGGGCACTTAAATCAGCCTGAGAACTGCTCTGCTGAGGAGAAAAAGTAAACTAGTGAGTGTGGGAAAGTTATGTTCAACCCATCAAGGAACATAGAAGAGGCCATTTCAACAAAATAAACCTGCCCCTTTGATACGGAGGGGCTAGTCCAGAGATAAAGATTCAGTTTCCTGGGAGGTTCAGCACCAGCTTAGCATGAAGATTTGATCCCAACATTCTTGGGAGAAACCCTGAGCACGGAGTTGGAGAAAACTCTAAACACTGACAGGAAGGGCTAACCTCCCTATCTTCAACTCAAAAAATGTTCTTGACAATAGTTTCAGGTTTTCGAAGGGATCATTCCTGGTGCGAAGCCAGCACCTGCCAGAGGGGCACCTCTCAATTCAGTTTCCAAATAAACCATTGTCCAGGAAAAATAAACCTTTTTCCATGGTCAAATAGACCATTGTCCATGCAAAGAAAAATTCTTGGCCAATTTGCAGAATTCTTCTTTCCTGAGGCAAAGTCAAATGATGGGGCTGATCACGATAGCACAGCGGGGATGGCAATTGCCTTGCAGGTCGGTGGGCCCAGGTTCAATCTCCAGCATCCCATATGGTCCCCCTGACTACAGCCAAGAAATTTCTGACTGCAAAGACAGAAGAAACCCTGAACACTGCAGGAGTGCCCCCAAAAGCAAAAAAAATCAATAAATATATAAAATAAAATAAAATAAAATAAAACGAAGCTTAGTTTTCAAATCTCCCTTTTCAACAAAGGACATTATACTGGTCCCTCTGACTTACTCCAGTAAACCATCAAAAGAAAGAATATAATTTGCAACAGACTCTCTCCTACCAGGTTGAATCAGAAGCAAAATCTTACTATGGAGAGGGGCTAGCACTGGTCAGTGGCCTTTTATGGTTGTTCAAATTTGGCAAGTCATAAAATCTTCAAAGCAGTTATTATTAATATGTTCCCATGGAAAAAATCCATTGAAAGACTAACTGGAACATATTTTAAAATTATGTAAATCTGAGTTGAACCTCAGCAGAGGACAGATATCACCAGACACTTGAAGAACCAGAGAGATATTTGGAGTTAAATGTACTATACCTGAAATTTAAGAAAAATTGGAAAAAAAAAGGTAAGGTCTACAGCATGTTGAGATGGCAGAAGGGAAATGAAAAGATTCATTAGAAGTTCTCCAACTTAAAGAACAGAGAAAAGAGAAGAAAAATAAAGAGGAAGAGTATCCCATATTGACTTTTTTAAAGTTCTTTTTCACAGGGCCGCTCCAAGCAATTGTCCAGCAAGGAGGGCATTTGTCTTACACGGGGCCGATCCGATTTAGATCCCCAACATCCTATATGGCCAGCCAGCATTGCTAGAAACAGGTCCTAAGCACAGAGCCAGGTGAAAGACCTGGTCATTGCTGGCTGTGTCCCAAAAAGGAAAATTAAAAAACAAGAAAACAAAAAGTAAAGTTCTTTTTCTCAAAATCTCAATGAACCCCAAGGATTGCTTGAATGAAACTGACCTACTTCAGTCCCTGGCATCCCATATTGCCCCCCCAAGCCTCTCAAATAAACAGTAAATGTGAAGCAGAGCGACGGTTCAGAGAATGGAGTCACATGTCTTGAGCATGAGACACTCTGTTGGATGCTCCAGCACCAAGCTCTGAAGTGAGTGGTTCTCGTGACCCCAGCAACACTGGCCTGGAGGATTATACTGCCTGACCCAGTGTGCCCATTGTAGCCGGGAATGAGCCCTGACATGCCGAACTGAGGTTTGAAGACCCCTACAAAGAAAAAGAATGTGTGTGCACATAAACAAATACATGTACATATATGTAGGTCCATACTCTTCTATACTTGAAGCTATTTTTCTTCTATACTTGAAGCAATTACACCGTTCCATTGTCAGGCCTGTAACAGATACAGAAATAATATAGTAGCCTGAGCAACAAACCAGCGAATATGCATGCACCATGCATACGGTCAACCTGGGTTTGATCCCGGTATCCCACATGGTCCCCCAAGAGATTCCTGAAGTGTAGAGCCAGGATTCAGCCAGACACAGTTATTCTTTTCCTTCTTACTCCAGCAGCTGCTGGTTCACAAACCCACAGAAGAAGTTAACTCTGAAGGGATCACGCAAAGGAAGGGCAGGGGCCCTGTCACTTGATACACTCCCCAGGTCTGGCAACACCACAAGCCATAGTTGGGGGGACTAGGGTCACAACGCCTTTGCTGTAAGGCCTGTTGGATTCTGGTGCTGAACTCCTTCTGTACCCACGTCCCAGTATATTCGTCCATCTCTGCACCAGTCTGTGCCCATCTGTCACTGCTTCAGCGGTCTCTTGAGCTTTGAGAACGTCCTTTCTTCTACTGGGCTAGAAGTACAAATAAGTGTCTGCCCTGACACTTCCTCAGAACGGTTGAATCATGCATGCTCCAATGTTGGGAGAGTTCAGGCCAGGAGCGAGCTCTGTGAGACAGCAGCAATGTCCCATAGCCCAATTGGCGTGGTCAGGGATAAGGGAGAGACTGAGGATGTCCTAGGGATGGACTCTTGCATGCAGAATGCAGCGCACATTGTAACACCCACAGCAGCCAGTTCAGAAGTCACTAGGAGTGGGGTCCCAACTCCAGCATGTGAACCTATGGCCCGTTTGGTGGCTGTGCTTACTGGTCACCTTGAGGTCCCCAGGTCTCCCACTCTCTGGGGTCTGCCTCTCTGCTGCCCAATGTTTTCCCTGCTGGACCTCAAACATGTTTCTCCATTGCAAATCACGCCAGTGATCCGACCCCCTGCTTGCCTCTGAGTGGAAGGATCCAGGGACAAGCAGGAAACCTTGGTTTCTGGGGATCCGTTGCACGAGGGTTCAAGAGCTCACCACCGTGTTGGGGGCGGCTCTGGCTCTGGACCAGGAAAATCCCTGTGGAGCCCCAGGATGTAGTATCCGCAGTCCCAGATTGATATGTCTTTGGTGGTAGTAGTCCAAGATGACTGAAAGGGGTTGAAAGAAGAAAATGATATACAAAGGAGTATCCCTTCAATTTAGATTCGATTTCTCAGGCAACAACCGTCCATGTCGAAAACAGGTGGGTTATAGTGAAAAATGAAACAACTCGGTGAAATCGATGCCATGAACACTTGCCCCGACTAGACTCTATTCAGATTTGATACACAACTTCATGGATGAACAACAGCTGGGGGATTTCACAGACTGTTGGACATTGGTGCTGACCTTTGCTTTTCCCGAAGTAGTACATTTGTCTATCTCTGCACAGGTGTGTCCCCATCTATCACTTGAGCTGTGAGAATGTCCTCTCAACTCCAGGGCTAGAAACACCATTAATTGTCTGCCATGACACTGTGTGACCCCCAGGATTCCTGAGATCCGTTGAATCAAGCGTGATGCTGGGCGATCTCAGGCCAGGAGCCGGCGTGGGACAACCACGATGTCTCAGAGACTGGGAGGGATGGGTAGGGATAAGGAAAGACTGTGGCTCACCCCAGTTCAGATGCTTTGAGTCAAGAAAAGATGGTGCTTCTTCCTGATACCTAATTCCTGATCTACAGATTCCTGGGCACTACCTGGAAACACTTCCTGTCCTGTAACTGACCCTAGTGTGACTCAGCCCAGCATGTCTCCATGCTTGTCTGCCGGAGAAGAAAGGACCAAAGAACCAGCAGCCTGCTTACATGATGGCTGGGACTGGGCTCTGGGTGCTGACCAATGGTGTGGATGTGAATTTCCACACAGAAGGTGTTGGTGGGCATTAGGGTGCTGGATGCAGGGGGTTTGGGCCACCCGGAACCTGTCCCAAGAAAGTAGATAGGATACCACAGTGATAACACATAAGTCTTTTGCAATGTCAGGTAATAAAAGAGGGGTACCCTGGCTGTGGGTCACCATTATAGACACACGAACAATAGGAGCAAGTCAAGACGTCGTCCTGTAAAAGCCAGGGCAAATGATAAGCTGGGACATGGTGAGACCCCATGGACAGGAACCCCACCATCCAGAAGCATTTGCTCCTGGCAGGAATCGCCCAATCAGTGACAAAACCACACAGCCTACTATAGATCCAGAGCTATAGAACAGTGAATGTCAGAGAGTGCAGGCCCTGTCCCTTCAACCCTCCCATCCCTGCCACCAACTCAGGCCCAAATAGTGCCTAGAACTGTGTCATCTGACAGCTTTAGGCCCCATTAGCGACAGGTGCCATCCCCAGAACAGACAAGTTCCTGGGAGGGGGAGCTCCCAACTCAGACTGTTGTTTGGATTTGGGGGCCATAAAGGTCAAGAGATTTTTTGTTAGGGTCACACCCTTTTGATGCTCAGGATTACTCCTGGCTCTGCATTCAGTAATTATTCCTGGCTGTGCTCAGGGGACCATATGGGATGCTGCAAATCAAAGACAGTTTGGCTGCATGCAAGGCAAAGGTGCTCCCCACTGTGATATCCCTCAGTCAAAGGCTAATGTTTGAGTGTCCCAGTTTTAACGTGGATCAGAAAGGGGGTTCATTTGCCCCCACAGTCCAGCCTTTCCTCTAACGTACTGAACCGCTCCCCAAAACCACGAAGCAACTGTTTTATCGAGGCCTTATTGTGTGGATCTATCTGAGGCGTTTTTCGTTTTAGGGATTTCTCAGGGCCCTCCTGTCTTTGTGCTCAGGATGTCATGTGGTGCCAGGGAATGGACTTGAGGCCCTGCATACAGAGCCTGCTCTATGGCACCTAAAATGCTCTCTGGACCCTCTGCACACAACCCAAGTCAACTGATGGGGAAAAGTGCCCTGAACTACTGCCAGGCAGCCCATCACCTTGGCTTTTCCCATAGTCCCTACATTTCTGAATGAACGGGAGTGTGGGAGGCAATTACCACCTAGTCTGTTCTCTTGAGACCTAGTTTTAGGAAGGGGTGGCCACTGCCTGTCCTGACTCTTCTGGTGAGCTGTTGAAGGGCGTGTCTGTTCTGGACTCACTTGAACCCGGGTGGAGCCGACATCTCTGCCTGAAAAACAAGCATTTAGTGGAGGGGGAACAAATCTGCCACCTTAATATGTGTCTGGTGCTGAGGATAAGCTCCTGCTAGCTAATGTTGCGAACATTTCTACTACCAAGAATCCCTGCTGACTATTTAATGGACTTTTCTGCCCCCAGGCCGTGGTGGTTGAGTGGTGGAGGACATTTCCGGTCCTGGAACCCAGGTGACTAGTACTAGGGACATTTCTGCCTCTTCTGAATCCCTGGTAGCTAGAGTTTGGAGACATGCATGGCGCCCAGATTCAAATGTTGCTTATTTTATTAAATCCTAAATGAGGGAAGTGCATGGGAGCAGGAATGTGAGGAGGAGGAGAACTGTGAGAGGAGAACAAGGAAGGAAGAGCAGGGAAGGACAGGGTTAGGGGCTAGATTTGGTTGATTTGGAGAGGGTCCCGTCCATTATTGCGGTAAAAGAATGGGAATAAGAGGGGAGAATTGGAGACCAGCCCATCGCCTCTGGCATCACAGTCTTCATGTTCTTGGACGCCTCCTTCTCCAACATCACCTCTACTTCACTGGGCTTCAAGGTCACCGTCTACCTCTGCCTTTACAATCGCCTTCACCTGCATGAGCTTCTTACGTTCCAGCACCTCTTTCTCCTTACCTCTGTGTCCTTTGCCACTGGACTGGCTGTGGGCGGCACCGGGTCTCAGTGAGCCTAGAAAGGAGGATGCTCTGGGGCGGGGCCCTCTTGGTCCACCATCCTCATAGCCCCACCAACTGACACGCAAAGGGGTGCCTCCAGGGACCCCTTTGCCCTGCCACTCCACCCCTTCTCATGGCACGCCTTGTGAATTCAGCAGGGCACTGGAGCTGCTGGTTCTCCTCCTCTGACTGTCTGAGGATCTCCTAAAGGAGAAGGCTGTCTGTGAGGAGCAAAGAAAGGCTGGCTGCCGCCTCCTGCCCTGAGGGCATGCCCGACTCTCACCTGGGTCTCCCTCAGCTCCTTCAGAGCCTCCTCCAACACCGCCTGCCCTCTGGATCGCTCCAACTGCAGCTGGTCCAGGAGCTGCCTCTGCTGCAGCACCTGCTGCTGCAGCTCCTCCTTCTCAGAGACCAGCTGCTGGGAGCTATCCAGATGCTGTTGCACTCTGAGCAGGAGCACTGCTGGTGCTGGGTCAGATACTCATCCTGCTACCCCTGAGGACCGGGTCTTTTGGTTCCGCACTTCCACCTGCGGCATGACACTGAGTGTGGACATGGTCCAAAACCCAAACAATGCCTCCCAAATGTGGTCAATGCTTTGGTAATGATCAAGTACCAGGTTAGGCCAGAGCCCAACCAGGGGGCCCGTGTCGCAGACACCTCCAAACCTCACATGGGGAACAACAATAATAACCCCAGTGGGGTGAAACTCTAGGAGCTTGAGGCTTGGGACCTTGCCCCAAGCCTCAGTCCCAGTAAGGAAAGACAGGCAGCCGGGTAAACAGCCTGATGGCCCTGTCCCAGGCCACAGTGGCTGCCCTATGGAGGGAAGGGAACAAGGTGTCACCAAAGTCTTAGGACACCTGGAGCCCAGGAAGGCCAGTTAGGGGACAGAGGGACCGGGAAGTTCCTGGATGAGGTCTCCGGAGGGCACTAGCCGATCGGGAGTCCTGACTTCCGGCAGACTCTGCTGAAGGCCAGACTGACAGTCGACTTGGGCCAGGACTGCAAGAGGGACAAGGGTTCATCTGGACCACACACTGGCCACCGTGGGGGTGCCATTACAATAACTTAGACTCGGACCCACATCCCAATCTCAGCGGCTTTTTCTCACCATCTTCCATTCTGCTTAGCGGAGTCCTCTGTAATCCAGTCTGGGTTGGTATTAGGTTGGGGTATGGACAAACAGTGGAGGAGGGGAACACGGAGCCAGGGGTTGGGCACATCTCGCGATTCAGAGTTACGAGGATTTCACCACATAAACTGGTTCACTGAGAGATGGCGCCAGAAAGGGGGGCACCGAGCCTTATAGGCGGTGGTCGTGGGCGGGTCTCAGGTCTGCAACCACATTGGCCGTTGAGAAATCCAGAACTCCCACAGAGTGAAGTCAGCAGTGAGGACTGCCTGGGGCCACTTGAGTCACAAAGTCCTCATGGTCCTGAGGGGGCCTCGCCCACCCCCACAACCACCATGGGTCCTTTTTGGACTGGTCCTCACCAAGTGGGGCCCCTCCGAATGCCGACCAGAGAGCTGCCTCCTCACATCTCCCTGTTCTTCCGGAAGGCCCGATAGTCATGTCCATTCCCCAATATCACCTCCCTGAAAGTGAACACAAACTTTTATCACTCAGTTCAAAAATTTTGCAATTCTTCTAAAAACTACTGTACTGCCATGCCAAGTAGCACAACACAGTCAAACATGTAAAAAGTAGAAGCTAAGCAATAACAAAATATGTACACACACCCTGATCCTGTAACAACCGGTATCATCACTTTTTCTAAGTGGGCTCAATGGTTCACTGTGAGACTCGCAGGTCTTCACTATATCTAAGAAAACGTTGCTAGATCATGTTAGCAAACTAGAGCAAGCAATATAAAATAGATTGTTCAGGGTCTGCTCTAGGGACAGGCTGAAGTGCTGGTTGGAAAATTTCTGAATACTGGTGGGCTGCAGTAATGGTGGTGTGCAATTGCGCTGGTGGGCCTTTGAAACCGGGGTGGCAGTTGCACTGTTAGAAGACTTTTACAGTAGAGGTGGACTGTTGCAGCGATGTAGAGAGTTGTTGTCTGGACAGATGGAACTGTGTGGGCAGTGTAATGGTGGTGATTGGGGTTGAACACTGAGTGTAACACATTAATGGGAAAAATTTTTAAATCAATTGAGTAGAGGGGGCCTGGATTGATAGTCCAGCTGGTGAGGACACTTGCCCTGCAAATTGTCCAGACCCAACTTAGATCCCCAACATCCCATATATTCTCCTGAGAACCTCCAGGAGTAATTCTGAGTGCTTAGTCAGGAGTAACCATTGAGCAAAGCCAATGTGACGCAATGAGAAAAATTTTTTAGTAGTGGGCCACTATTTCAATAAGCAAAAGCAATGACATAGATGGCCCAGGTCACAAGTTAGCAACACCATAGTTACTAAGGCGGTCATCATCATCATCATCATCACCATCATCATCAACATCATCATAATCATCAACAGCATCTTCATCATCAACAGCTTCATCATCATCAGCAGCAGCAGCAGCATCAACTACATCATTAACTTCATCATCTTCATAATCATTATTACCGTCATCATAATCATCAGCATCATCATCACCACCACCACCACCATCACCATCATCATCATCATCATCATCATCATCATCATCATTATCCTAACCCATGTAGATGCTGCTGACTAGAAAGTAGATGACGTCAGGTACCTTCAAATCTGAATCTGGACCTAGCATTTGCAGGAGTTTTTCTTGCCAATAGTGCTTTAGGTAAACAAAGGGGCACAAAACTTTATTTACCTAAAAGCAACCAATCGCATTTAGAGTGAGCTATAATTTGCTCACCCAAAAGAGAGATATACTAACATTTGCCTATCTTGTATGTTATCTTGTATTTACATTTTGTCGTGAATTTTGTAAGCAGACTTTTTTAATAAATTATTTTCCAAAGGATTGTTGCTGCATGAAACTTTCCACCCCAGTCCCTCACCCATCAAAGAAAACTGATATTCAGATCTGGCCCCTTTCTCACTGTTCCTTGCAATGTGAACTTTATTGTTTTCCTTTCATGTTCATATTGCATTTTATCAATATTTTATTATCACCGCTGTGAGATACGTAATTACAAAGATGTTCATAAGAGGTTCATATTTGGGTTTCAGTCATACAGAGATCCAGCCCCCATCCCTCCACTAGTGCCCAATTCCACAATTATTGTCCCCATTCCCCCTCCTCTGTCCCTAGTATTGCTTCATGGCAGGTTTTTCGTCTCTTCTTTCTCTTTCTCTCTTCCTTCCCTTCCACATTGCTGGATTACAAACATACATTAAGAGGTTGTCATGTGTACATATTTTTGCCCGTATTCAGTGCTCAGAACTAGGTTGGTAAACCTATTTCTGACACCAATTAGTAAACTGTTCCATTCCTCTGTCTCACATAGCCTGACTCAATATGTGTAGTGAAAATCCCCACCTTTTAAACCTCCTGATCCATATTTCCACCTGATATTGGATATTGTATCATAATATGTACATATATATGTAGATATATTCATGCCATGCAAATGAATTTGCAGTCATTCTATATCTATCTTTTTTCTTTGGCTTTTTCACTCTGGAGAGATAGGACAGTGGATAAAATGCTTTCTTTGCATGTGGCTTGATCTAGATTGAGTCCTCCTATTGTCCTCGGTCACCAAGCTGTTATGTCTGTAATAGAACCAGTAATGAGTCTGCAAAGTTACAACTTGGGAGTGACCCTAAAATTAAGCATAATAGAAACAATTGTGCTTAAAATGTTACTTAGAAACAAAAAAAAAGTTAAAAATATCATCCCATAGAGAAGTAAAAATTCACATATATCTATTGAAGAAAACATTACTAGATTCTATATTGCTTTATATGTCTCACACATTCTCATGTCTTTTTGCCACATATTACAAGGAGTGCACAAGATGCACAATTAATATTTTATAAGAACTGATGTTATAATAAGATTTTATTCTTTCATTATTAGCTTACAAATAATCTATCACATCCCTACATATAGTGTCTCTCCTAATTATATAATCTGCAAATCCAGATGGTCTTACTTCTTTATAATTTTATTCTTGACTATTATGATCTGTTCTTTCAGTATGATATATGCTTTGATTTCTTATTGTTGTATACATTATTCCTCTTTGCTTTTTTAAATGTTCGTTATCATTTCATCCTTTTTTCAGAGATTTTATCAAGAACGCATGTTATTTGTGTGTTTGTCAACTGAATTTTTCTGCATTCACAAGATCATCATTTTCTTTATGCTTGTAACATTTTCATATATAATGAATTAATTTTCATATTTTAATTTATATCTTTGTTGATGGTATATTTTCCTTCTTGGTCCAAAAGTATAAATGCTGATTGATGGTTTATATTACTAAGTTTATAGTAGTATTTTACTGAGGATTTCTGTATGTGTCTAAGTATAAAAGATTGGTATTTTGTAATTTCCTGTTGTGGGTTGTTTTTTATTCCTATTTGGGTCCCACCCAAGCCAGCTCAGGGCTTAGCGTGGTTCTGCACTCAGGGAATTTCCTCCTGGAGGGTGCTCAGGGGACTCATGCGGATGCCGGGGAATCAAACCTGGGCGGCACAAATGGCCAGCGTGCTGAGCAAAAAGCCACCACCGATTAGGCTATCCTCCACGGCCCCTATTATGAGTTTTGTAGCAGGTATTATGACATAGAAGAAACTAAAATGATTTTTCTTTACTCTGTTTTTGGAACATAATTTTGAAGAGCATTGGTTTAAGGATTTCCATGCATGATGAGCTCACTAGTAAAACTGTCTGGTCTATGCCTTTTAATGAAATGGAAAGTGAAATCTCTTTCTTTCTTAAAATTTGATCTACCAAGAAATAGTGCAATTGTAAAAAAAGCTTATTTGCCTGCAGTAAAATAACTCTCAATAATCAAAGGAATACATTCTAGGAAGAGCAGTAATGTAAAATCCTGCCACCAATTTTTTAGGAGAAAAAAATAAAATATTTTATGCCACTTTGTTTTGTTTGGATTGCTATTGTTTCAGGTCCATATCACAAGAATTGGACCCACTCAGAGCTCACTTCTGGCTCTGCACTTATAACTCCTCCTGATAAGGGATTGGGGGGACAATATAAGTTTGGGGCTTAAGAAATCGGTTGGCTGCATACAGGGACAAATTACCTTACCAGCCTACCATCTCTCAACTGTTCAAGTTGAGTTTTTCCTTTTTATGGCAGAAAAAATATATTTAGAAGTTACTGAACTGTCTAGATGATCCCATTTTTGTTGGCAACATCAAGGCATCATGAACCAGGAGGAGCCAGCCCAGAACGCATGCCTTTTTTTCTCCATCAGGCCTAATCAGAACCTTGGCCACAGTAGTAATGTAGAGCTTCTTCATGGCCTGTAATCTGGTGCTTGTGGCGCCCGACATCACACGTGAGCACAAGAGTATGTGACGTTATCTTTATCTTCTTGGCTTTACGGCTCTCAGTGAATTCAGAGGGCGATGATGGCATAATGGTCAAAAGCTTGTTTCTCCGGGGAATTTTTCCTCCGCAGGTATTTGAGCTGTCTTCTCAGCCACGAAAGTGTTTTAGGTCTGCAGAGAGGAGTGCGTTGAAGTGCAGATGATCTTCTTTTTGTGGCTGTAGACACCTTTCAGCACTGCCTTCTTGGCCTTCAGAGCTTTGGCTTTGGCTTCAACCTGGGGTGGGGCAGGTAGGAGCGTCCTTCTTGGCTCTGCACCATCTTCATAAAAAAAGAAGTTGGAGTTTTCCAGAAACTGACATTTAGCTATCTTTTGTTCTTAACATGAAAAGATTTCTGTTTTCTATTTATTTTTTGTAGTGTCTCTCTCTCTCAAAGAGAACTTGGAAGCTTTCAACAATGTCGTTACTGTCAATAAGTACTTTGTATTTAAGTGACTACAAGAGTATACCACCTACCACGGCAAAATACAGCTTAAACTTCACCGTGTCGTATTTGATATGCAAATATAGTAACAATTATATTAGGTCATTCCCATGACCTAATATAATAATGGATTTGAGAGCTTCTTTATGTTCCTGGAGCAAGCAGATGCCCTTGGGCTCCTGCCTGAGCATGAGTTAATATGAAGTTCTTCACTGCAGAACCTGCTCAAACAAATGTGATGATAAAGATAGGAGAAGATAGTGATGATGATTAGATTTACAGTAGTTTCAGATTCCAAGCCATAAGGGTTTATTGAGAAGACTAATTTTTAATGACTTTATTTACCTTTTTGGCCTCCCCAGCAGTCTGCTGGGTGATTAAAGTCATTCAGCAATGTGATTACAACTCACAGTCACTGGCTCAATGGCCAGTCCAAAGATGGCGGCACGCTGCTCGGTCCCAGTGCTGAAGTCACTTCAGGGTCACCCTGACGAGAAATGCCTTTTATCACCCAGTCTGCAGCCAGTGAGACATGAAGGAGGCCAAATGAAGGTATATATATCCCAGGTCGAGGTGGAGTGCCCTGGACCCACCTATATTGTTTCCCTCCCCAGACACAGTACTCTTTTGTTTTTGCATGAAATTTGATATTGAATAAAATTATTTTTAATATATTGGTAAGGAGAGAACATGATTGCTAATATACAGTAATTATTAGTTTTAAAAGTCTGTTAGCAAGTAGCTTCAGTTCTCTCAGAATTTTCTATCTATTGGGTATGTAGAGGAACAATTAAATCAGTCTCTTCCCACACATGATTTATTCAGGTGAGGAAGTTGGGCCATATCTGATCTACTCGAGAGGGTTTCACTTCTGAAGGTGCCTGGAGGAAGCAAAGAATCAAAACTAAACTCTGACTCCCACACGTTTGTGATAATTTCCACCTTTGACAAGACCTCCTGATATGTTTCACTTGACCTTGGATATTGGTATCATAATATGTACATATATATTTATGCAAATAAATGCAGTCATTCTGTATCTGTCTCTCTCCTTCTGGCTAATTTCACTCAACATAATCTTCTCCATGTCCATCCATTTATAGGCAAAATTTTATAACTTCATTTTTTTCCTAACAGCTGCATAGTATTCCATTGTGTAGATGTACCAAAGCTTCTTTATCCAGTCATCGATTTTCGGGCACTCTGGTTGCTTCCAGATTCTGGCTATTGTGAATAATGCTGCTATGAACATAAAAGTAGGGATGGTGTTTCCGCTGCGTATTTTTGGTTTCCCAGAGTAGATTCCCAGGAGTGGTATGGCTGGGTCAAATGGGAGTTCAATTTCTAGTCTTTGGAGGAATGTCCATATTGTTTTCCAGAAAGGCTGTACCAGCCGGCATTCCCACCAACAATGGATGAGTGTCCCCTTTTCCCCCACATCCACGCCAGCACTTGTTGTTCTTGCTCTTTTGAATATGTGCCAGTCTCTGTGGTGTAAAGTGGTATCTCATTGTTGTTTTTGATTTGCATCTCTCTGATGATTAGTGATGATGAGCATTTTTTCATATGTTTTTTTGGCCATTCCGAATTTCTTCCTTGCTGAAGTTTCTGTTCATTTCTTCTCCCCATTTTTTGATGGGGTTGTTTGTTTTTCTTCTTGTAAAGTTCTACCAGTGCCTGATATATCCTGGATATTAACCCCTTATCAGATGGGTATTGGGTGAATATTCTTTCCCATTCTGTGGACTGCTTTTTGTATCTTAGTCACTGTTTCTTTTGGGGTGCAGAAGCTTTTTTTAGTTTCATGTAGTCCCATATGTTTATCTTTTCTTCTAGTTGCTTTGTTAGTGATGTTTTCACCTTTGAAGATGCCTTTAGCTTCAATGTTCGTGGAGGGTTTTTTTCCTATATTTTCTTCAATGTACTTTTATGGATTCAAGTCTGATATTGAGATCTTTAATCCATTTTGATCTGATTTTTGTGCATGGTGTTAGACACAGGTCCAAATTCATTTTTTTTACATGTGGCTGCCCAGTTTTCCCCAACACCACTTGTTGAAGAGGCTTTCCTTACTCCATTTTTAGACTCTTTGCACCTTTATCAAAGATTAAATGATCATGTGTTTGAGGTTGGGTGTCCAGGATACTCAATTCTATTCCATAGGTCCACAGGTCTTTTTTTTATTCCAATACCATGCTGTTTTTAATTACTACTGCCTTGTAGTACAGTTTGAAGTTGGGAAGGTGATGCCTCCCATCTTCTTTTTCCCGAGGATTGCTTTAGCTATCCTTGGGGGTTGTATTTCCATACAAATTTCAGGAGCGTTTGGTCAATTTCTTTGAAGAATGTCATGGGTATCCTCATAGGGACTGCATTGAATCTGTACAGAGCTCTAGGGAGTATTACCATTTTGACAATGTTGATTCTCCCCATCCATGAGCAGGGAATGTGTTTCCATTTCCCTTGTGTCCTCTTTTATCTCTTGGAGCAGTGTCTTGTAGTTTTTCTTTGTACAGGTCCTTTACACACTTGGGTAAGTTGATTCCTAGGTATTTGATTTTCTGTGGCACAATTGTGAATGGAATTGTTTCCTTAATATCCCTTTTCTTCTTTTTAGTTATTTGTATATAGGGAAAGCCACCGACTTTTTGGGTGTTGATTTTTTGTATCCTGCCACTCTACTATATGCGTCTATTGTTTCTAGGAGTTTTTTGGTAGAGAGTTTAGGGTTCTCTAGGTAGCAATATCATGTCATCTGCAAATAATGATAGCTTGACTTCTTCCTTGCCTATCTGGATGCCCTTGATGTCCTTTTCTTCTCTGATTGCTATGGCAAGTACTTCCAGTACTATATTGAATAAAAGAGGAGGTGAGAGGAGGCAACCTTGTTCTTGTCCCTGATCTCAGGGGAAGGGCTTTCAACTTTTCCCATTTAGAATGATGCTTGCTGTGGGCTTTTTGGTAGATGGCTGCAACTATCTTGAGGAAAGTCCCCTTCAATTCCCATTTTCTGGAGGCGTTTTAATCATGAACGGGTGCTGGATCTTGTCAAATGCTTTCTCTGACGTCTATTGATAGGATCATATGGTTTTTATTTTTCTTTTATTGATATGATGTATTATGTTGATTGACTTGCGAATGTTGAACCATCCTTGCATTCCGGGATGAATCCAACTTGGTCATGATGTATAATCTTCTTGATGAGTCTTTGGATTCTGTTTGCTAGTATTTTTGTTGAAGATCTTAGCATCCGTGTTCATCCAGGATATTGGTCTGTAGTTTTCTTTTTCTGTTTCTCTCCCTGCTTTGGGTATCAGGAGTGATATGTGCCTCGTAGAAGCTGTTTGGAGTGTTTCTGTTTTCTTCTATTTCCCTGGAAGAGCTTGAAAAGGACTGTGCGAGGTCCTCCTTCAAAGGTTTGGTAGAGTTCACTAGGAATCCGTCTGGACCTGGAGCTTTTGTGTTTGGGCGAGCTTTTAATTACTGTTTCTATTTTCTCCATGTGGTGATAGGTTTACTCAGGTATTGGAGTCTTCTTTGTTTCAACCGTGGGAGGTTATAGGACTTCCAGGAATTTATCCATTTCTTTTGAATTCTTGTGTTTCACAGCATACGAAAGAGCTCTCAAAGTACAATCTTTGATGATCTTTTAGTTTTCTCACATGGTTTCATTT
>JAJIBD010022167.1:0-29576 GCA_021461705.1 Cryptotis parvus
GGAGGGCAGGGCAAGGGCCCTCACCTCCAGATTTGTCCCATCTGTGTCGGTTTGACCCCAACACCCTTGAGAGAAACCCCTGAGCACAGAGTTGGGAGTAAACTCTAAACACTGCCAGGAATGGCTCCCCCCTACCTTCTGGCCCCAAAATGCTCTTGACAATTGTTACAGGTTTCAGAAGGGTTCATTCCTCATGCAGGCCAGCACCTGCCAGAGTGGAGCACCTCTAAGTCCAGTTTACAAATAAACCGTTGTTCTTGAAAATATATCTTTGCTCAAGCCAATAACTTTGTTTATATTCAGAAGGTTTTTGAAGGGTTTGTTTTTTTTGATTCACACCCAGAAATGCTCAGGGGTTTTACTTCTGGTTCCACTCAGGAACTAATCCCTGGCAGTACTTGGGGGACCATGTGGTATACCAGGGGAATCAAACCCCGGTCATCCGCATGCGAGGCAAATACCTACCCACTGTGTTATTGCTCCAGCCCATAAAAATGGTTTTCTGCTCTAGAAAGGCAACTTTTGTATTTTGAGGTAGATTTTTAAAATGTAGAGCAAAAATATGTTAAAACGTTTGTTGTTCTCTAATTAGAGGGGGTAATAATCCTCATTTTTTGTTTTTTATTGAGACTAAAGAAGTTTTCTTTATGTGCTGTGGACTCTTTCAACAATTGCTTGGTCATGGGGATTATAAGAAATGCCATGCCAGAGGTCTGCCTGAATTTGCCACAGCAGGCAAATATATTTAAAGGTACAGCTACTATAAGCTGGGCCATTAACTGTTTAAATTTCATTGCACAATCCATCAGAACAAGACCATGAACAAAGGATGTAAAGTCTTTTCCCTTTAGCCAGGGTTACCCAAACAGAGAAGGTGTCAGTGGTACATGTAAAAAGGACCAAGGAGTGAACGGGTAAGAAATGTGTGACATCCATCTGCCAAAGCTGATTAGAAGTGGTCATCAAGGACGGTTTCCAGTCTCGACTGTTACAATTTAAAGGTCTACAGTTTGGAAGGTGTTTTACTATATGTTCGAGCTTGGTGGGAAGGTATTTTATAAGCAACATGTTAGCAAGTCGCATTAAATGTAACCAGCTGTTCCAATGCCAGCTACAGTATCTAAGGTTTTTCACCCCTAGTTTCACCCCTGCTTGGGTTATCCCTAGACATCTTATAAGCCTCTTCTCCAAAGCATGTTCTCTGCTGAGCATACTGCTCAGGATTTAATGCCGTTTTGCAATCAAGCTCAAGTTGTGAGAGTGATCTATAGCTACTGGCTGGACCATCCCGCTAATAACTCGCAACAGTATAGAGAGTTTGGCCCACATAAGTAAGAGCCTATTAAAATTTTTTCATTATATATTCAGGAACCCCAGAATGTCCAGCTTTGTTTTTGGCCTAGTTCATAGTGCTTGGTAATAACTGGGAAGGACATAGAAATCCTGCTGTGTTCTGAACTGTTACTCTGATGGGTAAGACATTAGACCAGTAGACGGTGGCTCCTGTGACGTAACATGTTGATCTTTGGCAGCATATCAATGATAGTCTTTTCGGCGCCTCCTGAGCACATCCAGGAGTAATTCCTGAGTGCTAATCCAAGAGGAACCCCCTGAGTGTCAAGCGATGTGACTCAAAATAATCAAAATTAAAAAGTCTTTTTGACTTTGCAGCTTTTGTAGATCTGGTGCCTCTGTTGTAGCTTTGGGGCCACACCCAAGCAGTTCTCAGTGGTAACCTGAAACTCAGGGCTGGGGCTCATACCAGAGGAGCGGGGGAACCATGGGGGACTAAGGACTGAACCTTAGCCTCCTGTGGGCGAAGATGTGCTCAGTTCTTTGAGCCTTATCTCAGGCTTTGTTTCCTTTGGATTTTGCTATGGTTAGTAGGCCGCACCTGACTCTGTTCAGGGACCACCCCTGGTGGGGCTCAGGGGCGCATAAGTAATGCTGGGGAGTGAACCCTCGGCAAGACCCCACTTATTGAGCTACGTTTCCCACTCTATTGTGTTTATTTTAAAGATTCTCTCCAGTGTGCCCCCTATTTAATTCTTTTCCTTCCTTCCTACCTTCCATCCTTCCTACCCTTCCATCCTTCCTTCCTTCCTTCCTTCCTTCCTTCCTTCCTTCCTTCCTTCCTTCCTTCCTTCCTTCCTTCCTTCCTTCCTTCCTTCCTTCCTTCCTTCCTTCCTTCCTTCCTTCCTTCCTTCCTTCCTTCCTTCCTTCCTTCCTTCCTTCCTTCCTTCCTTCCCTTCCTTCCTTCCTTCCTTCCTTCCTTCCTTCCTTCCTTCCTTCCTTCCTTCCTTCCTATCTACCTTCCTTCCTTCTTCCCTTTCTTCTTTTCTCTTCTTTCTCTCTTAAGATCATTTTTATAAAAAAAGATATTTAGTAGAAAGCTATGAAGGGAAAGTAAAAGAGGATACATACTGAGTAGAGAACCTGGCACTCCCCCAAAATGGAAAAAAAAAAAATGTGTGTCATGTGAATACATGGTCGACCGGGGAATGGCAAATGACAGCACAGTGGGTAGAGCATTTACCTTGCACATGACTGAAATGGGTTAGATCTCTGGCATCCCTTAAACTCCCCTCCGCACGACAAGGAAAAATTCCTGAGCATAGAGACATGAGTAAGCCTGAGAAATGCCAGTTGTGACACAAAATGAAAAAAAAAACAAACAAATACATAATAAAAACAAACAAACAGCAAAAGAGAGAGCACAGGGGATCAGAACGATAGTGCAGCAAGTAGGGCATTTCCTGCATGCAGTTGGCTTAGGTTTGATTCTTGGCATCTCAAATGGACCCCTGAGCCCACCAAAAAGTGATTCCCCAAGAGTGATTCCTGAGTACAGCGCCAGAAGAATGAGCATTGCTAAGCATGGCCAGAAAACAAAACAAAAGCAAACAAAACTCACAAAGCACAGAAGACAAAAGGGCTTGAAAACAAAACCCACAAATTGGAACTTCCTAACTGCCTATAACTGCCTGTAATAACAGAGCGAAACATAAGGTCACACTACATACTACCCCCAACTCTAGACCCAAGAGCCTTGCAAGTGACCAGCCTGCTTACCCCCAACACTCTGCCCCTGTGATCCAGCATATGGTGAAGCCATTGTGGTGGGCACGTGGACGGGGGCATTCATGTGGCGACCCTTGCTCAAGCAGAGTGAGCTCAGACAACGTCAAGGAGACTCACAGGCCAGGTTTCCGCCCTGTCCAGTAGATCAGCAGTAATCTGCTGCCTCCCCAAGATGGGTGATGCCAAGGCTGCCGGACTGTTGTCAAGGTTCAGGCTCATTGGAGGCTTATTTTCACTGCCTGGTGACAGCAGGTATGCGGAAGGCAATGCAAATGGGGCAGGAGCATCAGCCTGGCTGTATTTTACAGCTCTGCATCTCCCTCAGCACCTGAATCATTTCAAAGGTTCTGGGTGGGGCCTGAAACAGTATCTCCTGCTTCAGGGCTGCAGGCCTGGTGCTCCCGCCTGTGACCTTGGAGAGAGTCAGAGAGAGAGAGAGAGAGAGAGAGAGAGAGAGAGAGAGAGAGAGAGAGAGAGAGAGAAGGAGGTCCGGGGAATGTGTGAGGGGTGAATTAGGAGCCCTAGTGGCTCTCTGGGGTCACCAACCGTCCTGTTTTCTTTACATATTCCCCTTTAAACTCTTTTGGTGTTGTTAATTTCTTCACACACCTGTGAAAAACATGGAAGAGAGGCTTTGCTTGGTGACACCCTGCAGACTGTGGCAGAATATCTGTAAAGGATGGGATAGTGCAGGGCTTTGCGCATCCAGTATTGTCTTTTGGCATCTGGTGTGTACTGTGGTGTAGGACAGGTAGAAAGCTGTGAGGTGAATGACTCGCCCCTTTGTCTGTTTGTTACCCACAGACGTGCTGACCATCACTCCTCAGCTGGAGAAGCGAGAGGCGGGCCTGAGGGAGGACCATGGTGACTTTCAGGTGCTCCTCTCCATCTGAACCGTCATAGGAGGCTTGAAGTTGAACACAGCACGGAACCCACGCCCGGATGATGTTTCACACCAGGTAACTCCCTGGGGCATCCTCTGGCAACTCAGCCCAGAAGTTGCAGCCCCTTACCCCAGTCAGAGCTCAGTCTGTCTCTGTCTGTACCAGACACTGGTCCTTTGCTTTCTGCGTCTGCAGCTTCTCAGCCTGCTCTTTGTGCCTTGGCTAAGTCTGGGGTGCAGAATTCAGCGACAACTAAGAGGGTAGACTGAGGCAAGCCTGTGGTCGGCGTCCTACAGAAGCCTCTTTCATTCCAATCACTGGGTACATAGGTTTATAGGGGGATAGCCTGGAGGCCGGCTCACAGGCTTCAAAGGAACAGTTAGGTGAGCAAATTGCAGAGACAGAATCAAAGTGAGGCAGGGGGTGTCCCGAACCCCAGAGCACATGTCAGGCTCACCACGCTCTCTTCTCTGTACAGACTGGCGTGGCAGATTCACCCTCCCCGGAGCTCTTGCCACTCTCTCCATATATATTACGGCCTCCTCTTCTGCTCCCTTGGCCACTTTGTTTTGTATAGTGGCATTCCCAGAGTCTCAGACCATCAAGGCAGGGGTAGTTGACAGGGTGTGGGATGGTGTCACTGAGCTCTGTGTCCTAGGGCGCCCTGCTTTCTACCTTCATGGGTGTCTTCATCCCCTGGGGACCTGCCACTCAACAGTCACAGGCAACAGTCTTGCCTTGGCTGGGCCTGAGCTCCTAGTTTTCTTCCTGAGGTTTCTCAGGAGTTTTTAAACTTGAGGAAAGAAGGTAGGAGGCAGGCGGGAGCCAGCTGCATGCCATCCTGACCAGGAGCCCTGGCAGCTCTCTCCCCTGCTGGGCTATCTCCCCAGGCCTGTTCTCTGGGACTTTGTGGATTAGATCTTGAATGTTATCTTGGAGCTGTTTCTGGAAGGGGCCACATGCTGTTGTAGGGAGTCACAGTCCTAGTTCCACTGGGGCTACCAGCAATGTGCCACTGCGTCTGCTATAGGGAAAAGCCACAGAAGCCAAAGAGGGCAGGAAATGACGGGCTTCAGCACTGATGCCCAGACCCACGGCAGGCAGCTCCTGAGGCAACCTGTCACCTGTTCAGGATGTCTCGCTTGTAGGGTCTAAGGGATGAGCCCTCCCCTATTTAAAACCGTGACCTCTTTCCACTCAATCGTAGGCTCCTGAGACTCAGTGTCCAGGGTAAACAGTGAGTGGAGAAGCTCCTGTTCCAGCCCAAGGCTCAGTCCCTGCGCCTGCCGCTCACTGTTAATAACATCAAGCCTCACCCATGACCTCTGAACCATCTATGTCACTAAGGCCGTGGCATCTCGGGTCCCTTCCGGGCAGGTCTTTCCTCTGTTATCTCACTGGTCCTGGACCCAGAGTTCTGAGCATAGTCAGAAATCGCTCCTGAGCACTGCTGGATGTGTGACCCAACCCCCTGCTCTCCAAGCAAAGGAAAACCCAACATCATATTCTAAAACATGCACCCAGCACCCTCCACCCCCTAGAGAGTCCATTTTACCTATTTGGTGACTGGCTGTGGTGCCAAATGGCACAACGAAGTGGCCTTACTCCTTGGTGTAATAGTGACTCTGACCCCCCAGCAGCATTCTCCCTCCTAGACAGGTCCTCCCCCCACCTGGAGCAGGTGCTACATCTCTCTGTCTCTGCCCCTGCCTCCCACAGCTGTCCCAGTGCTTCCTGGATATGCTCTTTGCACTGGGGAACACAAGTGCGTACCAGTGCCATGCCAGACTATGATTGAGCACCCTCCTCCCCTTCCCCCATCATCCAAGTGAGTCTCTCAGCCCTACAAGGGATCTTCGACACATCTCATCTGCCCATTACACAGACAGGAAAGTCAGGTTCAGATGCATGTGGCATCTCACCCAAAAAGAAGGCCAAGAAGGAATGAGTGTGTGCAGGGTTGGGTCTTGGAGTCTGAAGGGCAGTTAGGGCCTCACAACTATTTCCTGGAACTGTGTATTTGGGGATAAGTCTCAGGTCATGATGGTGCTATTTTTAATTGGTTTTATAATGGGGCTCACAGCCTCAACTTTCGGTTTTGTGTCAAATGCAGCTGTTGGCCCAGTCATGTCCAGGGAGTCAGAGGAGCTGGGGACCTGGGGACACCCTCCCTGACGGGTCTAGTCAAAGCTGACCCTGTCAGGTCTGCTGGGCTCTGGGGCCAGAACTCACCAGCTTCATTCACCCGGTGCATGTCAAGACTCCTGCAGTCTCTTTAGCTGGAAGAATGCCCTGGGCCCCGCCAGCAAATGGACTCAGGGGTGTGGTTGGGTGGGAGTAGGAGGTGGGCTACTTTTTTCTTCTTACTTTTGCTGGGCCCAGAGAACCCAGGGTCTGGGCAGAGCTGGGGCTCCACAGGAGAAACAAGAATCTCCATGTTCCTGGCCTTAGCCTCGCTCCCAGTGTTCCTCCTCCTGAAAGATCCAGAAGCACAAATAAGTGTCTGCCCTGACACTGGGTATCCCCAGGTCCCTCATAATGGCTGAGCTTTTGCACCCTGATGCTGGGTGAACTCAGGTCATGTGTGTGGAATGCAGCGCACCTTGGTACACCCACAGCTTCCAGTTCAGAAGCCTCGAGGAGGGGGTACCTATATGTGTGGGGCCTGCTCCTGGTCGGTGTGCATCGGCTGCTGGTCACTTCGTGATACCCAGGTCTTCCACTCTCTCGGGTCTGCCTACCTACTGCCCAATGGTTTACATGCCGGACCTCAAAGATGTGTTTATCCCTTTGCAAATCGTGCCATAGAGCCAACCCTGCTTGCTTCTGAGTGGGAGGATCCAAGGATGGGTAGGAAACCTCCTTTCCTGATGACCCTTTGCCCAAGGGTTCAAGAACTCACAAGTGTGTTGGGGAGGCCCTGGCTCTGGACCAGGAAAATCCCTGTGGAGCCCCGACATGTAGCATCCTGCAGCATGAGGCTGATATGATCCTGGGGCAGATGCCCAAGAGGACCAAAAGGGGCTCTTAGGGCTCTGCTCCACCTCTCGGCGGAGGCTGGGTTACAAACCTCCTGGAGAAATGGGCATTTAGAACTGAAATAGGAAAAACTGAAATAACACAGAAATCAGCCCTGGAAATAGGAATCCAGAGTCTGTTAAGGGGTTGGACCACTTTATGCGTGAGGAAAGTCAGCAGTCGGGGGAGTTCTGACCCAGAGCAGGGTCCTGGCAGAGGCCTGGGTATTTCTCCCTCTGTGCCCAGGGCTCTGATCCGTAGCTGCTGCCAGAGAGTCAGAACGACAATCTACCTCAGGTTCCCATAAGTGGTGATTCTGGTGAATTACAAAGGGCCTAAGTAGTTAACCAATGCCATATATCAAAGAACAGGGATTATGGGGTGAAAACCACGTCTAGCTTTTGCCACTATACAGACCCTCAACTCCATCGTCGTTCGCCCCTAAGGGGAGGGGACCCCTAAACCCTGACTCTCAGGAAATGGTGGATGAAATCTCCTTCCCAGAGACACTGGACTGTTCAGGAGGAGTCTCAAATCTGAGTTGCAGCTGGTAGTGGCTGGGAGAAGCCCTTCATCCCACCTGGAAAGGACCATGCCCAGGGTAAATGGGCACTGCTGTGGCTCCTAAAGCTGCTGCCTGACACCCAGATTCACGAAGTGTTCAGAAGGCACAGGAGCCCTAGTGGGGAGGTCAGCCGACCCCGGTGCCCACTTCACATCCACTGAAAGGACAGCTCTGCTTGGCAATGTCCCTTCTTAACGCTGGCTGGTCAGCATATTCAGGACTCTCCCCAAATTCTGCTGACTTGTAGCTGTGCATTTCGTAGGCACCCACTAGGATTAGGAGTCCGAGTGGGGGACTTCCTGCTGGTGGGCACTGCCGAGGGGGACATGAGGGAGGCAACAGGAGTGTGGTCAGGCCACGGAGGTGCTGCAGTGTTGGGGTATCACATCCGGCTTCCCCTGGTGAGGACGCATCAGGTTTTTGAACCTTAATCCTTAGAGTGGATTCTCCTGGGCTCCCTTGACTGGTGTCACCTGGGGATGACTGGCAGGTGACAGGCTCTGGACATGTAGAGATCCCTTGGCATAGTCTCCCACAATCGTGAAGTCAGCATCCTCCCCGTTTCCAGTGACACACACCCACAGGCCCTAGTATAAACACTTATCTCTTGATTTTAACAATAATGGAAACAGGACAGTGACAGCTGTCCCACACCCTCCTGCCCTACCCTGTGCATCCAATTCATTATTCACTCAAAGATGCCAAATAATGCCCTACAACTCGGTCGATCTGATGGTTCCCACTCCATTAGCAACAGGGGAGCCATCCCCAGAACAGAAAATTTTCCTGAGAGTGGAAGCTCCCAGCTCAGACTGTTGTTTGGCTTTGGGGCCCATAAAGGCCAAGAGATTTTTTTTTGGGGTCACACCCAGTGATGCTGAGCATTTCTCCTGGCTCTCCATTCAGGAATTACTCCTGGCTGTGCTCAGGGGACCAAATGGGATGCTGCAAATTGAAGACAGATTGGCCCCAAGCAAGGCAAAAGTGCCCCCCACTGTACTATCCTTCCAGTCAAAGGCTAAGGTTTGAGTGGCCCAGGTTTAACGTGGATCAGAAATGGGGTTCGTTTGCTCCCACAGAGCAGCTTTTCCTCTAACACAATGAACCCTCCCCCACAACCACGAATCAAGTGCTCTATGGAGCCTTATTGTGTGGATCTATCTGAGACGTTTCTGTTTTATGGATTTCTCAGGGTACTCCCTGCCTTTGTGCTCAGGATGTCATGTTGTGCCAGGGAATGCACTTGAGGCCCTGAATGCAGAGCCTGCCCTGAGGCACCTAAACTGCTCTCTGGACCCTCTGCACATAACCCAAGTCAACACTAAAGGAGAAAGTGCCTGAGCTACGGACAGGCAGCCTATCACCTTGGCTTTTCCCATGGTCCTAACATTTCTGAATCAACGGGAGTGTAGGGAGGCAATTTCTACCCAGTCTGTTCTCTGAGACCTAGTTTTAGGAAGGGGGTGGGCGCTGCCTGTCCCGACTCTTCTGACTGAGCTGTCAAAGGGCGTGTCTGTTCTGGACTCACATGTACCCGGGGAGCAACATTTCTGACCTGAAAAACAAGTATTTAGTGGTGGGGAACAAATCTGCCAACTTAACATGTGTCTGGTGCTAGGGGATAAGCTCCTAGTAGCTACTGTTGTGAACATATCTGCTACCAAGTATCTCTGGTGCCTATTTCGTGGACGTTTCTACCCCCGAACTTCGTGGTAGTTAGTGGTGGAGGACTGTTGACTAATATTGTGGACATTTCTGCCTCTCAGGAATCCCTGGTAGCTAGAGTTTGGGGACATGCATGATGCCCAGATTCAAAAGTTGCTTATTTTATTAAATATTAAAAGAGGAAGAGAATGGGAGCAGAAATGTGGGAGGAAGAGAAGGGTGAGAGGAGAACAGGAAGGAAGAGCAGGGAAAAGACAGGGCTGGGGCTAGATTTGGATGATTTGGAGAGGGTCGTGTCCATGATTGCGGTAAAAGAATGGGAATAAGAGGGAAATTGGAGACCAGCCCATCGCCTCTGTCATCACAGTCTTCATGTTCTTGGATGCTTCCTTCTCCATCATCACCTCCACTTCACTGGTTTCAAGGTCTGGTCCACCTCTGTGTTTACAATCGTCTTCTCCTGCATTAGCTTCTTAGGCTCCGGCACTGCTGTCTCCCTTCACCTCTGCGTCCTTTGACACTGGACTGGCTATGGGGCGGCACCGGTCTCAGCCGGCCAAGAAGGGAGGAGAGGCCTGGGGTAGGGCCCTCTAGGTCCAACATCCCATAGCCCGACCTCCTGACTCACAAAGGGGCTTCTCCCTCCAAGGGACCCTTTGCCTTGCCACTTACCCTTCTCAGAGCATTCTTGTGACTTCAGCAGGCCCTGGAGCTGATGGTTCTCCTCCTCCGACTGTCTGAGGAGCTCCTAAAGGAGAAGGCAGTCTGTGAGGAGCAGGGAAGGAGCCGGCTGGCACCTTGCTGCCCTGAGCACCTGCCCCGACTCTCACCTGGGGCTCCCTCAGCTCCTACAGGGCCTCCTCCAACACCGCCTGCCCTCTGGATCGCCTCCTGCTGCAGCTGGTCCAGGAGCTGCCTCTGCTGCAGCAACTGCTGCTGAAGCTCGTCCTTCTCAGAGACCAGTTGCTGGGAGTTGTCCAGATGCTTTTGGCTTGTGAGCAGGAACTGCTGGAGCTGGGTCAGATACTCATCCTGCTGCCCTGAGGACCGGGTCTTTTGGATTCGCACTTCCATAGTGGCATGACACTGAATGTGGTCATGGTCCAAAACCCAAACAGTGGCACCCAAATGTGGTCAATGCTTTGGTAACTATCAAGTACCAGGGTACACCAGAACACAACTGAGGGGTGCCCGTGGTTACGGACACCTCCAAACATCACATGGCGACCAACAATAATAACCCCATTGGGGGTGAAACTATAGTAGCTTGGGGCTTGGAACCTTGGTTCCAAGCCTCAGCCCCAGCAAGGAAAGAGAGGCAAGCCGGGTATAGAGCCCTGATGGCCCTGTCCCAGGCCACAGCTAACCTGCATAGGGCAGGGAACACCGTGTCCACCAAAGACTTAGGATACCTGCAGTCCAGGAAGGCCAGTTACGGGGACAGAGGGACTGGAAATTTCCTGGATGAGGGGTCCCTGGAGGTCACTAGCCCAGAGTCCCGGGGAGTCCTGACTGCTGGCAGATTATGCTGAAGGCCAGACTGACTGTCAACTTTTGCCAGGACTGCAAGAGGGACAAGGGTTCATTGGGCCCACACATTGATCACCGTGGGGGTACCATTACAAGATCTTACTCTCGGCCACAAATCCCAACTCAGCGCTTTTTCTCACCATCTTTCATTCTTTGGCCAGCTGAGTCTTCTGCAATCCAGTCTGGGTTGGCACAGGGTTGGGGGATGGATGCCACAACGGGGGGGGGGGAAGGAGACACACAGTGGAGGAGGGGAACACGGAGCCAGGGGGTTGCAGCCACATCTCGCCATTCAGAGTATGAGGATTTTGCCACATAAACTGGTTCACTGAGATGGTGCCACAAGGGAAGCCAGGAGCTTTATTGGAGAGGTCGTGGGCGTGGTCTCGGGTCTGCAACCTCATTGGCCACTGAGAAATACAGAACTCCCACACAGTGACGTCAACAGTGAGGACTGCTAACTTCAGCACCCTAGTCACAAAGTCCTCGTGGGCCTGAGGGACCTCCCCCACCCCACAAACATCATGGTTCCTTTTTAGACTGGTCCTCACCCAAGATGGGGCCTCCGAATGCCATGACCACAGGGCGCCTCCACACATCTCCCTGTTCTCGCGAATTTCTGACAGTCCCGTCCATCCGCCAATATCAGCTCCTTAAAAATTAATCTCCCACTTTATCACCCAGTTCAAAATTTTGCAATTCCTCAAAAACTACTGCACTGCCATGCCAAGTAGCACAACACTGTCAATACATGTAAAGTAGAAGCTAAGCAATAACAAAATATGAACACACAACACTGATCCTGTAATAATGGTATTCGTAACCTTGTATATGAGGGCTCAATGGTTCACTGTGAGACTGGACAATCTTCACGATCTTCTAAGAAAACGTTGCTAGATCATGTTAGCAAACTAGAGCAAGCAATATAAAATATATTATTGTGGGTCTGCTCTAGGGGCAGGCTGAAGTGCTGGTTGGAAAAATTTCGTATAATGCTGGTCGGCTGTTTTAATGTTGGTGTGCACTTGCGGTGGTGGGCCTTTGAAACGGGGGTGGCAGTTGCACTGTTAAGAGACTTTTACAGTAATGATGGACTGTTGTAGCGACGTGGGGAGTTTGTTGTGTGGACAGTTGCAACTGTGTGGGCAGTGTAATGGTGGTGGGATTAGGGTTGAACACTGAGTGTAACATATTAATGGGAACAATTTTGTTAAATCAATTGATAAGCATGGGCCTGGATCAATAGTCCAGCAGGTGGGGCGCTTGCCTTGCAATGGGCCAGACCCAGGTTCGATCCCCAACATCCCATATGTTCCCCTGAGCAAGAACAAGAGAAATTCCTGAGTGCGTAGTCAGGAGTAACCCTTAAGCAATGTCAATTGTGACACAAAAAAGAAAAAATACTATTGAGTAGAGGGCCACTATTTCAATAAGCCAAAGCAATGACATAGATGGCCAAGGTCACAGCTTTAGCAATACCATTAGTAGTAAGGCGGTCATCATCATCATCATTATCATCATCATCATCATCATCACCATCATCATCAACAGCATCATCATTAACAATAGCATCATCATCATCATCATCATCTTCTTCATCATCATCCTAATCCATGTGGATTCTGCTGTCTAGGAATAAGATGTGCCACCTGGCTACGGCATTGTAAGCCAAACCCTTCCCTCCCTGGCCTCCCTCTGTCTCCCACCAACTACGCTAGCTCAGATGGTGTCAGGTACCTTCAGATCTGAATCTGAACCTAGCATTTGCAGGAATTTTCTGCCAAGAGATTTTTTGTAACACAACGGGGTACAAAATTTATTTACCTAAAAGATAGCAGATCACATTTTTGCGGCCATAATTTGCTCACCCAAGATAGAGATATACTAAACCTACCTATCTTGTACGTTATCTTGTATTTAACTTTTTAATGAATTTTTAAGCAGACATTTTTTAATAAATTATTTTTCGAAAGATTGTTGCTTCATAGAAACTTCCCACCTGAATCCATCACCCATTAAAGAGAAAACTGATATTCAAATTTGGCCTTTCTCACTGTCCATTGCAATCTGAACTTTACTGTTTTTCTTTCATGTTCATATAACATTTTTAATATTTAATATTTTTCAGTGAGATATACAATTACAAGGATGTTCACAAGAGGTTCATATTTGGGTTTCAGTCATACAGAGATCCAGCCCCCATCCCTCCACCCAATTCCCACCACCAATGTCCCCGATTCCCTCCCTCCGCCCCTAGCCTGCCTCTATGGCAGGGTCTTTATCCATTTGTCTTTCTCTATTTCTCTCTTCCTTCCCTTCCACATCATGGATTACAATACATACATTCAGAGGTTGTCATATGTATCATGTTGCCTGTATTTAATGCTCAGTTTTAGGTTGGTATTAGCGCTGTCAACAATTATTAGTACACTGTTCCATTCTCTGTCTCACCTAGCCTCTGTCCCCCACATTTTGTGACAATTTCCACATTTGATAAAACCTCCTGATCCATGTTTCGCATGACATTGGATATTGGTATCATAATGATGACATATATATATATATATATACACACATATACATATATATATATATGTAATGCAAATAAATGTAGTCACTCTCTATCTGTATTTTTTCCTTCTGGCTAATTTCAATCAACGTGAAATTAGCTGGAAGGAAAATTATCTGATTCTCTCCATGTCCATCCATATATATATATATATATGCAAATTTCATAACTTCAGTTTTCCTAACAGCTGCAGAGTATTCCTTTATATCGATGTGAAAAGTTTCTTTCTTTTTTTTTCTTTTTTCATTTTTTTTTTTATTTCATTTTAGAGCACACCCAGAGATGCTCAGGATTCACTCCCTGCCTCTGCACTCAGGAATTACTCCTGGCTGTGCTCAGGGGACCAAATGGGATGCCTGAGATCAAAACTAGGTCGGCTGTATGCAAGACAAATGCCCTACCCACTGGACATCTGGACACTAAAGAAACTCTGGCCACCAAAGTTTCTTTATCCAGTCATCAGTTCTCAGACACACTGGTTGTTTCCAGATTCTGGCTATTGTGAATAGTGCTGCTATGAAAATGAAGCGGCTGATGGTGTTTCTACTGTGTGTTTTTCGCTACTGAGGGTAAACACCAGGAATGGTATGGCTGGGTCAAATGGGAGCTCAATTTCTAGTCTTTGGAGGGATGTGCATATTGTTTTCTAGGAAGAATATACCAGTCGACATTCACATCAACAATGGATGAGAGTCCCCTTTTCCCCTCATCCACACCAGCACTTGTGGTACCTACTCTTTGGGATATGTGCCAATCTCTGTGGTGATTGAAAATCAAAACCACAATGATATCTCATTGTGGTTTTGATTTGCATCTCTCTTTGTTGAATGATGATGAGCATTTTTTCATGTCTTTTGGCCATTCGTATTTCTTCCTTGTTGAAGTTGGTGTTCATTTCTTATCCCCATTTTTTGATGGGGTTGGCTGTTTCTTTCTTGTAAATTTCTACCAGTGCCTGATATATCCTGGATATTAACCCTTTACCAGCTGGGTATTGGGTAAATATTCTTTCCCATTCTGTGCACTGTCTTTGTATCTTGGTCACTGTTTCTTTGGATTGCAGAAGCCTTTTACTTATATGTAGTTCCATATGTTTATCTTTTTTCCTTCTAGTTGCTTTGGTAGTGGTGTTTCACCTTTGAAGATGCCTTTAGCTTAGATGTCATTGAGGGTTTTTCTGCCAATAGTTTTGAGGGTGGAAGGCTTTCTCTGCTTCCCTAGGTGGGCATCGCCATTTCGTGGGCACTGAGAGTAACACAGTCGGCACAGGTCAGAGCCAGATTGCTGCCAAACAAGCTTTCCATGGTCCCTCAGGAATAGGCTGTACTCAGACACCCTCCATGGGCCTGCAGCAAGGGCCCGCCAGGGAGCTAGTGAGAAAGGCAGCATCACCCTGCTGGGCCAGGCCCCGCCTCTTCACAAGGTACAGGTGATCCTGGGCACTTAAATCAGCCTGAGAACTGCTCTGCTGAGGAGAAAAAGTAAACTAGTGAGTGTGGGAAAGTTATGTTCAACCCATCAAGGAACATAGAAGAGGCCATTTCAACAAAATAAACCTGCCCCTTTGATACGGAGGGGCTAGTCCAGAGATAAAGATTCAGTTTCCTGGGAGGTTCAGCACCAGCTTTGCATGAAGATTTGATCCCAACACCCTTGGGAGAAACCCCTGAGCACGGAGTTGGAGAAAACTCTAAACACTGACAGGGAAGGGCTAACCTCCCTATCTTCAACTCAAAAATGTTCTTGACAATAGTTTCAGGTTTTCGAAGGGATCATTCCTGGTGCGAAGCCAGCACCTGCCAGAGGGGCACCTCTCAATCCAGTTTCCAAATAAACCATTGTCCTGGAAAAATAAACCTTTTTCCATGGTCAAATAGACCATTGTCCATGCAAAGAAAAATTCTTGGCCAATTTGCAGAATTCTTCTTTCCTGAGGCAAAGTCAAATGATGGGGCTGATACAATAGCACAGCGGGGATGGCAATTGCCTTGCAGGTCGGTGGGCCCAGGTTCAATCTCCAGCATCCCATATGGTCCCCCTGACTACAGCCAAGAAATTTCTGACTGCAAAGACAGAAGAAACCCCTGAACACTGCAGGAGTGCCCCCAAAAGCAAAAAAAATCAATAAATATATAAAATAAAATAAAATAAAATAAAACGAAGCTTAGTTTTCAAATCTCCCCTTTTCAACAAAGGACATTATACTGGTCCCTCTGACTTACTCCAGTGAACCATCAAAAGAAAGAATATAATTTGCAACAGACTCTCTCCTACCAGGTTGAATCAGAAGCAAAATCTTACTATGGAGAGGGGCTAGCACTGGTCAGTGGCCTTTTATGGTTGTTCAAATTTGGCAAGTCATAAAATCTTCAAAGCAGTTATTATTAATATGTTCCCATGGAAAAAAATCCATTGAAAGACTAACGTAACATATTTTAAAATTATGTAAATCTGAGTTGAACCTCAGCAGAGGACAGATATCACCAGACACTTGAAGAACCAGAGAGATATTTGGAGTTAAACGTACTATACCTGAAATTTAAGAAAAATTGGAAAAAAAAAAGGTAAGGTCTACAGCATGTTGAGATGGCAGAAGGGAAATGAAAAGATTCATTAGAAGTTCTCCAACTTAAAGAACAGAGAAAAGAGAAGAAAAATAAAGAGGAAGAGTATCCCATATTGACTTTTTAAAGTTCTTTTCACAGGGCCGCTCCAAGCAATTGTCCAGCAAGGAGGGCATTTGTCTTACACGGGGCCGATCCGATTTAGATCCCCAACATCCTATATGGCCAGCCAGCATTGCTAGAAACAGTTCCTAAGCACAGAGCCAGGAGAAAGACCTGATCATTGCTGGCTGTGTCCCAAAAAAGGAAAATTAAAAAACAAGAAAACAAAAAGTAAAGTTCTTTTTCTCAAAATCTCAATGAACCCCAAGGATTGCTTGAATGAAACTGACCTACTTCAGTCCCTGGCATCCCCATATTGCCCCCAAGCCTCTCAAATAAACAGTAAATGTGAAGCAGAGCGACGGTTCAGAGAATGGAGTCACATGTCTTGAGCATGAGACACTCTGTTGGATGCGCCAGCACCAAGCTCTGAAGCGAGTGGTTCTCGTGACCCCAGCAACACTGGCCTGGAGGATTATACTGCCTGACCCAGTGTGCCCATTGTAGCCGGAAATGAGCCCTGACATGCCGAACTGAGGTTTGAAGACCCCTACAAAGAAAAAAGAATGTGTGTGCACATAAACAAATACATGTACATATATGTAGGTCCATACTCTTCTATACTTGAAGCTATTTTTCTTCTATACTTGAAGCAATTACACCGTTCCATTGTCAGGCCTGTAACAGATACAGAAATAATATAGTAGCCTGAGCAACAAACCAGCGAATATGCATGCACCATGCATACGGTCAACCTGTGTTTGATCCCCGGTATCCCACATGGTCCCCAAGAGATTACTGAAGTGTAGAGCCAGGATTCAGCCAGACACAGTTATTCTTTCCTTCTTACTCCAGCAGCTGCTAGTTCACAAACCCACAGAAGAAGTTAACTCTGAAGGGATCACGCAAAGGAAGGGCAGGGGGCCCTGTCACTTGATACACTCCCCCAGGTCTGGCAACACCACAAGCCATAGTTGGGGGACTAGGGTCACAACGCCTTTGCTGTAAGGCCTGTTGGATTCTGGTGCTGAACTCCTTCTGTACCCACATCCCAGTATATTCGTCCATCTCTGCACCAGTCTGTGCCCATCTGTCACTGCTTCAGCGGTCTCTTGAGCTTTGAGAACGTCCTTTCTTCTACTGGGCTAGAAGTACAAATAAGTGTCTGCCCTGACACTTCCTCAGAACGGTTGAATCATGCATGCTCCAATGTTGGGAGAGTTCAGGCCAGGAGCGAGCTCTGTGAGACAGCAGCAATGTCCCATAGCCCAATTGGCGTGGTCAGGGATAAGGGAGAGACTGAGGATGTCCTAGGGATGGACTCTTGCATGCAGAATGCAGCGCACATTGTAACACCCACAGCAGCCAGTTCAGAAGTCACTAGGAGTGGGGTCCCAACTCCAGCATGTGAACCTATGGCCCGTTTGCGTGGCTGTGCTTACTGGTCACCTTGAGGTCCCCAGGTCTCCCACTCTCTGGGGTCTGCCTCTCTGCTGCCCAATGTTTTCCCTGCTGGACCTCAAACATGTTTCTCCATTGCAAATCACGCCAGTGATCCGACCCCCTGCTTGCCTCTGAGTGGAAGGATCCAGGGACAAGCAGGAAACCTTGGTTTCTGGGGATCCGTTGCACGAGGGTTCAAGAGCTCACCACCGTGTTGGGGACGGCTCTGGCTCTGGACCAGGAAAATCCCTGTGGAGCCCCAGGATGTAGTATCCGCAGTCCCAGATTGATATGTCTTTGGTGGTAGTAGTCCAAGATGACTGAAAGGGGGTTGAAAGAAGAAAATGATATACAAAGGAGTATCCCTTCAATTTAGATTCGATTTCTCAGGCAACACCGTCCATGTCGAAACAGGTGGGTTATAGTGAAAAATGAAACAACTCGGTGAAATCGATGCCATGAACACTTGCCCCGACTAGACTCTATTCAGATTTGATACACAACTTCATGGATGAACAACAGCTGGGGGATTTCACAGACTGTTGGACATTGGTGCTGACCTTTGCTTTTCCCGGAAGTAGTACATTTGTCTATCTCTGCACAGGTGTTTCCCCATCTATCACTTGAGCTGTGAGAATGTCCTCTCAACTCCAGGGCTAGAAACACCATTAATTGTCTGCCTTGACACTGTGTGACCCCCAGGATTCCTGAGATCCGTTGAATCAAGCGTGATGCTGGGCGATCTCAGGCCAGGAGCCGTGTGGGACAACCACGATGTCTCAGAGACTGGGAGGGATGAGTAGGGATAAGGAAAGACTGTGGCTAACCCCAGTTCAGATGCTTTGAGTCAAGAAAAGATGGTGCTTCTTCCTGATACCTAATTCCTGATCTACAGATTCCTGGGCACTACCTGGAAACACTTCCTGTCCTGTAACTGACCCGAGTGTGACTCAGCCCAGCATGTCTCCATGCTTGTCTGCCGGAGAAGAAAGGACCAAAGAACCAGCAGCCTGCTTACATGATGGCTGGGACTGGGCTCTGGGTACTGACCAATGGTGTGGATGTGAATTTCCACACAGAAGGTGTTGGTGGGCATTAGGGTGCTGGATGCAGGGGTTTGGGCCACCCCGGAACCTGTCCCAAGAAAGTAGATAGGATACCACAGTGATAACACATAAGTCTTTTGCAATGTCAGGTAATAAAGAGGGGTACCCTGGCTGTGGGTCACCATTATAGACACACGAACAATAGGAGCAAGTCAAGACGTCGTCCTGTAAAAAGCCAGGGCAAATGATAAGCTGGGACATGGTGAGACCCCATGGACAGGAACCCCACCATCCAGAAGCATTTGCTCCTGGCAGGAATCGCCCAATCAGTGACAAAACCACACAGCCTACTATAGATCCAGAGCTATAGAACAGTGAATGTCAGAGAGTGCAGGCCCTGTCCCCTTCAACCCTCCCATCCCTGCCACCAACTCAGGCCCAAATAGTGCCTAGAACTGTGTCATCTGACAGCTTTAGGCCCCATTAGCGACAGGTGCCATCCCCAGAACAGACAAGTTCCTGGGAGGGGGAGCTCCCAACTCAGACTGTTGTTTGGATTTGGGGGCCATAAAGGTCAAGAGATTTTTTGTTAGGGTCACACCCTTTGATGCTCAGGATTACTCCTGGCTCTGCATTCAGTAATTATTCCTGGCTGTGCTCAGGGGACCATATGGGATGCTGCAAATCAAAGACAGTTTGGCTGCATGCAAGGCAAAGGTGCTCCCCCACTGTGATATCCCTCCAGTCAAAGGCTAATGTTTGAGTGTCCCAGTTTTAACGTGGATCAGAAAGGGGGTTCATTTGCCCCCACAGTCCAGCCTTTCCTCTAACGTACTGAACCGCTCCCCAAAACCACGAAGCAACTGTTTTATCGAGCCTTATTGTGTGGATCTATCTGAGACGTTTTCGTTTTAGGGATTTCTCAGGGCCCTCCTGTCTTTGTGCTCAGGATGTCATGTGGTGCCAGGGAATGGACTTGAGGCCCTGCATACAGAGCCTGCTCTATGGCACCTAAAATGCTCTCTGGACCCTCTGCACACAACCCAAGTCAACTGATGGGAAAAGTGCCCTGAACTACTGCCAGGCAGCCCATCACCTTGGCTTTTCCCATAGTCCTACATTTCTGAATGAACGGGAGTGTGGGGAGGCAATCACCACCTAGTCTGTTCTCTGAGACCTAGTTTTAGGAAGGGGGTGGCCACTGCCTGTCCTGACTCTTCTGGTGAGCTGTTGAAGGGCGTGTCTGTTCTGGACTCACTTGAACCCGGGTGGAGCGACATCTCTGCCTGAAAAACAAGCATTTAGTGGAGGGGAACAAATCTGCCACCTTAATATGTGTCTGGTGCTAGGGGATAAGCTCCTGCTAGCTAATGTTGCGAACATTTCTACTACCAAGAATCCCTGCTGACTATTTAATGGACTTTTCTGCCCCCAGGCCGTGGTGGTTAGTGGTGGAGGACATTTCCGGGTCCTGGAACCCAGGTGACTAGTACTAGGGACATTTCTGCCTCTTCTGAATCCCTGGTAGCTAGAGTTTGGAGACATGCATGACGCCCAGATTCAAATGTTGCTTATTTTATTAAATCCTAAATGAGGAAGTGCATGGGAGCAGGAATGTGGGAGGAGGAGAACTGTGAGAGGAGAACAGGAAGGAAGAGCAGGGAAGGACAGGGTTAGGGCTAGATTTGGTTGATTTGGAGAGGGTCCCGTCCATTATTGCGGTAAAAGAATGGGAATAAGAGGGAAATTGGAGACCAGCCCATCGCCTCTGGCATCACAGTCTTCATGTTCTTGGACGCCTCCTTCTCCAACATCACCTCTACTTCACTGGGCTTCAAGGTCTCGTCTACCTCTGCCTTTACAATCGCCTTCACCTGCATGAGCTTCTTGCGTTCCAGCACCTCTTTCTCCTTCACCTCTGTGTCCTTTGCCACTGGACTGGTTGTGGGGCGGCACCAGGGTCTCAGTGAGCCTAGAAAGGAGGATGGCCTGGGGCGGGGCCCCTCTTGGTCCACCATCCTATAGCCCCACCAACTGACACGCAAAGGGGGCTTCTCCCTCCAGGGACCCCTTTGCCCTGCCACTCACCCTTCTCATGGCACGCTTGTGAATTCAGCAGGGCACGGAGCTGCTGGTTCTCCTCCTCTGACTGTCTGAGGATCTCCTAAAGGAGAAGGCTGTCTGTGAGGAGCAAAGAAGGAGCTGGCTGCCGCCCTCCTGCCCTGAGGGCATGCCCCGACTCTCACCTGGGTCTCCCTCAGCTCCTTCAGAGCCTCCTCCAACACCGCCTGCCCTCTGGATCGCTCCAACTGCAGCTGGTCCAGGAGCTGCCTCTGCTGCAGCACCTGCTGCTGCAGCTCCTCCTTCTCAGAGACCAGCTGCTGGGAGCTATCCAGATGCTGTTGCACTCTGAGCAGGAACTGCTGGTGCTGGGTCAGATACTCATCCTGCTACCCTGAGGACCGGGTCTTTTGGTTCCGCACTTCCACCTGCGGCATGACACTGAGTGTGGACATGGTCCAAAACCCAAACAATGCCTCCCAAATGTGGTCAATGCTTTGGTAATGATCAAGTACCAGGTTAGGCCAGAGCCCAACTCAGGGGGCCCGTGCTCGCAGACACCTCCAAACCTCACATGGGGAACAACAATAATAACCCCAGTGGGGGTGAAACTCTAGGAGCTTGAGGCTTGGGACCTTGGTTCTAAGCCTCAGTCCCAGTAAGGAAAGACAGGCAGCCGGGTAAACAGCCCTGATGGCCCTGTCCCAGGCCACAGTGGCTGCCCTGCGGAGGGAAGGGAACAAGGTGTCACCAAAGTCTTAGGACACCTGGAGCCCAGGAAGGCCAGTTACGGGGACAGAGGGACCGGGAAGTTCCTGGATGAGGGGTCTCTGGAGGGCACTAGCCCAGAGTCCCGGGGAGTCCTGACTTCCGGCAGACTCTGCTGAAGGCCAGACTGACAGTCGACTTGGGCCAGGACTGCAAGAGGGACAAGGGTTCATCTGGACCACACACTGGCCACCGTGGGGGGTGCCATTACAATAACTTAGACTCGGACCCACATCCCAATCTCAGCGCTTTTTCTCACCATCTTCCATTCTTTGGCCAGCGGAGTCCTCTGTAATCCAGTCTGGGTTGGCACAGGGTTGGGGTATGGACAAACAGTGGAGGAGGGGAACACGGAGCCAGGGGGTTGGAGCCACATCTCGCGATTCAGAGTACGAGGATTTCACCACATAAACTGGTTCACTGAGAGATGGCGCCAGAAAGGGAGGGCACCGAGCCTTATAGGCGAGGTCGTGGGGCGTGGTCTCAGGTCTGCAACCACATTGGCCGTTGAGAAATCCAGAACTCCCACAGAGTGAAGTCAGCAGTGAGGACTGCTCAGCTTTTCACTTGAGTCACAAAGTCCTCATGGTCCTGAGGGCCTCGCCCACCCCACAACCACCATGGGTCCTTTTGGACTGGTCCTCACCCAAGGTGGGGCCTCCGAATGCCATGACCAGAGAGCTGCCTCCTCACATCTCCCTGTTCTTCGGGAAGGCCCGATAGTCATGTCCATTCCCCAATATCACCTCCCTGAAAGTGAACACAAACTTTATCACCCAGTTCAAAATTTTGCAATTCCTCTAAAAACTACTGTACTGCCATGCCAAGTAGCACAACACTGTCAAACATGTAAAGTAGAAGCTAAGCAATAACAAAATATGTACACACACCCTGATCCTGTAACAACGGTATCAGTCACTTTTTCTAAGTGGGCTCAATGGTTCACTGTGAGACTGTACAGTCTTCACTATATCTAAGAAAACGTTGCTAGATCATGTTAGCAAACTAGAGCAAGCAATATAAAATAGATTGTTCAGGGTCTGCTCTAGGGACAGGCTGAAGTGCTGGTTGGAAAATTTCTGAATACTGGTGGGCTGCAGTAATGGTGGTGTGCAATTGCGCTGGTGGGCCTTTGAAACCGGGGTGGCAGTTGCACTGTTAGAAGACTTTTACAGTAGAGGTGGACTGTTGTAGCGATGTAGAGAGTTGTTGTCTGGACAGATGGAACTGTGTGGGCAGTGTAATGGTGGTGCGATTGGGGTTGAACACTGAGTGTAACACATTAATGGGAAAAAATTTTTAAATCAATTGAGTAGAGGGGGCCTGGATTGATAGTCCAGCTGGTAGGACACTTGCCCTGCAATTGTCCAGACCCAACTTAGATCCCCAACATCCCATATATTCTCCTGAGAACCTCCAGGAGTAATTCTGAGTGCTTAGTCAGGAGTAACCATTGAGCAAAGCCAATGTGACGCAATGAGAAAAATTTTTTTTTAGTAGTGGGCCACTATTTCAATAAGCAAAAGCAATGACATAGATGGCCCAGGTCACAAGTTTAGCAATACCATAATTACTAAGGCGGTCATCATCATCATCATCATCACCATCATCATCAACATCATCATAATCATCAACAGCATCTTCATCATCAACAGCTTCATCATCATCAGCAGCAGCAGCAGCATCAACTTCATCATTAACTTCATCATCTTCATAATCATTATTACCGTCATCATAATCATCAGCATCATCATCACCACCACCACCACCATCACCATCATCATCATCATCATCATCATCATCATCATCATTATCCTAACCCATGTAGATGCTGCTGACTAGAAAGTAGATGATGGCGTCAGGTACCTTCAAATCTGAATCTGGACCTAGCATTTGCAGGAGTTTTCTGCCAATAGTGCTTTAGGTAAACAAAGGGGCACAAAACTTTATTTACCTAAAAGCAACCAATCGCATTTAGAGTGTAGCTATAATTTGCTCACCCAAAAGAGAGATATACTAACATTTGCCTATCTTGTATGTTATCTTGTATTTACATTTTGTCGTGAATTTTGTAAGCAGACTTTTTTTTAATAAATTATTTTTCAAAGGATTGTTGCTGCATGGAAACTTCCCACCCCAGTCCCTCACCCATCAAAGAAAACTGATATTCAGATCTGGCCCTTTCTCACTGTTCCTTGCAATGTGAACTTTATTGTTTTTCCTTTCATGTTCATATTGCATTTTATCAATATTTTATTATACCGCTGTGAGATACGCCAATTACAAAGATGTTCATAAGAGGTTCATATTTGGGTTTCAGTCATACAGAGATCCAGCCCCCCATCCCTCCACCAGTGCCCAATTCCCACAACCATTGTCCCGATTCCCTCCCTCTGTCCCTAGCCTGCTTCTATGGCGGGTTTTTCGTCTCTTCTTTCTCTTTCTCTCTTCCTTCCCTTCCACATTGTGGATTACAATACATACATTAAGAGGTTGTCATGTATATTTTTGCCCGTATTCAGTGCTCAGAACTAGGTTGGTAATAGCACTTTCGACAATTAATAGTAAACTGTTCCATTCTCTGTCTCACATAGCCTCTGACTCGAACATGTGTGTGAAAATTTCCACCTTTGATAAACCTCCTGATCCATATTTCACCTGATATTGGATATTGGTATCATAATATGTACATATATATGTAGATATATTCATGCCATGCAAATGAATGCAGTCATTCTATATCTGTCTTTTTTTCTTCTGGCTTTTCACTCTGGAGAGATAGGACAGTGGATAAAATGCTTTCTTTTGCATGTGGCTGATCTAGATTCAGTCCTCAGCACTTTGTCCCTCAAGCTCACCAAGCGTTATGTCTGGCAATAGAACCAGTTGTGAGTCTTGAGCACAACTGGGAGTGACCCCAAAATTAAGCATAATAGAAACAATTATTATACAAATGTTACTTAGAAACAAAAGAAAAAGTTAAAAATACATCCCATAGAGTAAAAATTCACATATATCTATTGAAAACATTACTAGATTCTATATTGTTTTTATATGTCTCACACATTCTCATGTCTTTGCCACATATATACATGAGTGCACAAGATGCACAATTTATATTTTATAAGAACTGATGTTATAATAAGATTGTGTTCTTTTTCATTATTTAAACACAAATAATCATCACATCCCTACACATAGTGTCTCTCCTAATTATATAATCTGCAAATCCAGCTGGTCTTACTTCTTTATAATTTTATTCTTATTATTGCATGATCCTTTGTTCTTTCAGTATGATATATGCTGATTTCTTATTGTTGTATACATTATTCTCTGCTTTTTTAAATGTTCGTTATCATTTCATCCTTTTTTCAGAGATTTTGTCAAGAGCATGTTATTTTGTGTTTGTCAACTGATTTTTCTGCATTCGTCAAGATCATCATTTTTCTTTATGTAGTAACATTTTCATATATAATGAATTAATTTTCATATTTTAATTTATACTTTTGTTGATGGTATATTTCCTCCTTGGTCCAAAAGTATAAATCTTTGGATGGTTTATATTACTAAGTTTTACTAGTATTTTACTGAGGATTTCTGTATGTGTCTAAGTACTTAAAAGAGTAATCGGTACTTTTTGTAATTTCCTGTTGTGGGTTGTTTTTATTCCTATTTGGGTCCCACCCAGCGACGCTCAGGGCTTACTCGTGGTTCTGCACTCAGGAATTCCTCCTGGAGGTGCCTCAGGGGACCATATAGGATGCCGGGAATCAAACCTGGGCCGGCACAGGCCGGCGCGCTGCTAGGCAAAAGCCCTACCCGGTGGGCTATCACTCCGGCCCCTGTTGTGGGTTTTGTAGCAGGGTAATTATGACATAGAAGAAACTAAAATGATTTTTCTTCCACTCTGTTTTGGAACAATTTGAAGAGCATTGGTTAAGGATTTCCATGCATGATAGAGCTCACAAATAAAACTGTCTGGTCTATGCCTTTTTTTAATTAGTGAAATGGAAAGTGTCTTCTTTCTTAAGAGAATTTGATCTACCAGAGAAATAGATTGCAATTGTAAAAAACATTTGCCTGCAGTAAAATAACTCTCAATAATCAAGAATACATTCTAGGAAGAGCAGTAATGTAAAATCCTGGCAGCAATTTTTTTTTAAGGAGAAAAAAAATAAAATATTTTAATACACTTTGTTTTGTTTGGATTTGCTATTGTTTCGGGTCCATATCTGGGGTGTACTCAGAGCTCACTTCTGGCTCTGCACTTATAGCTCACTCCTGATAGGGGATTGGGGGACCATATAGGGTTTGGGGGCTTGAAATCAGTTGGCTGCATGCAAGGCAAGTACCTTACCAGCCCTACCATCTCTCCAGCTGTTCAAGTTGGGTTTTCCTTTTTTATGGCAGAAAAAATATATTTAGGATTGCTGAACTGTCTAGATGATCCCAATTTTGTTGGCAACATCCAAGGCATCATAGTCAGGAGCCAGCCGAACATATGCCTTTTTCTCCATCAGGCCTAATCAGGGTGTTAACCTTGGCCACATCAATGTCATAGAGCTTCTTCATGGCCTGCTTAATCTGGTGCTTGTTGGCCTTGACATCCACAATGAACACAAGTATGTTGTTATCTTTTATCTTCTTCATGGCTGACTCAGTGGTCAGAGGAACTTGATGATGGCATAATGGTCAAGCTTGTTTCTCCGGGGGGCACTCCTCCGCAGGTATTTGAGCTGTCTTCTCAGCCACAGTGTTTTTGGGTCTGCAGAAGGTGGGTGAAGTGCAGATCTTCTTTTGTGGCTGTGGACACCTTTCAGCACTGCCTTCTTGGCCTTCAGAGCTTTGGCTTTGGCTTCAACCTGGGGTGGGGGCGGGTAGGAGCGTCCTTCTTGGCTTTCTGCACCATCTTCATAAAAAAGAAGTTGGGTTTTTCAGAAACTGACTTTAGCTATCTTTTGTTCTTAACATGAAAAGATTTCTGTTTTCTATTTATTTTTTTGTGTCTCTCTCTCTCAAAAGAGACAGGCTTTCAACCGTGTGGTTCATCAATAAATGCTGTATTTAGAGGCGACTACAAGAGTATGCCACCTACCACGGCAAGCCTGGCAAGCTACCGTGTCGTATTTGATATGCCAAATACCAGTAACATTATATTAGGTCATTCCCATGACCTAATATAATGGTTTGAGGCTCTTTATGTTCCTGGAGCAAGCAGATGCCCTTGGGCTCTACTAGCATGAGACAGAACATATGGAGATGTTACTGGAGCCTGCTCAAGCAAATCGATGATGAATGGGAAGATAGTGATAGTGATTAATTTACAGTAGTTTCAGATTCCAAGCCATCAGGGTTTATTGAAGACTAATTTTTAATGACTTTATTTATTTTGGCCTCCCCAAGCAGTCTGCTGGGTGATTGCTGGGTCATTCCCAGCAATATGAGTCCAACTCAGTCACTGGCTCAATAGTAGGTCCCAAGGATGTGGTACTGCTCCAGATCCCCAGTGCTGGGGAACCACTAGGGTCACCCTGACAGTAACATCACCCAGTCTGCAGCCAGTGAGACATGGGAGGCCAAATGAAGATATATATCAGGTCCAGGGTGGGTGCCCTGGACCCACCCTGTATTGTTTCCCTCCCCCAGACACAGTACTCTTTGTTTTGTGAAATTGTGATAGTGAATAAAAATTAGCTTTTAATATATTGGTAAAAAGGAGGAACATTGTAATATGATAGTATTAGTTTTTAAAAGTCTATTTAACCTTGAAATTAACTTCCAGTTCTCTCAAATTTCTATCTATTGGGGTATGTATGGGGAGCAAATTAAATCAGTCTCTTCTGCCATGGTTATTCAGGTGAGGAAGTTGGGCCATATCTGATGTGCTAAGGGTTCACTTCTGAAGGTGCCTGGAGGAGCAAGGAATCAAACTAAACTCTGACTCCCACACGTTTGTGATAATTTCCACCTTTGACAAGACCTCCTGATATATGTTTCACTTGACCTTGGATATTGGTATCATAATATGTACATATATATTTATGCCATGCAAATAAATGCAGTCATTCTGTATCTGTCTCTCTCCTTCTGGCTAATTTCGCTCAACATAATCTTCTCCATGTCCATCCATTTATAGGCAAATTTTATAACTTCATTTTTTCTAACAGCTGCATAGTATTCCATTGTGTAGATGTACCAAAGCTTCTTTATCCAGTCATCGATTTTCGGGCACTCTGGTTGCTTCCAGATTCTGGCTATTGTGAATAATGCTGCTATGAACATAAAAGTAGGGATGGTGTTTCCGCTAGCGTATTTTTGGTTTCCCAGAGTAGATTCCCCAGGAGTGGTATGGCTGGGTCAAATGGGAGTTCAATTTCAAGTCTTTGGAGGAAAGTCCATATTGTTTTTCAGAAAGGCTGTACCAGCCGGCATTCCCACCAACAATGGATGAGTGTCCCTTTTCCCACATCCACGCCAGCACTTGTTGTTCTAGCTCTTTTGAATATGTGCCAGTCTCTGTGGTGTAAATGTGGTATCTCATTGTTGTTTTGATTTGCATCTCTCTGATGATTAGTGATGATGAGCATTTTTTCATATGTTTTTTTTGGCCATTCGAATTTCTTCCTTGCTGAAGTTTCTGTTCATTTCTTCTCCCCATTTTTTTGATGGGGTTGTTTGTTTTCTTCTTGTAAAGTTCTACCAGTGCCTGATATATCCTGGATATTAACCCCTTATCAGATGGGTATTGGGTGAATATTCTTTCCCATTCTGTGGACTGCTTTTGTATCTTAGTCACTGTTTCTTTTGAGGTGCAGAAGCTTTTAGTCTCATGTAGTCCCATATGTTTATCTTTTCTTCTAGTTGCTTTGTTAGTGATGTTTCACCTTTGAAGATGCCTTTAGCTTCAATGTCGTGGAGGGTTTTTCCTATATTTTCTTCAATGTACTTTATGGATTAAAGTCTGATATTGAGATCTTTAATCCATTTTTGATCTGATTTTTGTGCATGGTGTTAGACACAGGTCCAAATTCATTTTTTTACATGTTGCTGCCCAGTTTTCCCAACACCACTTGTTGAAGAGGCTTTCCTTCTCCATTTTAGACTCATTGCACCTTTATCAAAGATTAAATGATCATGTGTTTGAGGTTGGGTGTCAGGATACTCAATTCCTATTCCATAGGGTCCACAGGTCTGTTTTTTATTCCAATACCATGCTGTTTTAATTACTACTGCCTTGTAGTACAGTTTGAAGTTGGGAAAGGTGATGCCTCCCATCTTCTTTTTTCCCGAGGATTGCTTTAGCTATCCTTGGGGGTTTATTGTTCCATACAAATTTCAGGAGCGTTTGGTCAATTTCTTTGAAGAATGTCATCGGTATCCTCATAGGGACTGCATTGAATCTGTACAGAGCTTCTGGGAGTATTACCATTTTGACAATGTTGATTCTCCCCATCCATGAGCAGGGAATGTGTTTCCATTTCCTTGTGTCCTCTTTTATCTCTTGGAGCAGTGTCTTGTAGTTTTTCTTTGTACAGGTCCTTTACATACTTGGGTAAGTTGATTCCTAGGTATTTGATTTTCTGTGGCATTATGTGAATGGAATTGTTTCCTTAATATCCCTTTCTTCTCTTTCGTTATTTGTATATAGGAAAGCCACCGACTTTTGGGTGTTGATTTTGGTATCCTGCCACTCTACTATATGCGCTCTATTGTTTTCCTAGGAGTTTTTTTGGTAGAGAGTTTAGGGTTCTCTAGGTATAATATCATGTCATCTGTAAATAATGATGAGCTTGACTTCTTCCTTGCCTATCTGGATGCCCTTGATGTCCTTTTTTTCTTCTCTGCTTGCTATGACAAGTACTTCCAGTACTATATTGAATAAAAGAGGTGAGAGTGGGCAACCTTGTCTTGTCCCTGATCTCAGGGGAAGGTTTTCAACTTTTCCCATTTAGAATGATGCTTGCTGTGGGCTTTTTGGTAGATGGCTGTAACTATCTTGAGGAAAGTCCCTTCAATTCCCATTATCTGGAGCGTTTTAATCATGAGCGGGTGCTAGGATCTTGTCAAAAGCTTTTCTGCATCTATTGAAAGGATCATATGGTTTTTTATTTTTTCTTTTATTGATATGATGTATTATGTTGATTGACTTGCGAAGATGTTGAACCATCCCTCGCATTCCCGGGGATGGTCCAACTTGGTCATGATGTATAATCTTCTTGATGAGTTCTTTGGATTCTGTTTGCTGAAGTATTTTGTTTGAAGATCTTAGCATCCGTGTTC
>JAJIBD010022168.1:0-364750 GCA_021461705.1 Cryptotis parvus
ACCAAAGTTTCTTTATCCAGTCACCAGTTCTCAGGCACTCTGGTTGTTTCCAGATTCTGGCTATTAGAAAAGTGCTGCATTGAAAATAAAATGCAGATGGTGTTTATACTGTGTGTTTTTTACTCCCCAGGTTATATTCCCAGGCGTGGTATGGCTGGGTCCAATGGGAGTTCAATGTATAGTCTTTGGAGGAATGTCCATATTGTTTTCAAAAAGGCTGTACCAGACAACATTCCCACCAACAATGGATGAGAGTCCCCTTTCCTCCACATCCAAGACACCTCTTGTTATTCTTGATCTTTTTTGGATATGCATCAGTCTCTGTGGTTTGAGAAGATATCTCATTGTTGTTTTGATTTGCTTCTCTCTGATGATTAATGATGATGAGCATTTTTTCGTATGTCTTTTAGCCATTCGATTTTCTTCCTTGTCAAAGTTTCTGTTAATTTCTTCTCCCCATTTTTGATGGGGTTGGCTGTTTATTTCTTGTAAAGTTCTATCAGTGCCTGATATGCTCTGGATATTAATCCCCTACCATATGGATATTGGGTGAATATTCCTTCCCATTCTTTGGACTGTCTTTGTATCTTTGTCACTGTTTCTTTTGAGGTGCAGAGGCTTTTTAGCTTCATGTAGTCCCATATGTTTATCTTTTCTTCTAGTTGCTGTGTTAGTGGTGTTTCATCTTTGAAGATGTCTTTAGCTTCAATGTCGTGGAAGGTTTTTCCTATATTTTCTTCAACATACTTTATGGATTCAGATCTGATCTTGTGATCTTTAATCCATTTTGACCTGAATTTTGTGCATGTGTTAGACAGAGGTCCAAATTAATTTTTTTACTGTAGTTGCCTAGTTTTTGCAGAACTACTTGTTGAAGAGACTTTCCTTGCTCTATTTTGTACTTCTTGATCCTTTATTGAAAATTAAATGATCATGTATTTGAGACTGTGTGTCAGGATACTCAACTCTACTCCATAGGTCCACAGGTCTGTTTTTACTCCAATACCAATGCTGTTTTAATTACTACTGCTCTGTAGTACAGTTGGGAAAGGTGATGCCTCCCATCTTCTTTTCCTAAGGATTGTTTTAGCTATTCATGAGGGTTTATTATTGATACAAATTTCAGGAGATTTTGCTCAATTTCTTTGTAGAATGTGATGGGTATTTTTAGGGACTGCATTGAATCTATATAAAGCTATAGGGACTATTACCATTTTGACAATGTTGATTCTCCTGATCCATGATCAGGGAATGTGTTTCCACTTCCCTGTGTCCTCTTTTTCTTTCTTGAAGCAGGGTTTTGTAGATTTTTTTTGTATAGTTCCTTTATTCTCTTCATTTGCTGATTCCTCCTTATTTGATTTTCTGTGGCACAAATGTGAATGGGATCATTTGCTTAATATCCGTTTCTTCTCTTTGTTGCTTGTATATAGGAAAGCCACCAACTTTTGGTATTGATTTTGTACCCTGCCACTTTGTTATACAATCTGTTTTTTCTAGTAGCTTTTTGGTAGAGATGATAGGGTTCTCTAGGTCCAATATCATGTCATCAGCAAATAGTGATAGCTTGAATTCTTCCTTGCCTATCTGGATGCTTTAATGGCCTTGTCTTCTCTGATTACTGTTGCAAGTACTTCCAGTACTATATTTAATAGTAGTGGTGAGATTCTTGTTCCAAATCTTAGGGGAAGTCTTTCAGTTTTTCTCCATTGAGAATGATAACCCGCTTTGGGTTTTTGGTAGATGGCTTTGACTACATTGAGGAAGGTTCCTTTGATTTCTATTTTTGGAGGGTTTTAATCATGAATGGGTGTTGGATCTTGTCAAATGCTTTCTCTGCATCTATTGATATGATCATATGGTTTTTATTTTTTCTCTTATCATTATGATGTATTATGTTGATTGACTTGCGAATGTTGAACTGTCATTACATTCCTGGGATGAATTCTACTTGGTTATGATATATGATCTTTTGATGACTCTTTGGATTCTTTTTTGCTAGTACTTTGTTGAAGATTTTAGCATCTGTGTTCATCAGGGAGATTGGTCTGTAGTTTTCTTTTATTTGTGTTGTCTCTCCCTGCTTTGGGTATCAGGGTAATATGTGGCTCCAAGACGCTATTTGGAGTGTTTCTGTTTCTTCTATTTCCTGGAAGAGCTTGAAAAGGATTGGCAGTAGGTCCGCCTTAAAGGTCTGGAAGAATTCACTAGTGAATCAATCTGCACCTGGGATTTTGTGTTTGGGTAGACTTTTAATACTGTTTCAATTTCCTCAATGGTGCTTATTCAGTTAAATTATTTTTAAATTATTATTTTTCTTTTGCCTTTTGTAGCACACCTGACAATGGTTATAGCTTACTCCTGGCCTGTACTCGGAATTTCTCCTCAGGGTACAATATGAGATACCAGAGATCAAAGCCAGATTTGCCACCCACACGGCAATACCCCTACCCACTATACTATAGCTCTGGCCTCTCACTTTTCTTTTAATATTGACTTACTTCAATGCAGTGACTTAAGACCCCACTTCCATATAAAGAAAAGGATGAACAAATAGAGGGGATTGAAACAAACACAAGATCAATAGAAAACAAAGGAAATGGTACTTAACTTTCAGTTCTTGCTTCTCCCTCTACCCCTTCTCCTCTCCTCATTTTCCTCATGCAAATTTATTCCTATAATCTTCCAATATCTATTACATTGCATCATGTAACACATGTAGAAAGCATCAGTTATACACATGATTTTGACATTCTAAATATTTCTCCTATTCTAGCATCAGCCACAAAAATGCCATATATAGCAATAAATATAGATTAATTAAGTAGATCTAAGAATATCTTATAGAAGTTGATCTGAAATCATACATTTTCAAAAACTACCTACTTGTAAGCATAAATAATGAGGAACTGTTTCATTTCAGAATCTGTGTTATCTTGTATTTCCCTCAAAATTAGTGGTATATTTTAGAAAAATGAAATACTTATAACTAGATAGCTTATATAGAATTAGTGTATTTATTTCAAAATAATTTAATAGATTTTCCATTAAAAGTGATAATCCCAAAATAATTTCATTTACCAGGGTAAGAACAATTTAATTTTCATTATTTTAAAGGGCATTTGAAGAAACACTATATTTGATTCCATATAGAGATGAACAGATTTCTAAAAAGATTTATATCATTGAGTTGAAATATAAATGATCAATTTTATTGTCAGTATAGTTGTTATAAAACTACTCGTCTTTTTCTCTTCATAAGCCCTTAATTCCTGGAAGTGTAGATGACTGTGGCTGGCTTTGAATCTAAAGAAAAATAAAACTAGAATGGCAACAGTCTTGCTATGATACATATATTTTAATATCCTTAAACTGTTAAGTTTTAGATTTCTAAGCAAAGAAAACTCTTTGACTATAGACAGGACCAAGGTGTTTGTTACAGAAAGTCCTAGCTCTAAAAATTGTGTGGATTTTTTTTTCAATGAAGAACTTGGAGAAAATCTAGCTATAAATGCTTCCTTTAAAGTTGTTGATTCTATGTTAAAACAAAAAAGGGAAATAATTTCTCATCCAGTTTCATTGGTATAAAACTATTAATATTTTATTTTTTATTGAAAATAAAAAAAAATTCCCAAGAGATTAAGACAATCACCAGGCTGGCCTGTCAGAGATCCAGCCTACAGAGATTCACCCTTCAGAGACCTACCCTTCAGAGGAGAGTATTTCAAGCCCAGGAATGCTTGAGCCACAGACGCAGACACACCAGTCAGAGCAGATACCAGATCTCCCGTTGTGTGCGGTCACTGTGCAGCCATACAATTTATCTCCAAATTGATCACTTGATCACTTGACATCCCGTTATTCATCAATTTGCTTGAGCGGGTGCCAGTAGTATTTCCACTTGACCCTATCATGTGCCAGTGTAGCCCAATGGCATCTGGTTGTTTCAGGAATACGAAGAGCCTCAAACCATTCATTGAGGGGTCTTGACGAAGAAGTCTAACCATCTTGTAGGTGGGTGGCCACGTGATCTTTTGACATCCAGTGGGATTCAGTATGTACTTTAAATGCATGTATGCAGGCATCAGAAGCATATATATATATCGAGGACCTGATGGTGCAAGAGCAAAAGATCAAGAACGACATCATGGTCTGACTGAGATGAGTGAGCGTTATCACATCACTCCGCTTTTGACACCAGAGAACTGTTCCTCGGAACATGCGATGAAAGAGGCGTTGGTGGTGTCGGTGTCCTTGTCAACATGAACATGGCTGTGAACGTTGATTCATTTGAATGCCTAACAGTCTAGATAGGATGATTGCACTTGAAGAGATATGGCCTACTGCCAGCAATTTCATCTTTGTTGTCTATGCACCAACATCCACAAACAAGGAAGAAGAAATTGAGAAATTCTAAATGGAACTGGAGGAATTCTATAGAAAAGATCACTCCGTTGTACACGATGATAGTCGGTGATTTTAATGCCATATAGGAACAAAAGATCAGCTGAAGAACACCACATAGGGACCCATGGACTAGGAATGGAACAAACAGGGTGAGAGACTATTGAGTTCATCATGTCCACCAAGGCCATTCATGGGAACTCACAATTCCAAAAGGCTGAATCGAAACGTTGGACATAGGAATCTCCTGGTGTACAGTTTCACAAATGAAATTGACCACATCATCTTCAATCAAAGGTTTTGCCAGACTGATGTCGCTGTAGTCCCAAAATTCCAAACAGGATTGGACCACGGTCTCCCTTCATGCAAAACTCTACTTCACGCAATGAGGAGAAAAGGCTGCTAAGTTTAAGAAGAGAACTCCCCAGAACACCACCAAATAAGGACTCTTTGGCACCATTGTGGCAATATGGGAAGAAACCATCATTACAGATATTGATGAAGAATACAACCAGCTGGTTTAGCACCTCCATGATTGTGCGAAATGCCCAGAGAGAGAGAGAGAAAGACACAAAAAGAAGCCTGTCTTCAAAAACTCTCGATCTCATTTGCCAACATGGCAAGGCGACCAAATGCTAACATCCTGGCTTGCAAAGCAGTGCAGAGAAGCAATAGAGGAAGTCCTCAAAGAGAGAAGAGCAGAAATACTTGCCAATGCAGCAGAATCCAGGAAAAGCATTTGCAATGCCCACCTGTCTTTCGCCAACTATAAGACCAAGATGACTGCCCTCCAATGTCCTGATGGATCTATCATATCTTCCAAAGGCAATGGAGAAGGTTATCCATGACTTTTACTCAGAACTCTTTGATAGCCATGTCCACAGTACACATACCAAATTCCACACTATGGATATGTCATTCCCAACGTTCTCCCTTCTGAAATCCAACATGTCATTTCATTGGTAAAGAAGGGAACAGCACCAAGCCCAGATAAAGTCAGACCCGAACACTTGAAGAATCTGCTGTTGGTACTCATCAATACACTGGATAGGCTTTTCACACAATACCTGTCTGAATGCAAGGTGCCCTCCCAATAGAAAACCAGCAGGACAGTTCTAATGTTCAAGAAAGGAGATACTCACGACATTGGCAACTATCACCCTGTCTGCCTATTGTCTGTCATCTACAAGCTGTTCACTCGAGTCATCCTGAACAGGGTGGAAGAACATTAGATGAAGGACAACCATGCGAGCAAGGTGGCTTAAAAGGTTTCTGAACAATCAGTCCAATCCACATGGTAACCAAGATCATTGAGGCTTGTAGGGAGTTCAAGATGCCGCTCTTATCTCACGTTCATTGCTTTAAAGAAAGCCTTTGATTCTTTTGAGACTGAAGTGGTCATCTAAGCCCTAGACAAACAGGGTGTTCAAACCAAATACATCAAGTTCCTTCATGAGCTGTATTATGGATTCACCACCAGGATCTCACCATTCTACAAGGAAGTGATCATTGATGTCAAAAGAGGGGTTCATCAGGGTGATACCATTTCACCAAAACTCTTCAGTGCCATCCTTAAGAACTTCATGCAACAGCTAGAATGGGAAGTAATGGGAGTGAAGTTGGACGGTTGGCACTACATCACCTCTGCTTCTCTCGTGGCATTGTACTAATAGCACCAAACATAGCGAAGTGGCACAAATGCTTGCTGACTTTGACCAAGAATGTGGAAAGATAGGTCTACAGCTGAATCTCAACAAAACAATGTTCATGAGAAATGAATTAGTTCCAGAGGCCCCATTCACTCTCAATGGAACAAACATCTCTGAATGCAGCAGTTGTGTGCACCTAGGCCAAGATATCAACATGATGTACGGCCTAAAACCTGAGCTGCGCAGGAGGAAGAGAGCAGCATGGATGCCACAAAAGCATTGAAGAAATAGATTGAAGAAATAGCTAAAAGGACAAAGAAGCTCTGTCTAGAGATACATCTCTTCGACTCCACCGTGCATTAACATATGCCTCAGAGACCTAGGCCCTACGAAAGCAGGATGAGAACACTATTAGCGCCTCCCAAAGAGGAATCAAAAGAGCTATGCTTGGAATATCATGCCTCACTCAAGTGAGAGAAGAATCTGGAGTTCTGACCTCCATCTCTGTTCCAGAGTCAGAGACACTGTCTTGTTTGCCAAGACTTCTAAAATAGATGGACTGGACATGTAATGAGATTTGGAGAAGAATGTTGTTCTAGAGCCATTACCGACTGGATCCACGTGAAGTCAAAAGATCACATCATGCAGGGAGCAGTTTTCAGAAACTCCAGTTGCATCATAGAGCTGTCTACCTAGAGAAAAGACCACATCCCATTGGCGCATATAAGTTGATGATAATATAACCTCACAATTAAATCACCACTTTTATAGGAGATCAATGAAGGAAGATGCATTTTTCAGCCTTTATTCTACTATGAAAAATAAAGAAAACTATGAAAATTTTAAAGCAAATATTGTTTTTTATTTTCTAATTTATTTATTTTATTTGGGGGCTGTGCCTGGCTGTCTCGGGGCTTACTCCTGCCTCTGTTTTCAGGGATCTGTTCTGGCAGTCCTCAGGGTACCATATATGGTACTGGGGTCGAACCAGGGACTAAATCCAGATATAAATTAAAATTTGAATAAAGCATTCTTACACTCTTAAAAAAAAAGATCACATCACTGCCCACCTACAACATGGTCAGACTTCTTCATCAAGACCCTGAATGAACCGTTTGAGGCTCTTTGTATTCCTGATGTAAGAAGATGCCATTGGGTTACACTGGCATGTGATAGGTTCAAATGGAAATGTTCCTGGCATCTGCTCGAGCAAATCTATGAATAACAGGATGTCAAGTGATCAAGTGATCATCTGATTGAATCATTGGCATGGACCATTAGAAAGATGTTTGTGGTTGGTTTTCAGTCATAATGTCCATCACCCATCCTTCCACCAGTGCATATTTCCCAACACCAGTGTGCCCCATTTCCCTCCCACCTCCCCTCCACAACCCACCTCTATAGATGGCACTTTTCTCCTCTAAACCTGGAGCATTATCCAGTAGGTTTTTCTAGACAAATAATCAAAGATCTTAGTTTAAATCTCAGTTCTCTATGCATAGATTTTGTTGTTTCTGATAAGTCCCTTACTTTTATGTTCCAGTTTTTCATTTATTTTATATGGGTTCTTATAAGTTCACTAGCCTCTCCACTTATAAGAATTAGTAAAAGCCTAATATTGGATATATATGAGGAAGCTAAAATAACAATATTTAAATTTAAAACAACTTTTGCTTGCATGTATTTTGTCTTTCAACTAATAGTTCTACAAGCACATACTTCATTTATCAGTAAAAGAGATGCTTTTGATGGCTCTGGAGAGACAGTAGAACGGGTAAGGCACTTGCTTCACACACTGATGTTCCATGTTTAATCCCTATCATTGTATGCTATTCCCTGAGCATTGCAGGAGTGATCCCTGGCTACAGTCCAGGAGTAAGCCCCAATTCCACTGAGTGCTCCCACAACCCTTTATCAAAAACAAAAAAGAAAGAAAAACATCTCCCTCTAGATGGGTTGGGGAGAGAGCTCAAAGATTTAGAGTGAATGCTTTGCATTCTAGATACCCAATTTCTACTGAAGCACCACATGGTACCCCAAGCACTAGAAGGTTTGACCCTCAAAACATACAAAAGTTATTTGACTGCAAATAATAGCTATTTAAACCAAAGTAATTCATATTGCTCAGTTAAATTTAATACATAAGGCAGGAAAACTGGAATCGGTATTTAGTGAAGGTCAAATGTTTTCTTTTTTTTTCTGAAATTATACTTAGGATGTGGGATCTCTCACAAGTACATGCTATCACTTTTTTCCCTATTAGCAAAATGGCAATTTAAGCCCCAGAAATCATCATGTTATATTTTCAAGACTGAGAATAGAATTTGGCTAGAAGAAAGTTACCAGCAAGCTGGTCATTGACCAACTTATTCACTCATGCATTTATTTGCTTGTTTGTTTGTTTGTTTATTATTTGTTTATCTATTTGTTTATTTATTTGTATTTATTTATCTATTTATACATTTATTTAGAAAGTATCTAATCCTGAAATTTCTGTTAGGTTTCTTCTACACATCACTGCCCAGAGTTTTGTTAATTTTTTTTCAGACCTCTGTATCTCTGTACTTCCTAGAAGTGTAAAACTGGTATCCTTCTGAATTTGCCAGCTTACAAAGTGATGGAGAGTTACCTTTATCCTCATAAATACGGTAGAATGCCAGTTATCAAAATATATACTTGGGGTAAAGGGAGATAGTATGAGGATTGCATGTTTAATCTGAGAATCATATACTCCTTAATCATGCCAGGGTGCAGCCCTGTAAACCTTGGAGTTATAGGCAAGGCAGGGCTGTACACCAGACTCCAGCATTCGTGTCAAGGCTGATTGGTGGTGGGGATTACCATGAAAATACTGCTGACACCTAACCACTGCTTCAGAGTGTTCCACTTTTATCCCCACCACCCCAAAACAGAACTCTGTAGTTACATTCCCAATGGTAAAAATAAATCTTTCAGGCATTAATTTGTTTCTTCTGTTCTCTATAGATTTGTTGTCTTTCTATCCAAAGCCTGCTCAGAGTGACTTGCTTTGATGGTAGAGAAATCTTACAGACTATCCTTGTGTCCAAAGGTAGCATTTGTTTAATCTCTTGTTCATCTCTGGTACACCAGTTACAAACTAGGCCAGACCAAAAATCAAATAATAACAACTTTATAACAGTAATTTTGGGATAGATCCTCTCAAAATTTTTCATACATCACATATTTTAAAGATGGCGCTATTCTTTCACATTCATATATGATTTTATTTAAGTCATAAAGTGTGAAACACAAAGTTTATGTTCTAATATTTTTGGTTAAATATAATTGATGAACACAGTGATACAAGACCCTAAATATTATTTAGGGATAAATATTATAAATTTATATTTTTTTTTGGAAAAGCATCATCTTGTTAAACAGTCTATACTTTTTTATTATTGAATTGGAAATTGTTTTTTCTTTTTTGGGTCAAGCCCGGCAGTGCTCAGGGTTTCTCCTGGCTCTGCACTCAGGAATTACTCCTAACGGTGCTCGGGGGACCATATGGGATGCCAGGGATCGAACCCAGGCCGGCACAGGCCGGCCATGTAAGGCAAACGCCCTACCTGTTGGGCTATTGCTCCGCCCCAGAAATTTTCTTTTATATAAGAATCCATCGCTAAACTTTAAAACTGTAATGAGGTCAATGTTTTTTTTTACAATTACAAAGATGTTCATATTTGGATTATGATCATACAGTTTTCCAGCACCCATCTCTCTACCAGTGCCCAATTCCCACCACCAATGTCCCCGATTCCCTCCATGGCAGTTGCCTGCCTCTATGGCAGGTTTAATATTTCTTTCTCTTTCTCTATCTCTCCTTCTCTCTTCCTTTTCTTACACATTGTGGATTGCAATACATCCATATGTATGGATTGCATACATACATAATTTAGAGGTTATCACATGCATCTTTTTGCCTGTATTTAATGCTCATTTTTAGGTTGGTATTGGCACTTTCGACAATTATTAGCACTCTGCTCCGTTCTCTGTCTTACCTAACCTCTGACTACCACATGTTTGTGTAATTTTCACATTTGACAAGATCTCCTGATCCAACATGATCCAAACCTTGGTTATTGGTATATATGTATGTATGTATGTATATATATATATGTATATATATATATATATGTGTGTGTGTGTGTGTGTGCGTGTGTGTATGTGTGTGTATGTCATGCAGATAAATGAAGTCATTCTATATCAGTCAATTCTTATCAATAAATGTTGACCCTTTTAAAACCAGGCTTCTATCTTCTCTTTGTAAGAAAACCTGACTTCTATCTTTAATATTTTTATTGTTAGAAACATATTGGCCTGATTTTTTCTAAACTATTCAGAGACCAAAATGTCAGTTAATAAAATAATGTACTTTATCCTTTTAAATCCTTTTTAATGTACTTTTTATCCTTTTTAATGTACTTTATCCTTTTTAATATAATAGTTTTAGACTATGTTCCTGGAGCAAGCAGTTACCCTTGGGCTCTACTAGCATGAGACAGGACATATGGAGATATTACTGGTGCCCGCTCAAGCTAATAGATGATGAATGGGAAGATAGTGATAGTGACTTTATCCTTTTATCTATAAATAAAAATGACGTCCTGCTCCATCTTCTCTAAAGAAGTCTGGTCTGAATCAAGAATTTCTATCCTTGTTCTCATGACAATTTGATAATAATTCTCTTCCCATCTCTTGACCTTTCTGAATAAATTCCTTTCCACCTAAGTATTCTATTACACATAATAAGCTTATTAAACTATTGTCTGAATTACCAACAAAATGAAGCCAAAATAATAATAAAAATAATAAAACTTAAATAGTAAAGGAAAATTCAGTCCTTAACCATCATTGAAATCAGTGGAGCCCTTTTCTGTCCTCATTTTGCCCTTCAGAACCTGGTAAGTAGCAGAATAACTATCCAGATGTACATGTCTGTGGAACATGTTAACTGTCTCAGAAGGAACTGTAAAAGTAGGGTTGAGGGAACCAGGATGGTAACCACAGGAATAATAATTAGTTTCTGCAACCACACAGAAGCCTCTGGTGTATTTGATTAACCTTGAGAGTCTTTAGGAAATGTCTCTAGAATAATAAAACAAAAACATATTGTCCAGGTTCAACCTTGCATACTGAATCCAAGTAAGTAATTCTCTCCTTTGCCAGGTAGGAAACATCTGGAGATGGGAGCATGTATATGTGTGTGGGGAGAGGGATGATGAAGGATGAGGTTGGAATAAAAAATAAATAAATCTCTTTACTATTATTTTACAAATTGTACTTTTCCTATGAAGGAACTAGGGTGAAACTTTCAGGTATAATCAGAAGCAAGGTCTCCCTCTATGTCACACAGAAACCTCTTATCAGTTCTTTCTAAAAAGGGAAAAATAAAGTCTACTAATAGAAATTCCTTTGTCTCTTTCTTAGTGTTGTTTATCCCTACCACTGTTAATTTTTATAGTAGAAGTTCAATAAATTATAGTTATTTTATAACTTTACCTAAATCTATTTTACAGTAAATACATTGAAACATTTTTCAAATATATTTTAGATAAAGGTGTTAGAAACATTTTGTTCCCTAAATATATGAATGCAAGTAGCACCTTGGCTATGCTATAGAAAATGTCGAGTGCATCAAATAGGGGCCAGTAAAAAGGTTGCCATTTCCCAATATAACTCAGTGGAAGAAGTTTAGTTTTGAAACCTGAAAAACCAGGATGCCAAGAAAGGTGACCTGCCTTCAAGCATAGGTAGCCTGCAGTAAAACGTTAAGGAAGATGACAGGTGCGGTGAATGATATCAGAGCTGAAAGGCTTTCCTAAGGCAGAGAGTGTATCTAAAATAAATGTGATGCTTGATGGGTTTGATATTCATTGGAAACCTCTGGGAAAGCATTTCAAGCAGTATGCTCCCCAAACCTTTTTCTTGGTAAAATAAAGAGTGGGAATGTGTCACCTACAACCCAACCAACTCACTTCCTATGGCAGCAAAGTCAATCTTTATTCATAGAGTGGGCATGCTCCTGAACCTTAGCAATTTCTGTTTCTTTTATTCTCTGAATGCATGTCAGCCTACCAAGAGTCTCAGTCCCTGTGCTTGACATATTTCAACACTATCTGTAAAATAAAACATTCTTTTTTTCCACACGCACTGAGCTTTCATATGGGAGTTCTTATGTCAAGAACCTATTGGCCAGATCTCACTACTATGCCCACAGACCTAGTCTCGATTTATTCACTGCACATTTAACACCAATGAAGCCTGTGATCTCTCATAATAGTATCAGACCCTGGCTAAATAATATCCAAACCTAATACTAAAACTGATATTTAGTTCTGAATATTTTTTCACTTCTGTACATTTCATAGCATGATCTGTGGAAAACTTCAGGTATGTGGCTGTATTCACTATCACTATCTTCCCGTTAATCATCTATTAGCTAGAGTGGGCACCAGTAATATCTCCATATGTCCATAATATGTGGCTGTATTAGCATCATAAAAAATTTTTACTTATGAAGTGTTCAAAATGACAAAATAAAAAAACTTCAAAACTAAATTAAGAAAATATTTCTTAATAAATCACTTGATCACTTGAATCCGTTATTCATCGACTTGCTCGAGCAGGAGCCAGTAACATTTCTATTTGACCCTATCACTTGTCAATGTAGCCTAAAGGCATCTGGTGGCTTCATGAATATGAAGAGCCTCAAACCATTCGTTTAGGGTTTTGATGAAGAAGTCTGACCATCTTGTAGGTGTGCGGCCACGTGAATTTTGATATCCCATGGGATCCAGTCGGTAACGGCTCTATACCAGCGGATATACCAAATGCAATTACATGTCCAGTCCATCAGATTTTTCATGCCTTGGCAAACAAGACAGCATCCATGACTCTGAAACAGCGACAGAGGTCAGAACTCTGGATTCCTTCTCTCACTTGAGTGAAGCGTAATATTTCAAGGATAGCTCTTTCAATGCCTCTTTGGGAGACCCAGATAGCATTCTAAAACTGCTATCATAGGGCCCAGATTTCTGAAAGTATGTTAATGCAGGGAGACAGGTGGGATAGAAGAGATGTGCTTGGAGACAGAGGTCCTTTTGTCTTTTTTTGCTATTTTCTTTCTTTTTCTTTCTTTCTTTTTTTTTTTTTTTTTGCTTTTTTGGGTCTCACCCGGCAATGCTCAGGGGATACTCCTGGTTCTGCACTCAGGAATTACTCCTGGCAGTGCTCGGGGACCATATGGGATGTGGAGGATCAAACCCGGGACAGCATGGGCCGGCTGCGTGCAAGGCAAACGCTCTACCTGCTAGGCTATCGGCTCTACCCGCTAGGCTATCGCTTCCCTCTTTTTTTGCTATTTCTGTGAACTTTTGAAGGCATTTCATGCAGCTCTCTTCCTTCACAACAGCTCAGGTTTTAGGTCGTTTATCATGTTGACTTCTCAACCTAGATACATAAAACTGCTACATTCAGAGATGTTTGTTCAATTGAGAGTGAATGGGGCCTCAGGAATTAGTTCATTTTTCATGAACATAGTTTTTTTGAGATTCAGCTGTAGACCTATTTTTCCACATTCTTGGTTGAAGTCAGACAGCATTTGTGTGGCTTGGCTAATGTTTGGTGTTATGAGAATGATGTCATCAGACAAGCAGAGGTGCTGTAGTTGCCGACCATCTATCTTCACTCCCATTCCTTCCCATTCTAATTGTCACATGATGTTCTCCAGGGTGGTGCTGTAGAGTTTTGGTGAATTGGAATCACCCAGCTGAACCCCTCTTTTGACATCAATGATCATTTCTTTGTAGAATGGTGAGATCCTGGTGGCGAATTCATAATACAGCTCATGAAGGATCTTGATGTATTGGGTTTGAACGCCCTGTTTGACTAGGGCTTCCATGACCGCTTCAGTCGCCAAAGAATCGCAGGCTTTCTTTAAATCAATAAACGTGAGACAGAGCGGCATTTTGAACTCCCTACAAACTTCAATGAGTTTGGTTACCTTGTGGATATGGCGATTGTGCTGAATCTTTTTCAGAAGCCAGCTTGCTCGCATGGTTGTCCTTCATCTAATGTTCTGCCGATCCTATTCAGGGTGACTCGAGTGAACTGCTTGTAGATGACAGACAACAGGCAGATGGGGCAATAGTTGCCAATGTTGTGAATGTCTCCCTTCTTGAACAGTAGAACTGTCCTGCTGGTTTTCCATTGGGAGGGCACCTTGCATTCAGACAGGTAGCTTGTGAAGGGCCAAGCCAGTGTATTGATGAGTACTGAAGGCAGATTCTTCAGGTGTTCCGGACTCGCTTTATCTGGGCCTGGTGCCGTTCCCTTCTTTACCGATGAAATGGCATGTTGGATTTCAGAAGGGAGAACGTTGAGAACAACATATCTATCCTGCGGAATTTGGTATGTGGGCAGGAGGACTTGGCTATCAAAGAGATCTGAGTACAAGTCATGGATTATATTCTCCATTCCCTTTTGGAAGATGTGATTGATCCATCAGGACGTTGGATGGTAGTCATCTTGGTCTTTTAACTGACGAAGGACAGGCGGACATTGTGAATGCTTTTCCCGGCTTCTGCTGCATCTTCCAGGATTTCTGCTCTTCTCTCATGAGGTCTTCCTTTATAGCTACTCTGCACTGCTTTGCAAGCTTGAATGTTAGCATTTGGTCACCTGAGGCTTGTGCCTTGCCAAGTTGGTGAATGACCTTGAATTTTTGAAGACAGACGCTTCTTTTGTGGCTTTCTCTCTTGGCGTTCTTAGCACAATCATGGAAGTGCTGAAACGGTTGTATTCTTCATCGATGTCATCAATGATGGTATCTTCCTCTGTTGCCGCAATTGTCCCAAATTTCCCAGTTGGTGGTCGTTCTGGGAGTTCTCTTCTTAAACTTTGCAGCCTTTTCTCTCCATTGCGTGAGGTAGAATTTTGCATGAAGGAGACGTTGGTCTGATCCTGTTTGGAATTTTGGGAGGTCAGCAACATCAGTCAGGCAAAACTGTCAATTGAAGATGATGTGGTCAATTTCATTGTGAAACTGTTCACCAGGGGATTCCCATGTCCAATGTTTCGCTTCCATCTTCTGGGACTGTGATGAATGTTGTTTGTGGACATGATGAACTCAGATAGCCTCTCACCCTGTTCGTTCCATTCTAGGCGATGTGCCTGGATGTGGGACCCATGACCTATTATTGCAAACTCATGTTACAATTCTGCAATTAAAAATTTAAAAAAAGATAAATAATAATAAAGTAGAACTATAGCATATCTTAAGGTACTTTATTTTAAATAGGAAAATTAACATGTATTGGTTAATTTTCTACAGATTGTATTATAGCACTATGAGATATATATATACAAAGTTATATATACAAAGATATATATATATATATATATATATATATATATATATATACAAAACTGTTCACCTTTGGGTTTCAGTTACACATTGTTCCAACAACCATCCCTCAACCAGTGCACCCTTCCCCATATTTCTTCCCCCTCAGATCTATCTGTCTATCTATCTATCTATCTATCTATCTATCTATCTATCTATCTATCTATCTATCTATCTATCTATCTATCTATCTATCTATCTATCTATCTATCTATCTATCTATCTGTCTATCTGTCTATCTGTCTGTCTGTCTGTCTGTCTGTCTGTCTGTCTGTCTGTCTGTCTGTCTGTCTGTCTGTCTGTCTGTCTGTCTGTCTGTGTGTCTGTCTGTCTGTCATCTATCAATCTATCATCTATCTATTCCTTTCTTTCTCTGTCTCTTTCTTTATGTCTCTGTCCCTCTCTCTCACTCTCTCCCTTGCTTCTCTTACACAATTTGGCTTGCAATACATACATTTTGAGGTTATCATGTATATCTCTTTACCTATGTTCAATGCTCAGTTCTAGTCTGGTGTTACATTTCCAACAATTATTAGCACACTGGTCCTTCTTCTTTCTCACATAACCTCTGACCCCACCCCCTATACACACATAGATACACTTGTAGCAGATTACAACCATGGAAAATCCTCCTTGACCCTGTTTTGAAGGAATGGCTACTTAAGTCACATTTTTGGAAGACTAAGTTCTCTCACGTTAATTCTTATACATTGATACAAATGAGATAAATCATATTCCTTATGCTTTTATTTGGACCATGTTCCTGTGCAGGATCCAGTGCGTTAATACCCGCTGCTCACTCCTGGGCATTTGGCCTTTCAGTTTGTTTTCCCTGCCTGCAGTCAGCACAGGAGGAGTCCATCACAGAGATGACAGACAATCTCAGAGATGAATGGTGGAAAAACCAGACAAGTGGAGCAGCCAGGAGCCCAGGACCTACTATATAATGCATTTCAAGCCAGCGATACTTGCACCACAGATGCAGATACACCTGGCAGAACAGATACCAGCATTCCCCATTGAACCTCTGCATTCCATGCACCACAAGAGCGACTTCCGCCTGAGTCCACCATTCCGATTCAGGCTCAGAAGAACCCGGGAGGAATCCCCACACCATGCTGGCAGCAATATTCATCATCCACACTCCACAGCTCATAAGATCTCCGCCCAAGAGATTAAGCAAATCTCCAGCCTGGCTTGTCAGAAACCCAACCTACAAGAACCCACCTTTCAGAGTTTTGCCCTTCAGAGAAGAGTATTTCAAGCCCAGGAATGCTTGAGCCACAGACAATGATAAACCGGGCAGAGCAGATACCAGCTTTCCCTGTTGAATCCCCTGCATTCCACCGACCACACGAGCGACTTCCAGCCTGAGTACAGTTTATAAGATCTCCACCCAAGAGATAAAGCCAATCTGCAGCCCAGCTTGTCAGAAACCCAGCCTATAAGGACCCACCCTTCAGAGACCTGCCCTTCAGAGAAGAGTATTTCAAGCCCAGGAATGCTTGAGCCACAGATGCAGATAATTTCGGCAGAGCACATGCCAGCTTTCCCCGTTGCATGTGGCCGCTGCCTGGCCGTGCCATTTACCTCCAAATTGTCATGAATATTCTACCCACTCCTCTGAGAGAGCAGTTACTGAGAGTATAGTGCCTGCACGGCAGAGACTGGCAAGCTGTCCAATGCATATTCGAAATGCCAAAACCAGTAAAACAATGTTCATCTTCCTGACCCTGTAAAAGCCCTTAATACAACATCACTAAGAAAGGAGAACAAGCAGTGCCAAAAAAAATTTCACGCCCAAGCTAGGCTGCCAAAACGAAGGACTGAAATGACTGTCTGTACTTTCAATGCATATATGCTGGCACCAGAAGCACATATCGAGGATCTGATGGTGCAAGCACAAAAGATCAAGTACAACATCATTGGTCTGACTGAGACAAGGAGGTATCAGTCACATCACACTGTATTTGACACCAGAGAAGTACTGTTCCTCAGAACATGCAACAAAAGAGGTGTCGGTGGTGTAGTTGTCCTTGTCAACACAAACAGGGTCTTCAACATTTATTTATTTGAATGTCTAACAAACCAGATAGGATGATTGCACTTGAAGAGATGTGGCCCAATGCCAGAAATTACTATCTTCGTTGTCTACACACCAACATACACATACAAATAAGAGAAAATTGAGAAATTCTTCATGGAACTGGAGGAGTTCTATAAAAAGATCACACCTTCTACAAAATGATAGTGGGCGATTTTAATGCCAAATTTGGATGGAGAAGATTGGCTGAAGAACTCACACAGGGACCTATGGCCTAGAATGGAACGAGCAGGGTGAGAGACTATCTGAGTTCATCATGTCCAACAAGACCATTCATGGGAACTCACAGTTCCAGAAGGCTGGTGGGCAGTTACACAATGAAATGGACCACATGATCTTCAATCGACGGTTTTGCCTTCCAATGTGTCTGTCTTCCCAAAAATTCCAACCAGGATCAGATCACCTTTTCCTTTGTGAAAAATTCTACTTCTTGCAATGGGGAGAAAAGGCTGCAAAGTTTAAGAAGAGAACTCCAGAATCAACCACCAACTGGGAACACTTTGGCACCACTGTGGCAACATGGGAAGATACCATCATTGACGACATCAATGAAGAATACAGCTCACTGGCCCCAGCACCTCCATGATTGAGGGAAGAATGCAGAGAAAGAGAAAGACACAAAAGGATGCCTGTCTTCAGAAACTCTCAGCTCATTCACCAAAGTGACAAGGCGTGAGCCTCAGGAGACCAAATGCTAACATCCAAGCTTGCAAATCAGTGCAGAGCAGCAATAAAGGAAGACCTCAAAGAGAGAAGAGCATAAATCCTGGAAGATGCAGCAGAAGCCAGGAAAAGCATTCGCACCACCAGCCTGTCCTTTGCCAACTATAAGACAAAGATGACTGCCCTCCATTGTCCTGATGGATAGATTACATATTCCAGAAAGGCAATGGAGAATATTATCCATGACTTCTACTCAGATCTCCTTGATAGCCACGTCCACCTGCACATATATCCACAGGATGGATATGTTGTTCCCCAACGTTCTCCCTCTGAAATCCAACATGCCATTTCATCGGTAAAGAAGGGAGCAGCATCAGGACCAGACAAAGCCAGACCCAAGCACCTGAAGAATCTGCCATCAGTACTCATCAATGCACTGGCTCGGCTCTTCACATGCTACCTGTCCGAATGCAAGGTGTCCTCCCAATGGAAAACCAGCAGGACAGTTCTACTGTTCAAGAAGGAAGACATTCACAACATTGGCAACTATTGCCCCATCTGCCTGTTGTCTGTCATCTACAAGCTGTTCACTCGAGTCCTCCTGAAAAGGATTGGCAGAACACTAGATGAAGGACAACCATGCGAGCAAGCTGGCTTCCGAACAGGATTCAGCACAATTGACCATATCCACATGGAAACCAAGCTCATTGAGTTTTGTAGGGAGTTCAAGATGCCGCTCTGTCTCGTGTTCATTTCTTTAAAGAAAGCCGTTGATTCTGTGGAGACTGAAGTGGTCATAGAAGCCCTAGCCAAACAGGGCTTTCAAACCCATTACATTAAATTTCTTCGTGAGCTGTATTACGGACTCACCACCAGGATATCACCATTCTACAAGGAAGAGATCATTGATGTCAAAAGAGGGGTTCAGCTGGGTAATACTATTTCACCAAAACTCTTCAGCACCACTCTCGAGAACAATATGCGACAATTAGAATGGGAAGAAATGGGAGTGAAGGTAGACGGTCGGCAACTACACACCTCCACTTCGCAGATGACATCGTTCTAATAGCACCAAACATTAGCCAAGCGACTCAAAAGCTGGCTGATTTCAACTGGTGCCCGAGCGATGGCCCAGTTGGTAGGGCGTTTGCCTTGTGTGCGGCCGACCCATGCCAGCCCGAATTCAATCCCCGGCATCCCATATGGTCCCCTGAGCACCGCCAGGATTAATTCCTGAGTGCAGAGCCATGAGTAACCCCTGAGCTTTGCAGGAGGAACAGAGCGGCATGGAATGCCTTCAGAAGCATTGAATAAAAGGCTAAAAAGGACAAAGAACCTACAGCTCAGGACAAATCTCTTTGACTCCATCATTCTCCTTACATTAACATATGCCTCAGAGACATGGGCCCTATGAAAGCAGGATGAGAATGCTATTTGCATCTCTCAGAGAGGACTCAAAAGAGATATGCTTGGAATATCATGCCTCACTCAAGTGATAGAAGGAATCAGGAGTTCCGAACTCTGTCACGATTCCAGAATCAGGGATGCTGTCTCGTTTGTCAAGGCATCGAAAATCAGATGGGCTGGACATGTAATGCGATTTGGAGATGACTGCTGGACTAGAGCCCTTACCAACTGGATCCCATGGGATGTCAAAAGATCACGTGACTGACCACCTACAAGATGGTCAGACGTCTTTGTCAAGATCCTGAATGAACGGTTTGAGGCTCTTCATGTTCCTGAAGCAACAGATGCCATTAGACTACATTGGCACGTGATAGGGTAAAATGGAAATGTTACTGGCTTCCGCTTGAGTAAATCGATGAATAACGAGGTTCAAGTGATCAAATATCAAGTGATGCTTTTATTTAAGGCATTTCGAGCAGTTGTGGAAGCCTAATACTCTAAAATACTGATAAATAATTACTTAAATAGCTTAATTTTTATTTTTCTAAACTGAAGAATTTTCTTTTACAGCTATAGTACAGCTCAGAGGATACTTAAGATTATCCTTGATTCCTATTCTAGGAATCAAGAATTTTTTTTTCATGGAATGAAAGATGCGATTTCTTGCAAAATATCATTTTTCTTACCTCTTTAATCATTACCTTTGGTAACTCTGATCATTTGGTAAGTCTCTAAAGGTGGCCCCTTCCCAGAATCACACCTCTATTGACCCTCCTTGTAAGATACAGAACATGGTAGGAGTGACATATGCTAAATAATAGGAAACCAAGGTTTCTACTTGTCTCTATTAGAACACTTATTTTGAGGAACTTGGGATTATAGCTGCTTATGTCATATGTTATTTTGAATATTAGATCTGTGTGACTTTTACTACACACAGCTCTGAATTGATGTCATTTGCAGATATAATAAAAATTTGAATTTAAAAGAAATTCAAATCTGTCTCGGAGAAATATCCTGTAAAGAGGTACAAACATGCATGTTAAAGCCACTAGATCACTAGATCACTAGAATCCCGTTTTTCATCGATTTCCTCAAGCGGGCACCAGTAACATTTCCATTAGACCCTATCACGTGCCAGTGTAGCTCAATGGCATCTGGTTGTTTCAGGAATATGAAGAGCCTCAAACCTTTCGTTCATGGTCTTGACGAAGAAGTCTGACCATCTTGTAGGTTGACGGCCATGTGATCTTTTGACATCCCATGGGATCCAGTCAGTAAAGGCGCTAGTTCAGCGGTCATCTTCAAATCACATTACATGTCCAGTCCATCTGATTTTCAATGCCTTGGCAAATGAGACAGTGTCCCTGAGTCTGAAACAGCGATGGAGGTCTGAACTCAAAATTCCTTTTCTCACTTGAGTGAGGCATTGTTGCAGGACTCCTCTAAGAGCCCCTTTTTCTACCCTGTGGAGATTTTTCCTGGCGGGTCTTGCTCAAAACATTAGCATATAAAAAGACATTGGGTGAGGTGCTGGGAGAAATTACCTGAGGGCATTTGACCCTGCCAGGAGAAGTTTACATTTGGCTTGCAGCTCCTCCCAGCTCTGCTGGGAGGCTTTGAATTTTCATCCCTAGATAGCCCAGCCCATTCTGGGCTGGGCTGGAGAGTTTGGGTGGATTTTGAGCTATAAAATAAGCTGCAAGAAAGAAGCTCGCTATCTTTTTTTCCCCTTTTTGCCTTTTAGGTTTCCCTTGGTGTTTTGCCTCTCTGTCCCTCTTCATTCTCTGTTGGGCCTCAACACGTGGTGGCAGCTTCCCGGCACTGTTGGGGACCCCAGCGGAGCTCCCGACAAGGCGTGATATTCCAAGCATAGCTCTTTCGATTCCTCTTTGAGAGACCCAAATAGGGTTCTCATCCTGCTTTTGTAGGGTCCAGGTCTCTGAGGCATATGTTAATGCAGGGAGAACAGTGGAGTTGAAGAGATGTGCCTGGAGCAGGAGGTTCTTTGTCTCTTTTTTCACTATTTCTTCAATAATTAAAGTCACATGGAGAGTAAAAGAAAATTGGTTCCTACCTCAGCTAAAGATCAGGTTTGTGAACAAAAGGTTATAATGTCTTGGATATCCATCCCTGTTGGCACTTCAAAGTCTCAAATGTGTTTGAGTCACACCAACTCTATCTTGTCTGGAACTGTCATACTGAGAATTCTAAGCCAAAACTCTATGGGCTTCATTATAATTATGTACTAAGACAAAAGGAAGAGCACATCTGCTGATGGTTATAAGGGAAAAAAAAAGGTCACCACCACCACTTTCTGTCCTAAGTCTCTCTCTACTCAGCCAATGGAGAGAAACAATAGACCCAATTATGCTTCCAACAGATTCTAAAACAAATTTCTCAAGCTCATATAATTTCCTTGCACATTCCAATAAATCTCCCCAATGCTCTGACCCTGATGGTCCTGAGTCATCACACTTATTCTTACAAACCACCTGTTAGTTTTATTATAGCATTATTGTTTTTCAGGTGAACAAAAATGAATCTTCATACAGTTGAAGCTTCTGAGAAATTTAAATTGAAATATAGTTTGTAATAAATTGTAAGCAACCAGGACCTTCTTTTTAAGGAGCAATAGTAAGTATTAATGACTTTTTCTATTGAAGAACTCATTACGTTTGCACAGTTTGCCGATCAATCCTTGATCTTCATTTTTTTTTCCTCAAGTATATTCTCATATTTTAGAAAACATAAAATGGCTCTTGTTGGTTAGTAAACACCTTGCATAGATACATCTTAAAATCTTACTTTTGATAACCATTTACATAATAATTAGCATTCGTTTGACTTAAGCAAAAAAATGACACTTCTTAATTTCACTGTGCATAATTGAATGCAACTATGAAAGTTTTTATTGAAGTTAATCTATACCAATTCTAGGAAATGGCAATAAAAGTATTAAATGAAATGCAGTATATTCTTAGTAGTATACTGAGAACAATTTTCCAAAATGGACAATTTAAATACTCTTTTATCCCAAAATATTTTTTTCGGTTTACTTGAGATTCACAAGATTTTATTTATATAAGCCATCTCTTCATTTAAAAAAATGCATGGAAAAAATGACCTTATGCTTATCTCAAATGTTAATGCCACATTTAATTACATAGATAAGAAGCTGTATCTGATTGTATGTTTAATATTAAAATTTCTTATCTGAGTAACGGTGATAAGAAAAAATAGCATATTTCTTTTCTAGTACTGTATTACGCATATTTAATTAAGACTAACTTTTTCTAAATCCTGCTTTTCCCTTGCCAATCCGTGATCCTGGGGAATGGAAAAAACATCTAAAGTCTATGGGGTATGGTCATTTTGATATTAAAAATATAGAAACTTGAAGTATTTTCAACAAGCAAGCAAAAAAGAATATATTGAAAGGGGACATATTAGGTTGCTGAAACTACTTAAAATTATTGAAATTTCCCCCTGGACCCCATTTCCTAAATATTTAAGATTCCTATCATTTAGTGGTCAATGTTTTAAAAGAGTTTTAAAGAAAAATATTTATTTTTACTATGTCTACAATAAAAAATTATTATGATGAAACAAATGGTGGGTTGAAATTTAACTAGTGTTGCTGAATGAGATGAAATTTTCACCTTTCAAATCAGACCATCCTAATAAAAGTATCAAAAGTATCAAAGTAGCATATTGATTGTTTTCAGTTAAAAAACAACTAAACAACTGATAAATAAAAAATAACCTTTCTTTCACCTAAAAGAAAAACTGTTCTCTGACCCTGTCTCCCTAGAAGCAGAGAGAAAATCTTCATGTGAAATTTACCCTTCCCACAGAGATGGAGAGATACCATGATCATCAGAGACAAATAGAAATAAAATCTCTTTGTTCTGACTGTCCTTTCTAAAATCTAAACAGACTGTTTCAATTATTCACTAGGTTTTATATCTTATGAAGCACCATTGTGTATAAAAGTGCATTCAGGTCTTTTTCTCCTTCTAGTGATCTTTCTCCTGTCAAATTATTATTCAGCCATCAAAGGAACCAAAGGAGATTCCCTGAAAATTTAGAAATAGATTCACTGAAAGTTAGATTCCCTGACAGTTACTCCTATGATGTTTTGGTGAAATGGGAAGCAGATCTGTTTTGTGATCATTTCTTAAGTCCAAAGGACGACCTCTGGTGATACAGAAAGGGAAGGGCTCAGACTCCTCTTAAGCATGGCCCATGTCAGCAGCTCAGGACACTGGATAATGCCCACCACTTTCAAAATGCTACTTTGCTTGACACTGATAGCATGTTATGTTACTACTGACTGAAGATTCTTTTCTCTCATTGTGTTCAGTCTGATATAAAAGCATGGCATTGCCTTCTTGGCTTCCACACCCAACTGTGGAGTGCACAGGTTTCGATGTGTAAGCAGTGTTTTATTCTCATATGTGATCCTCCCCATTGTTAATAATAAAATCATCTAAATGCATTCTAATTCAGTAGCTAGGTAACTTCTCTAAAATTTTCTGTAAATCAGAATTCAAGGAACCATACCCCATAGATAGAATTCATTCTAGTTCAGAGCCTTTTATTTATACCATTATTCTAAGTAAAATGCAATACATCTCCTCCCAAATTCTTCCCAACCAAGTGAGAAACTGCTCACCATAACTTTAGAATAACAACAACAAAAAAGAATGTGTGCTAGACATCTGAATTATAATCAAAATAAAAATTATATGTGGAGGAAAAGGTTTATCACTAAATTCACATAAATATTTAATTTTTTGACATGCAGGGTGAAAATGAGTAAAGATTCTTTAATCAGAACTAGAACATAAAATCACATGCTGGATTTCTTGCCATATTTTTTGGAAGGAAGGAGAGAAGGGTTGTATAAAATGTATGTCTAATGACACATTTATTTAAATCTATTTGCTAGCATTCCTATTTTTAACCTCTCAATGTAGGTTATAGCTGTATATTTTCTCACTTTTTAATGGATGTTAAATGATTATGCTTTACATACAAAGACAATAATTTTAGAGTACAGAACAAAAATGTTCTTGTCAGTGCTCTCTGAATATTAATGTCTAATGTTTACTCTTATTACTGGATTGCAGGATTAAAACAACAGACTTCAATAACTTCCAAAGGCACAATGTTATGTTCACATGTCTTCTGGTCAAATTTAGTATTTTGTGAAACACAAAAGAGATATTCCTATATTTAGAGCTAGACAGAAAGAAATAACCCCCAAGCCAGCGTTTTAATTTTGAAAATGTAACTGAAGTCAAAGTAGAGGAAACTTATAGTTAGAATAGTTTATATGTTATAGTTCACTATAGTACCTCATAACATGTAAGAAGATTTTCCCCAAATCCTTAGGTTGTTTTAATTTGAAATGATACAAATCAAACAAAATGCTTCTAGATATATATTTAAAATACCAGATTTATGCACATACATTTTAATATATTAGCATGAAATAGAACTCTCCAAAAGATACATATCAAAAATAAAGATATTTGACCACAAATACACTATGCATATCTGCCTGTGCGTACATATATGTATATTCACAATTTGTTAACACATAAAATAACTTTTTCTGATGTCACAGCTTAAAAGTGCTGTCTTTACTCTAATTAAATCACCTAGTGTTTCATATGGAGACAAATTGACATAACATCAAAGTACATGGGTGAAATGAGTAGCTTTTGAAATACATGATTTATAAAAAGATACTGAAATAGCTATTTTGAAAATTGTCATTGTGTATACTAATTTCAGTAGACATTCTGATACATTAAACTTTGAGAAGTGTGAGGAATGTGCATTTTTAATAACATTTGAGGAAAATATATCCCAAAATTGAATATATCTTAGAGAAATTGTGAATTAGTGGCCAGAAAAATAGTAAGGTGAGTAAGGTACTTACTTGTCTTGTACATGCTAAGCTAGATTTAATCACTGGTACCCCATATAGTTCCCAGAAGCCTTTCAGGAGTGATCCCTGATCCCAGAGCCAGTAATAAATCCTGAGCACAGCCAGATGTGGCTGAAAAAACGAAGAAAGAAATAGTGGTCTAACATTTTATTTATAATTGCAAAAATGTAGCGAGTCTGTAGGTGTGGTACAATCACAGTCCTACACAGTGATATGAATGTAAGTAACATTGTACTGCTTAATTTAAGGTATATCAACACTTTAATACTTGATCACTTGAAACCCTGTTATCATCTATTTGCTCGAGTGGGTGCCAGTAACATTTCCATTTGATCCTATCAATTGCCAGTGTAGGTTAATGACATCTGGTTGCTTCAGGAATACGAAAAGCTTCAAACCATTCATTCAGGGTATTGACAAAGCAGTCTGACCATCTTGTAGGTGAGCTGCCATGTGTTCTTTTGACATCCCAGGGGATCCAGTTGGTAATGGTTCTAGTCCAGCGGTCGTCTCCAAATCGCATTACATGTCCAGCCCATCTGATTTTTGATGCCTTGGCAAAGGAGACAGCGTCCCTGACTCTGGAACAGTGACGGAGGTCGGAACTCTGGGTTCCTTCTCTCACCTGAGTGAGGCAGGCGTGATATTCCAAGCATAGTGCTTTAGATTCCTCTTTGAGAGACCCAAATAGCATTCTCATCCTGCTTTGTAGGGTCCAGGTCACTGAGGCGTATGTTAATGCAGGGAGAATTGTGGAGTCAAAGAAATGTGCCCAGAGCAGGAGGTTCTTTGTCTTTTTAGCTATTTCTTCGATGCCTTTGAAGGCATTCCATGCCACTCCTCCTCCTGTGCAGCTCAGGTTTTAGGTTGTTCATCATGCTGACTTCTCGACCTAGGTACACATAACTGCTGCATTCAGAGATGTTTGTTCCATAGAGAGTTAATGGGGCCTCTGGAACTAGTTCATTTTTCATAAACACAGTTTTGTTGAGATTCAGCTGTAGACCTATCTTTCTACATTCTCAGTCAAAGTCAGCCAGCATTTGTGCAGCTTGGCTAATGTTTGGTGCTATTAGAATGATGGCGTGGCTCTTCACACGCTACCTGTCTGAATGCAAGATTTGCCACATGCTACCTGTCTGAATGTCCCAATGTAAAACCAGCAGGATAGTTCTACTATTCAAGAAGGGAGAGCTTTACGACATTGGCAACTATCGCCCCATCTGCCTGTTGTCCATCATCTACAAGCTTTCACTTGAGTCGCTTTTGAACAGGATTGGCAGAACATTAGATGAAAGATAACCATACGAGCAAACTGGCTTCCAAAAGGACTCAGCAAAATCGACCATATCCACATGGTATGGTCAACCTCAAGCTCATTGAGGTTTGTAGTGAGTTCAAGATGTGCTCTGTCTCATATTAATTAATTTAAAGAAAGCCTTTGATTCTGTGGAGACTGAAGCGGTCATAGAAGCCCTAGCCAAACAGTGTGTTCACAATACCAATACATCAAGATCCTTCCTGAGCTCTTTAAAGAGTCACCTCCAGGATCTCACTATTCTATAAGGAAGTGAACATTGATGTCAAAAGAGGTGTTCAGCAGGGTGATATCATTTCACCAAAACTCTTCAGCACCACCCTTTGAGAACATCATGCGACAATTAGAATGGAAAGGAATGGGAGTGAGATAGATGGTCAGCAAATACACCACCCTTGCTTCCTCACTTATTTCTTCAATTTTTTGACCATCGTTGAGCAGCAATAGAGAATTTATGGAATGGTACATAATATTGGTCAGTTTGATGGATTGAATGAATTACATCTTGATTTGAACTCTGAATGTATTATGGGTATGCCACTATGATAACACATACTGTGAAATAACATGAAATTATACTCCTAAAATACATACAGTACTGTGGAAGCTAATGTTATTTTGATGTATTAAAAAGTAAAGATCTAGAGTTTCAAATGGGTAGCCCCACATAACCATAATAATATCTTTCTTGGCTCATTTATTTCAAATCTTGGTCTACGAGATTGGGTGGCAAAAAGTTAGAAGAAAATGGATTATAGATCTCAACATCAGGCATGAATCTATAAGGTACATCAAAGAAAACATAGGAAAAACGCTCTAAGACATCAAAACTAAAAGTATCTTTAAAGACAACACACCACTGATCAAGCAAATGGAAGCAAAGATAAACAAATGGAATTATATAAAATTGAAAAGCTTCTGCACCTCAAAAGAAACAGTGACCAAGATAAAAATACAATCCACAGAGTGGGAAAGGATATTCACCCAATACCCATCTGACAAGAGGTTAATATCCAGGATATATCAGGCACTGGTAGCACTTCACAAGAAAATAACAGCCAACCCCATCAAAAAATGGGGAGAAGAAATGAACAGAAGCTTCCAAAAAGAAGAAATTCGAATGGCCAAAAGGCACATGAAAAAGTGCTCTTCATCTTTAATCATCAGGGAGATGCAATTCAAAACAACAATGAGGTACTATCTCACTCCACAGAGACTGCACACATCCAAAACAGCAGGAACAACTGGTGCTGGCGTGGATGTGGGGAAAAAAGGACTCTGATTCTCTGTTGGTGTGAATGCCGACTGGTCCAGGCTTTTGAAAGACAATATGGGCTTTCCTCCAAAAACTAGATATTGAGCTCCCATTTGATCCAGCAATAGCACTCCTGGGAATATACCCGAGACCGAAAAACACATAGCAGAAACACTATCTGTATTTCTTTATTCATCTCTGCACTATTCACAATAGCTAGAATCTGGAAACAACCTGAATGTCTGAGAACAGAGGACTGGCTAAAGAAACTGTGGTTCATCTACACTATGGAATACTATGCAGCTGTCAGAAAAGATGAAATTATGAAATTTACCTGCAAATGGGTGGACATGGAGACTATCATGCTGAGTGAAATTAGTCAGAAGGAAAAGGACAGATATAGAATGACTGCATTCATTAATAGGATATAAAAAGATATCAGTGTTTTACTAAGTGTGGAAAATGGTAATGGCAGATTAAAACTCACCATTGAACATACACAAAGAGACTTAAGTGATAAACTCTAAATATCTGCAGGGCTAGCCACAATGTGTAAAAAGAAGAGGGAGGGAGATGCAGAGAGAGAGAGAGAGAGAGAGAGAGAGAGAGAGGAAATGGGGTTATGTGCTACTGACGCAGCCTGGGGGTGGTTTGGAGGGGTGGAGTACATTGGTGGTGTCAATGGGGCACTGGTGGAGGGATGGGAGCTGGAATACTGTATTACCAAGAACCAATTATGAACACCAAAAAAAGAAGATGGGAGACATCACCTTTCCCAACTTCAAACTGTACTACAAAGCAGTAGTAATTAAAACACCGTGGTATTGGAATAAAAACAACCTGTGGACCTATGGAATAGAATTGAGTATCCTGACACCCACCTCAAACATGTGATCATTTTATCTTTGATAAAGGTGCAAAGAGTCCAAAATGGACTAAGGAAAGTCTCTTCAACAAGTGGTGTTGTAAAAAAATGAATTTGGACCTCGGTCTAACAGCATGCACAAAAATCAAATCAAAATGGAAAAAAGATGTCAATATCAGACTTGAATCCCTAAAGTACATTGAAGAAAATATAGGAAAACCCCTCCATGACATTTAAGCTAAAGGCAACTTCAAAGGTGAAATATTACTAACAAATCAACTAGAGAATAGATAAACATATGGGACTACTTGAAACTAAAAAAGCTTCTGCATCTCAAAAGAAACATTGACTAAGATACAAAGACAGTCCACAGAATGGGAAAGAATATTCACCCAATACCCATCTGATATGGGGTTAATATCTAGGATATGTCAGGCACTGATAGAACTTTACAAGAATAAAACAATCAAACCCATCAAAAATGGGGAGAAGAAATGAACAGAAACTTTGACAAGGAAGAAATTCAAATGGCCAAAAACATATGAAAAAATGCTCATCATAACTAATCATAAAAAGAAAAGGGAGAGATATGCAGAGATAGAGAGAGAGAAAGAGAGGAAACGGGGCTACCTGTATTGAGGCAATCTGTGGGTAGGCGGGGGGGGTGGGTACATTGGTGGTGGAAATGGGGCACTGGTGGAGGAATTGGTGCTGGAATACTGCATTACCAAGAACCAAGTATGTATCCATATACAATTACAAAGGTGTTCTTTGTAATTGTATATCATAGTGGTATAAAAAATTAAAAAAAAAGAAGAGATGAACAGAAATGTAAACCACTAATATTTTTTTTCAGTTGTTACTATTATTCTTATTTTTCTCTTTGCTTTTATTTTTTATTTTATAATTAAACATTTTATTATACCACTGTGAGATATACAATTACAACATTGTTCATGTTTGGAGGTTTCGGTCACATAGTGCTCCAGCACCTGCCATCCACCAGTGCCCATATCCCACCACCAATGTCCCCAATTCCCTCCCCCTCCCATAGCCTGCCTAAATGGCAGGTTCTTTATCTCTTTTCTCTCTCCCTCTCTCTCCCTTCCTTCTCCTACACCTTGTGGGTTGCACTACATACACTTGGAAGCCATCATGTGCATTTTTTACTGTATTTAATGCTCAGTTCTATGTTGGTATCAGCCCTTTCAACATTTATTCACACATGTTCCCTTCTCTGTCTTACCTAACCTCTGACTCCCTCACGTTTGCAGTAATTTCCACTTTTGGTAAGACCACCTGATAAATTTTGTCATGCAAATAAATGCAGTCATTCTATGTCTCTCTCTTTTCTTCTTACTAATTTCACTCCAACATGATCCTTTCCACGTTCATCCATTTATAGGCAAATTTCATAACTTTTTTTCCCTAACAGCTGCATAGTATTCCATTGTGTAGATGTACCACAGTTTCTTTATCCAGTCATCAGTTCTCGGGCATACTGGTTGTTTCCAGGTTCTGGCTATTGTGAATAGTGCTGTTATGAAAATAAAATTGCGGATTGTGTTTCCGCTGTGTGTTTTTTGGCTTCCCAGGGTATATTCCCAGGAGTGGTATGGCTGGGTCAAAAGGGAGCTCAATTTCTAGTCTTTGGAGGAATGTAAAAAATGAATTTGGACCTGTATCTAACACCTTGTATAAAAATCAGATAAAAATGGATTAAAGATCTCAATATCAGACCTAAATCCATAACGTACCTTTGAAGAAAATATAGGAAAATCCCTCCATGACATTGAAGCTAAAGACATCTTCAAAGGTGAAACACCATTAACAAAGCAACTAGAAAAAATGATAAACATATGGGACTACATGAAACTAAAGAGCTTCTGCACTTCAAAAGAAACAGTGACTAAGATATAAAGGCAGTCCACAGAATGGGAAAGAATATTCACCCAATACCCATCTGATAAGGGGTTAATATCCAGGATATATCAGGCACTGGTACAGCTATGTAAGAAGAAAACAGCCAACCCCATAAAAAATGGGAGAGAGGAGATGAACCAAAAAACTTTAACGAGGAAGAAATTCAAATGGCCAAAATGCATATGAAAAAAAATGCTCATCACCACTAATCATCACAGAGATGCAAATCAAAAGAAAAATGAGATATCACCTCACACCACAGAGACTGGCCCATATTCAAAAGGGTAAAAGCAACAAGTGCTGGCGTGGATGTGGGGAAAAGGGAACTCTCATACATTGTTGGTGGGAATGTCGACTTGTACAACCTTTCTGGAAAACAATATGGACATTCCTCCAAGACTAGAAGTAAATCACTAATACTTGCTGATATATTAAGCATCTTAGGTTTATTTATTCATTTTATCCATGCCCCCCCCCTAAGTAATAGAGAAACCAAATAATTACTAGGGAAGTTTTTGAAGAATTAAAATATCTACTAGGTACATAGCTACTCTATATGAGTTGAGTTATCAATAATAGCAACAGAGTAATGATGGTCTGTACTATATGGAGAATAATTCATGTTTCCCAGTTTGAGGGAAAGAAAATCTAGTTTTAATTCACCACATCTGCAAACCTAAATATATACTTGTGGATCAGAAGTATGGTTGGCTCAGAAATAGATCAGGGGTTTGGACCATTATGAACTACTTAAAATAATTAACTAGTATTCATAATTTTTTTAGTTCTCTGAAATTACAGAAGTCAAAATAGAGGGATTAAGGAATAATTACTTTTTCCTTATTTTAGTCATGATTTACAGTTTTGCAATACTGTTAATTATACAGTTTTATGAAAAAGCATTACAAAACCACATCATCCCCTACCTGATGTCTTTCCTGACACCCATTGTCTCAGAGTTCCCCTCACATACGAGCCACACGTACTTCAAAAACACCTGCCACACACATACACACACATACATATCAAGATTATGGTAAAACAAAATCTGTAGTCTGGTTTTTAGATTCTATTGCATGGGGCCTTTTGTTATTCCCTAATATTGCTTCTTTATATCTTTCCTATGGTTTTGCATTTCTCTCTCAGTTGAATTCTCTTAGAAGGAATTTACTTACCCTCTAGTCACATCACTTTGTTTTCCTTCAGAATAAATACATATTATATAAAAAAGCCCATAGTAAATACATCTCCAGTTGCAGTGTTATTATGCTTCTATTTGACTTCATGAGATATGGGTAGGAAGAAATGGGGGGACAGTCTAAGAATAAGGCAAGTTTTGACTCACTCTATACCCCGTATTTATGTATTTCGGTATTTCCCCATATAATCTCAGAGAATACGGTAGGTTCATGCTTGCCTTTACTTTCGTCCATTTTGTTCAATTATCTTTGTATTTTTTCAACTCAAATATGTATTTTTTTTATTCTACCATAAAAGTTAATCCATGAGTATTTGTGCATCAGTTTACTTCCAGTTTCTAAGTAATGTCTGCCACAATAGAGGTCTTTAATAAAAGCATGTTGGCAGATTTACAAACAACTCAATATTTTGAAAGTTTATATAATAGTGAATATACCCCCTATAGCCTAGTAATGTGTGAAAGTGTGGTATGAATAACCCTTTATTTTGAGTTATACTTTTCAGTTCATATTTTTTCCTGATAATTCCAGGCAAGCAAAAAGAATTATTTGAGAGTTTTAAACTCCTGAATCCCTATAGTGAGTTCGTTTAAAAATATTATTTTCAATTGAAAAAGTATTTTCCTTTGCCTTCTGAAATATTTCAACAACACATGTTATTTAAAAAAATCAAAACCAAAACATCCAAAAAGAAACTTTATTATACAAAGGCACACACCTATGTAAAGGTAGAATAGATTTATCTTTGATATATTTTTCTACTACTGATTTTTGCTAAATTTATTGTAGCTCAAACTAATTAATAATTTTATAATACACTGCATAATTTATATTGCATCAAAATAATATTTGAAATGAGTCTGAACTATGGCAAAATATTGGGTTCAATGTAGTATCATTAATATAAAAGGAATATTTTGACCACTGGAAATATATTATCACTCTGGATAGATTTCTCAGGCCTACTTCTTGGAAAGCACTCATATTCTGGTTATGGTTATTTTTTGTTAAAGAATATAAGAACATAATTTAATATAAATATTTTATTCCTCTAAACCAGGCACTAATTGTACTAAGATCATTAGTTTTCTGCTGAAAACTCATAGGTCTTCACAGAATGGGGGCAAGCAGCTTCTCCCATCCTCTGTCCATACTGAAGGAAGTCCCAGTGGCCACACCTTCATTCAACAGCCTCTGTCATGAATATAGCGTCTTCCATGAATATGGCCCAGTTTCACAGCTTTACAACTAATCTTGGGAACAGTATTAGTTGTTCCCAAGTGAAACCAACAAAACTCATTGGTACAAAGACTCTGGGACCTCTTTGAGATGGAAGCAGGATGAGAAACAACCATGTAACACCTCCAATTCCATAATTGTTGTACAAAAAATAATTGTGTTACAAAGTTGTAGAACAGCAATTTACAGAAAGCAGTATAGTAGCCTACTGAACTCAATAAGTGAAAACAATAATAAGAAAGGCTCAACTAGCAAAAAAATAGCTCAGTAAGTAATCAGATAATGACTTTAATAACACCATGGTTAGATAGAACAATTTTACAAGTTTTATTTTACTGAAATGGTCTTTGATCATTTCACTAACGTTTTGTTGTAACAAAGAATATAAAATAAATCATTTTGTGCCTGCTAAGAGAGCAGGGATGAGTTGTAGGTAAGGAACGGGGCAAAATGGTGGATGGAAGGTCACACTGGTAACGGGTCTGGTGCTGGAACACTGGATGTCTGAACCAACTATATTATTAACAACTTTGGAAACTATGTTTTTTAAATAAAGTTAGGGGAAAAGAATCCATTATGTTTTCCATAGAGGCTGAACCAGATTATATATCCAAAAACAGTGAATTAAGGTGAGTTACTAACTGAATTTTTGCCAATGCTGTTATTTGTTTTTTTTGTTATAATCAGCAATGTTGAGGACTTTCCCTAGGCTGTGTTCAGGGGACAATGACTGGTTCCAAGAATTCAACCAATCCTAGTGGCCAGTGTGCAATGCAAGAACTTTATCTCCTGACAAAAGCTGGAACAAAAAGTGCTAGAGAGAGAGAGAAGAAAAACACATGCCACAGAGGCAGGCTGGTAGATAGGGTGGTGGGAAGGAAACTAGGGACATTGGTGGTAGCTAATGTACACTGGTGGAGAGATGGATGTTGGAACATTATGTTACTGATACCCAATCATAAACAGTTTTGTAACTGTACCACATGGTGATTCAATAAATAAATAAATTATTTTATTGCATTTTAATTAATTAACATTGCACTTTAATTAATTAAAGTGATATTTTAATTTATTTTGGGAGGACTTCTTGGGCATGCCTGGTAATGCTCAGGGATTACTCCTGGCTCTGTAGTCAGGAATTACTCCTGGTGGTGCTCAGGGGACCATATCATATGCCGGGATCAAACCTGGGTCTGTCAGGTTTAAATCAACTGACCTACCCATTGTGCTATCACTCCAGCCTTATAAAGTGCTATTTTAACTCAGTGATTTTCATGTATGGCATTTTTCTTTACATGAGGTAATATTTCACTGTTACTTTGACTTGAATTTCCCTGATAACAGTGATCAACCTATTTTCAAATGCCTACTCTCCGTCAGAATATCTTCCTTGAGGAAGCATCTGTCCAGTTCTATTTGTTGAATACTTGTTATTGAATTTTATAAGTACTTAACATAGCTTACATTAGCATTTTGTCAGTTTTATTTTGTGTGGATAATTCCTCTTGTTTTGTAGTGTATATTTGGATTTAGTCATTGCTTCTTCCATGTACAGAAACTTCTCAGTACAATATAGTCTATCTATTTTGGTTTCTGCTTTCTTGGGTCAAAACTATTAAAGACTCCTTTGTGTTTAATATTATAGTTAATAAAATCACCTACATTTTTGTCAATGTGTTTTATGACCATAGGTCTAATATTGAGGTACTTAATTTTGAATAACTTTTTTTGCAGTGTTAGATATTTTATTTGGTTAAATGTGACTGTCCAGTTTTACCAACCCCATTTGTTAAAGAGGTTTGGCATCTTCCATTTGATGTACCTATATATTTTGTCATTCATTCTCCATGCACCTGAGAGTTTACATCTAGGCATTCAATTCTATACCACTGGTCTGGGGAGTCCTTTTTCCAGTTTTACTTCATAGCATAGCTTAAAGTCAGAGCATGTGCTACCTCCCATTTCTTTTCTCCTCAGAATATTTTATGCTACTTGAGAAATTTTATGGTTACATACTAAGTTTAGTCATGTTTTTTCTATGCCTATAAGAAATCCCATTGGATTTTTTATAAATATTGCAATGAATTTGTACAATGCTTTTTGTTAGTACAATAATTGTAACAGAAAATTCTTCCAATCCATGAACATAGGATATTTGCAACTGCTTGTATTCTATTGGAGTTCATTTTATAGTTTTTTTTTATAATTTCAGTGCATTACTTATTTTCCTTCATTTGTTAATCTGAACCCCAAGTACTTGTTTTTGGACACTGTTTAAAATGTTTCAATTTCATTCTTCTTTTGTTCGTCAATCCACGCTTCTTTTGTGTAATTCAGTTATTTGGAATCATAGTCTAAGTCCGGAGCCTCTGTTTCTAAACACCAATTTTTATTTGCTCAGGTAAAGTTGGGAAGAGTATTGTGTTCAAATAAGAAACTTTCTGTATGATGGGAGAGTGTTTGTTCATACATCAGATATAGATACACATGTGCTAGTCTTTAAAAAACAAATTTGTGTTCTTATCTTTGAAGTTCCTATAAGTATTGTGAACAATAATACACATTGAAGAATAATAAAAAGAGAATGTACCTGAATGGTTATAGATATTAAATATCTATTTTTTAATTGTTTGTCAGTTCTATGCAGCAAATATTAGCCTAAATTTTATAGTATTACTGTTGTCATGCCAAAAGTAGTAATACTAATTTATTTTCTTTGCTTTTTGGGTCACACCGGCAATGCTCAGGGGTTAGTCCTGGCTCTGTACTCAGGAATTAACTCCTGGCGGTGCTCGGGGACCATATGGGATGCCGGGAATCGAACCCGGCCCGGCACAGGCAGACTGCATGCAAGACAAATGCCCTGCCCACTAGGCTATCGCTCCGGCCCTGTAATTTTTAAACAAAAAATAAATTGATACCCACAGAGTATCCATAATGTTTTCCAAGATGAGAGTTCAAATAACTAACATAGAAGGTATAAGGATGAAAATATGATCTAAAATAATTCCTCTTAGGGCCAAAGAGATAGCTTCATTGGTGTGAGAGGTTATGAACTTAAGCTCCCAAATTGCCTGGGTCCTAAAGATTCCTTAATGCTTTATGAATGAACTTTGAACATTATGAGGCCCACTACATCACCGTTCCAAGCACTGAAATATCATGTTTTACTGCTGTTCTGAGCATTGCCATCACTGATCCTGAGTCCCCAGAGTTCATCTATTTAAAAACAAAATTAAGAGGCCAGGAGCAATAGTTCAGAGGGTAGGTAATTTGCCTTGCATGAGCCCGTCCTAGGTTCCATCCCTGAGTCCCATATGTTCTCCCCAAGCACTGTCAGGAGTAGTTTCTGAGCACAGAGCCAGGAGTAAACCCTGAGTATCACTGGGCAGGATACCAAATAGATAGATAGATAGATAGATAGATAGATAGATAGATAGATAGATAGATAGATAGATAGATAGATAGATAGATAGATAGATAGATAGATAGATAGATAGATGATTGATAGATGATAGATAGATAGATAGATAGATAGATAGATAGATAGATAGATAGATAGATAGATAGATAGATAGATAGATAGATAGATAGATAGATAGATAGATAGATAGATAGATAGATAAAATAATTAGTGTTTTCATGACAAATCTGTTATGTATATCTTTTAAATTAATGTCTGATTACATTAGTAAATTTGAATATTTTGTAGGATAATATAACTTCCTAAGTATATAAATTCAGTATAATAGCTGGATCAAAGCTTTTCTGAGTGTATAACATCTTTATCTCTTAATATTTCTAAGCCTGAATCTAAAGTAGAGATCTTTAATTCATTTTCACTCATTCAAAACACACTAATTGTTAGCCTTCTATGTTACAGACACCCTACTGGATTCTGGAGATTAATCATTTCAAAGTGTTAGTTCCTGTCAGATGCCACAAAATTTATCATCTATTGATTTAATTCATATTCATTAGAAAGACCTTTGAAGCTGGAGAGGCAGTTTAATAGGAATAGCACATGCTTGTATGTAGAAGGCCAGAGTTGTATCATTAGCACAGTAGGGTATTCTGAAAACTTCCTGCAGTAAACAGGGGTAGCCTATGAAGGCCACTGTATCACCCTCCCCCAATTGTTAAACCATATTTGACATAAAACACTATTTCCAGAGTTCACCTATTTTCCACTGTTTTTGTAGAGTTTATCTTCAACTATAACATCAACAGTGCTGTAAGGTGAGATTATTATTATAGGTGAACCAAGTGTAAGTGGTTTTAACAGTAGTTTGCTACTACTGTCCCAATGTGGTACAGTTAGAATTTACCAAGAGACTACCACCCTGGCTATGTTGAGACTATTGTTTAAGATTATAGGAAGGATCATACTAGTTTGCCCTCAAGCAGGCGAGTGTGACCCTTTCAGTATATGGAGAATAAGATACTTAGAATTACCCTGGTTCAGATAATAAATAAGAAGGACTTTGTGGGTACCATCTAGATTACATGAAGCCCATGAAATTAGAATGTATTACTTTATACCAGCCCTATCCAATGTTTTACATAAGAGATAATCTCTGAAGAAGGGATTAGTCCTTGGCATACTCCTTTGTTTATACCTATAATAGGGTATGGCACCACCCTTCTGCAAACTGTTTAGTGTTTGTTGACAGTACCCTTCCTGTCAACAGTTAGGATTACTTTGGTGTGTATAAGGGGACTGACTTGGGGCACTCTGCCCTTTCCTTTCCCCTTCTTTTGGGTAGGACTCCTCTTGGGTGAGATTCTCTCTCTTTGGTGGGAGATGTGGGCTCTCTTGTATGGTCTAAGTTCTGTCCAGAGCTAGAGTTCTTTCATTATATTGGATTGCAGTGGTAGAGCTTTTGTACTATTAAAAGCTTTTTTTGGAACTGCGCCGGACTGGTGAGTTTTCATCCATTCCCCGGTGGCCTTGGAGGTAGAAGAAAACTTTTTGTCTTGATGCTCTTTGGGAACCCAGTGGCTCCCGAAAAGAAATGATTTCTATAAAATAGATAACATTTATTGTAATCCAGAGATATGAAAAAGCAAACTATGGAAAGAGCATGAGTTAAGGACTTTTGAGGTATCTGCTTTTGTCTGACTGCTTATATGGAACCTGACTTTTTCCATAGACTGATTTGAAATTACCCGAGTCCTGGAAAGTATAAATGCCCAACTCTTGGAACTTCCTAAGATATTAGCCATTTTGTTGTTCACCAGAGTTACTCTGACCACACTAGAAAGTTTATAGTAGATGTGGCTGACATATGGATTCTGTTACATCTAGATGAATTCTGTGAAAGAATTATAGAACCTATGGAACAAGCTCTGCTATGTGGAACTAATCAAGCACTGAAAAGTTTCAACAATAACTGTAGACATGAAGTGGAGAATTTGCCTGCTGTGATAAGAGTAATATGCCCTGTCAACAGAGAAACTCAGACCCTATTCAATGTGTCACTTTTATTTTTACTGTTTTTAATTGTATTTTTTTCCTTAACTTTAATCATAACTGTGAGCAAAATGACCTTCAGTGAATGTTCAACTCTTTCTACTGAATTATCAATTCTAAGTGTGATATGGGGAACTCACTGAAATCAGTTTGTGTCAGAAGGGAAGATGATTTGAAGTAGTCTCTTCCCTTACATTTTGTAATATCTTGCAAAATTACTGTAACTGTACTTGGAATTGACATTAGTAATCTTGGGTAGGGGCCAGAGCAATAGCACAATGGGTACGGCATTTGTCTTACATGCTGCCAACCTGGGTTAGATTCCTGACATCCCATATGGTAACTCTGCCAGGAGTAGTTCCTGAATTCCTGGTGTGACCCAAAAGCAAACAAAAGAAAGATCTTGAGTATATATAGAAGTCTGGGGATTGTATCCTTAAACATTTTAGTAATTAGTTTTGATAATAATTACATGAGACACCCAGGAGGGAAGACGGGTTCTAGTCCTGGCCCTCCTTCCCAGCATTGCTTTGCAAGAAGTCATAAGAACCCCCCACACCATGAGGACCACCATTTTCAACATCAGGAACTCCACAGCTCGTCAGAGCTCCACCCACCAGAAGAGCTGATCTTTCCCTGTTCATCAATACATGCATGAGATGAGAGATTATTGCAAGAGTATCCCACCCACATGGCAGAACCTGGCAAGCTACCGGTGTCATATTTGATATGCCAAAACTCAGTAACAATTATAGACCTCATTCTCATGATCTGAAGGAATGGTTTGAGACTCTTCATGTTCCTGAAGTGAGAAGTTGCCTTTGGGCTACACTAGCATGTGACAGGACGTAGGGAGATGTTGCTTGTGCCCCTCAAGCAAATTGATGAACAACGGGAAGTCAAGTGATACAAGTGAAATGACTTGAAAATACTCAGTTAAACAATATGATGAAAGAAAAGGACTAAGACCACACTCAGGCTCTTATTGTTTTGTTGCTTGTAACAAATTGCTTACCAGGAAGGAGTTAAAAAAACAAAATAAAAAAAAAAACAAGGCTTGCTTATAGTATGCTTTAATTGCTCTTAGTTTGCCATGGGGTGGAGGAGAAAAAAATAATCTCGGTTTGTTGTTACTAATCGATTGTATTTTTAAGAGAAAAATTAACCTGAAGTATTTTAGTGAAAGATAAACAATTTTAGTGCTTGTAAGCCTACTTTTCATATCTATGTTAACTTCATAGAGGGTAAAATTTATATTATATGCCCCTTTTATGATGGAGAGGAAAGTATACAGAAAGCAAAGAAACTAAACTAGGGCCACCGGAGTGTGCAGCAAGTATGGAGCTTCTCTTGCACACCTCCAACCTGGGCTCCATCTGCGGCATCCCTAGAGTAAATGAAGAAGCATCAGGACTGACCTCCGAGTGCAGAACCAGGTCTCAGCAACACTAAAGCGCTACCCAACCCCACAGCTACTCCCTCCAAGAAAAATAAATAAATAAACAAAACCCCACAATACCTACAAATCAACAGTAACAAAAACCAAACCAAACCTCCAGATATAACAACCAACTCATAAAATTATATTCTAGAAAACCCTCATGTCTCTCTGTGTACTTCTGAAAAGTGTTCCTCCAATAGTGAGCATCTTAAGTGATTAATAAAGAAAGTAAAGGACATGAATGAGGATTCTGTTATCTTAGCTATTAACTGTATTAACTTGTTCCCCTTCCTTTCTTCCTGAAAGTATCAGAATCAGAACTATATAAAGTCTTCCAATTTTTAAAAGATACATCATTTTTTGATTTAGAATTTCCTGCTTTTTAGACATTCCTGATACTTATATGTATATGGTATTTATTTTATTTTGTATCGTTTGCCAATTTTCACAATCAATGTATTAAATACAGGTCTATTATCACTGCTAATATGTGAAAATATTGCATTATTAGAATGTTAAAATGCATCATGTTAAATATTTTTAATCAAGCAGCTAATATTACTTACACATCATGATTTTCACATTTACTTTTGTGGAATTGTCTTTAAGGTGCTCTTTTGTTTAAAATAGCTGCTGGCATAACAAAATGCCTTGAATCAGCCAGTATTGGAGAGGTTGTGGTGAGAAATAAATACTCATCCCCTACTGGTGGTAATGTCATCTGGTTAAGTCTCTATGAAAGACAATATAGAGACCTATGCAAAATATAGGAAAAGAACTATCATACAACCCATTAATACCATTTTTTTGAAATTTGTCCCCCAAACACAAAAGTATAATTTGAAAGTATGTATGCACACCTAGGTACATCACTACACTTATTACAATAGTCAAGATATGGAAACAACCCAAATGCCCAACTATGAATAAATGAAGCTGATGTTTTGAGGTAGATATAGAATAGGATACACTGCAGTTCTAGTAAAGAACAATAGGAGGCAATTTAAGCAACACTGATGAACTAAAAGGTATCAATTGGAGGAAGTCACAAAGAAAGATACAAAATGATCTCTCTCTCAAATATTGAACTTAAAGAAACACAACAAGACAGCAATATGGGACCAAAGGTAACACAACAAGAACCACTGACCCACCTATTGAATGAGTTGGAAGAGCAGATTAAAAGGGAGGAGCTTTCAGTTTGTTTGAAGGAGGAAAGTGGACACACTTTTGATGGATATAATATTGGAATTATGCACTTGAGAAATAATCTTTAACACTATTGCATACATAGAATTTGAATCAATAAAATTAAATATAACAAAAAGTTGCTGAAATAAGAATAAAATTTTCATCCACTTATATTTTTAATTCATGCTTTATATTAAATGACTATTGAAATACATAACAAATTAGAATTTCTCAACTTTTGTGGTTCTACTAAATAATGAATTTGCTGTAATCTCAAAATGTTTCATATCAATCTTTTTTTCATCTTTTTTGGATATATATACACATAAATGTATACACACATATATGTGTGTAAATATACATGTGTATATGCATATATGTATAATCTGTGTACATATTCACACATGCATATATAAACATGTATACATACCTATGTGCATACATATACATTTATATACATACACATATGATACACATATATACATTTATGTGTATATATATGGTTATCTGACTATCTAGATGTATAATATATATCCCTATATGCAGATATATATACACACACAGATATAAATCTTGTCTCTTGTCACTTTTCTTCCTGTTGTTTATTGATTTGCTCGAGCAGGCACCTTAACATTTCCATTCGTTGGGAATGAGATCCATTATTGTTACTGTTTTTGGCATATGAAATATACCATGGGTAACTTGCTAGTCTCTGCCATAGCTCTGAGTTCATCCCAGGGGCCCAGTCTTTTTCTATGTCAGACCATCAACCATCCAGGGACCACGGGGCAGAGCACTGAGTGTAGACGAGCCTGTCTCCTGTCTGCCATCTGCTGATGCAACACTTCGAGGGGCAGATACACACACACACACACACACACACACACACACACACACACACACACACACACATATATATATATATATATATATAATATGGAACTGAGTCAAGCAATTATAGAAGCTGAGAAGACTCCTATGATTCTAGAATGAAAGTTAGCAGTGCTGTCTTAGATGGAACTGAAGATCATCATGTTAAATAAGTCAGAGGGAGAATGACAAATGCAAGATAATATTCCTTACCCATGTTATAAAGCAAACAAATAAAATATATATTGGGTGAAATGATTGCAAAGCTTTGTTCTTTGATAACAAAACCAAGATTACCAAGAAACGGAGCAATAGGGTATAGAGGAGGAGGACGGGAACTAGAGTGACATAAGAACATTGTGTTTGACAGGTGTTCTTGGGCATTTTTGTGATGATGAAGGTGTAGTAACTTTGTACATCAAAACCACAACCATCAGTACTATTATAACCAATTACCTAAACTTAAATGAAAAGTCCAAAAAAGAAAAGGAAAAGGAAAAATAACACTATAAATCCTATATGTGTTGGAGATCAAATATCTGAGAACCTGAGAATAAGAGACGAATGAAAATTGTGTAGATCCTAGTCTAAGGAACAATGTCCTGCTTAAATAGACAGCACAAAAATGTAGGAATCATCTATTCTCCATCTTTTGTTCCAATTAAGTCTTCTAGGAACTGATAAATGGCCCCATACCATGAAGAAAACAATCTTCTTTACTGAATCCTTAGAATGAAATGTCACTTTCATCTGGAATTATCCTCATAGATATACCTATAAACAATGCTTGATCTGGTCAACCCATGACATAGTCAAGTGAATTCATAAAATTAACAGGAACTAGATGTATAGGGGGCCAAGCACTTGATTTTCAAGCATTCAACCGGGTTCAATCTTCCACATGTTCCCCAGAAGCATGCCACAGGATCATCAATAAGCCCTGAGGACTGCTTGTTGTGGCTTACAAACAAAAATAGATAAGGAATGATATTTAAAAAATGACTATAGCATATGATGAGAATAAGAGTTCGTATACTCTGTTTTGGGTAGGTATTTTTCTTCCTACAAAAAGAGAAGACAAAGAAAAAATTAGTAAAAATGAACAGCTTGAATAAGTCAGTCTATTCATTCGATTTTACTGCAAATCACAGATATTAACTTAAGACTATGATTTGGGAAACTTAACGTGTGAAGGAGGAAGAGGAAAAAGAAACCATGTGATGGTAATGGGAATTTAATCAGTGATGTAAATGGAATTTCAAGTAAATCACACTGTTTATTTAAATAGGCATGTAATTTGTATTTTAGTAGGGTACTTGTGTTTAGAAAAAGAGGAACTGATAGGCAATTATATTGACAGATAATGATCTTTATGGTTATCTCTATATGATTTCTATATGATGGTACTATATATTGATATATCAATATGTACCAACAGCATTGTGGACATTTGTAAGATAGTGCTTAGACTAGTAGAAGCAAATACTGAATAGTTAAATAATAAATGATGAAAATGTTTGGTGGTGAGTGAATAGAAACTTTTAGAGAATTATTAGAATTTTTAGTGAGACTTAAATTGAGATTGATGAATTATAGTAGTTGGTAGTTTTAGAATATACCCTGAAAATTGAGATCTCCAAAGATAAATAAAGAAGAAAATTTTTTCAAGGGCTACAGAGATAGTACAGCAAATAAGGTCTTTGCCTTGCACATGCCAAACCCTGGCTTGTTCCCAGTATCTCATGTTTTCTTTTCTTCATTCTCCAGTCCTGTTTTTTTGTTTGTTTGCTTGTTTGTTCGTTCTGTGGAAGGAGTGCTTCCCAGCAGTATGATTCTTGTGATTTTGGACAGCCTATATCATCCTCACCATTTGGCCGTTAGTCAGCAAGTCACTCTAGTGCGAACTGGGGGCAACGAGGACAACACCTGGTGGCTTAAGAGCACTTCCGGTGCTGTAACAGAGATCAGTCTCTCCAGTTTTGTTTTCAACCAAATATCTCACTAATATTTTCAGTTTCGTTTTCAACCAAATATTTCATTAACGTTTTCTGAAGTAGTATTTGGTACAATGCTGGCTTTGAGAGATATCTGAAACATAATTCTGGAAATGAAAGGTGTGTGTTTAAAAAAAGAGAGGGCAGGGGCTGGAGCGATAGTCCAGGGGGTAGGGCGTTTGCTTTGCATGCAGCTGGCCCATGCCGGCCAGGTTCGATCCTCGGCATCCCATATAATCCCCGAGCACCACCAGGATTGATTCCTGAGTGCAGAGCCAGGAGAAACCCCTGAGCATTTCCAGGTGTAACCCAAAAAACAAACAGAAAAAAAAAAAAAAAAAAAAAAAAAAGAGAGAGGGCATAACTTTTTTTTCCTCTGGAGAGGAAATACAGAGCATACGCTTTGAAAAAAATATATAGGGCCAGAGTAATAGAACAGCAGACCTGCATTACACAACCACTTTCTTTGCACATGGTTGATCTGGAATTTGATCCTTACCACCCCACTGAGGCCTCTAAGCTTTCCTGGAGTGACCCCTGAATATATAAGCAAGAGTAAGCCCTGAGCACTGCCAAATGTGGTCTAAAAATAAAACAGAGAGAAAAAAAATTTGAAGCATTGTGATACATCCCAGAAATCTCAGTAATATAGGAGGTGTTAGATAGATTGTGAGCTTATAGAAGCAGTCTGAAGTATGTCTTCTAGTACAAAATCATGTCCAGGAGAGCCAGTGAGTGTTAATGACATTTGCACCCAAACATACTTTGAGCCAGAGTACAATGTATATCATGGGCCCTGAAGCATCAGTGGCATGATTCACTCACCAACTTCCGGCAGTCTCACACAGTGGTCTGGGACCAGCAGCATCAGAAAAACCTGAGAAAATATAGAAATGCAAAATCTCTACTCTTACTTTATCCACAGAGCAATTGAGCCAGAATTAGTGGGTTGAGCGCAGCAATTTTTTTTTAACAAACCTAATGGTGCTGTCATGTGTTCATGCACTAATTTGCATGATAAAATATCTTCAGAAAATTCTCCCACAGAAAAATCCCATAACTTTTCACACACCTTGTGAACATATGGCAATAGTGTAATCCTTTGGGGAAGATAAAAGAACATTAATGAAAGACGGTTATCAAGGAGACACTGGCCTCAGTTGTCAAGCAAAGTTCTGTGTACAAACAGTGTTATGATCAGCAAGGGTCACTGATTAGCAGATCTGGCCACAACTACACAGCTGTGAAGTCAAAAGCATCATGTTCACTGGCAGAGAGTGGCAAATAATTTCTTGATTAAAATGTCTGTTGTGTACCTAAATAAAATGAATCACTAGCATTTAACATGCATTACGAAAAGTCCCATTGACAGAAATAGTGAAAATACAGCAAATGAATTCTGAGCCTTTGTTTTTTTTAGACTAACAAACAAGCAACAATAATGAAAAACCAGTGGTAGAACAATATGGGATGCTTGTTGCTAACAGGATTCTTCTCATGAGCACATGCAACGTTCAGGTACATTAAATTATCTGTCAGTAATATGCTGAATGACAGTCAAGAGAAAGCCTTATGACAAATGACAAGCTAGGGGGAAAATTTAGTTTTAGGCCCACAGTAATGTTTATCTCACCCCCAAACACTCCCTATATCTGTGTTGGCTGTGATTCGCTGCTTCAACTTAGGGTTTTTCAACTTTCTGATTCTCAGTTTAATCCAGAAAAGACAAGAGCCAAGTGTACCCCGTCCAATCAACAACTTCCTGCTTATCAGAAAAAAGCAGATCTGTAGGGGGCAAGTTCCCTCCCATTGAAATACAGTCTCTTCCAATATGCTGGACAAATTGGCTCAGGAAAATAGTGTGTGCAGAACAAGATTACAAGGAAATATAGAAAGGAAGCCAGAGAGAAAAAGGGATAAAGATGATGGGAGGAAATGGTAAATTAAATTAGGGAGGTAAAGCATAAGTGCCAAAAGGAAAACTAAAGTATTTTCACAGAAACTTAGATTATATAGTTTAAATATTTGCAAGTGCAAGAATCTCTTCTGCAAACAATGATTCAAAATGTTGATATTCCATATCAAAATAATAGATTCAGTGGTATGAGAAAAAAATTTTCCCTATACTACTCAATACAGATTATATCTGAATTGATTTCTATCAGCTTTTTAAATTTTATTGTAATAAATTGCAAATATTTTAACAGTATCATTCAAGTTGAAAGGTTAATGTTAAGCTGTAAAATATATGAAAAATAAAAATATCATTGAAATATGATTTCATCCCTCACTAGCAGCTGGAATTAAATGAGTTTCATTTTCCATTAAGAATGAGGCAATCAGGGGGCTAGAGAGATAGTTCAGTAGTAAGGTGCTTGACTTGCATCCACACAGTCCACATTTAATTCCTGCCATTCCAGATGGTGCCTCTAGCAGCCCTGGGAGCAATTTTTAAGTCAAGAGTCAAGTATCACCTCTGAGCATCACCAGGTATGAAGCCCCCAAAATAAACAAAGAAAACTAATGAGACATCTAAATTAGCATAGTCATGCTTGCATGTCTTGGGGATGTTTCTCATCAACTGTGTGATCCATTGCATGGATTTCAGTCCATTATTTTTCCCTTTGGACTGCAGATACAGCAACACTTCAATTGACAGGATCAAGATGTGAAATGAAGATCATTTTCCTACTCGTTTCCTTATTTTATTTTTTGTTTGAAGCCACAATCAGCTATGCACAGGACATACTCCCTTGCTGAAGGATCATTCTTATTGGGGCTTGGACCATATGTGGTGTCAGAAACAAATCCAAGTTAGTCTAATGCATGGCACACACTTTATATACCATACTACTCTCTGTCCCCTTTGTTATTTTTTTGGAAAATTTAAAAAAGAAATTAAGTAAATACTGAGTATAATGTTTTAAAGTGTCATATACACATTAATGAAGCATTGATGTTGGAAAGAGGAAGGAAGGAAGGAAGGAAGGAAGGAAGGAAGGAAGGAAGGAAGGAAGGAAGGAAGGAAGGAAGGAAGGAAGGAAGGAAGGAAGGAAGGAAGGAAGGAAGGAAGGGATGAAGGAGGAAGGAAGTAAGGAAGAAGGAAGGAAGGAAGGAAGGAAGGAAGAAGGAGGAGGAAGGAAGGAAAGAAGAAGGAGGAAGGGAAGGAAGGAAGGAAGGAAGAAAGGAAGGAAGGAAGGAAAGGAGAAAGGAAGGAGGAAGTAAGAAGGAAGGAAGGAGAAAGAAAGGAGGAAGAAGGAAGAAGGAGGAAGGAAGGAAGGAAGGAAGGAAGGAAGGAAGAAGGAAGGAAGGAAGGAAGGAAGGAAGGAAGGAAGGAAGGAAAGGAGAAAGGAAGGAGGAAGTAAGAAGGAAGGAAGGAGAAAGAAAGAGGAGGAAGAAGGAAGAAGGAGAAAGGAAGGAAGGAAGGAAGGAAGGAAGGAAGGAAGGAAGGAAGGAAGAAAGGAGGAAGCAAGTAATGAAGGAGAAAAGGAAGGAAGGAGGAAGGAAGGAGAAAGGAAGGAAGGAGGAAGGAAGGAGGGAAGGAAAGAAAGAAGGAAGGAAGGAAGGAAGGAAGGAAGGAAGGAAGGAAGGAAGGAGGAAGGAAGGAGGAAGGAAGGAAGGATGGAAGACAGGGGAAGGAAGGGAGAAATTAAGGAAGGAAGGAAGGAGGAAAGAAGGGGAAGGAAGGGAGAAATGAAGGAAGGAAGGATGGAAGGATGGATGGAAGGAAGGAAGGAAGGAGGAAGGATGGATGGAAGGAAGGAAGGAAGGAAGGAAGGAAGGAGGAAGGAAGGAAGGAAGGAAGGAAGGAAGGAAGGAAGGATGGATGGATGGAAGGAAGGAAGGAAGGAAAGAAGAAGGAGGAAGGAAGGAAGGAAGAAAGGAAGGAAGGAAGGAAGGAAAGGAGAAAGGAAGGAGGAAGTAAGAAGGAAGGAAGGAGAAAGAAAGGTGGAAGAAGGAAGAAGGAGGAAGGAAGGAAGGAAGGAAGGAAGGAGGAAGCAAGTAATGAAAGAGAAAGGAAGGAAGGAGGAAGGAAGGAGAAAGGAAGGAAGGAGGAAGGAAGGAGGAAGGAAAAGAAAGAAGGAAGGAAGGAAGGAAAGGAAGGAAGGAAGGAAGGAAGGAAGGAAGGAAGGAAGGAGGAAAGACAGGGGAAGGAAGGGAGAAATTAAGGAAGGAAGGAAGGAAGGAGGAAAGAAGGGGGAAGGGAGAAATGAAGGAAGGAAGGAAGGAGGAAGGATGGAAGGAAGGAGGAAGGAAGGAGGAAGGCAGTAGGAAGGAAGGAAGGATGGAAGACAGGGGAAGGAAGGAGAAATTAAGGAAGGAAGGAAGGAGGAAAGAAGGGGGAAGGAAGGGAGAAATGAAGGAAGGAAGGATGGAAGGATGGATGGAAGGAAGGAAGGAAGGAAGGAGGAAGGAAGGATGGAAGGAAGGAAGAAGGAAGGAAGGAAGGAGGAAGGAAGGAAGTAAGGAAGGAAGGAAGGATGGATGGATGGAAGGAAGGAAGGAAGGAAGGAAGGAAGGAGGAAGGATGGATGGAAGGAAGGAAGGAAGGAAGGAAGGAGGAAGGAAGGAAGGAAAGGAAGGAAGGAAGGAAGGAAGGAAGGAAGGAAGGAAGGAAGGAAGGAAGGAAGGAAGGGAAGGAAGGAAGGAAGGAAGGAAGGGAAGGAAGGAAGGAAGGAAAGAAGGAATGCAGGCAGGTTAGAAATGAGAGAAAAATCATGGGGTTGAGAACTAATACCCTGACAGAATGACACAGACTGAGAACACCGACTGTAGAGTCTGAGAACACCGACTGTCTGCAACATATGATCTTTAGTGATTAGAACCATCAGAAGGAAAAGAGTACTTTGGTCAGGTGACTACCTTACTCTATCCAGGCTAGACCTTTACAGATCTCAGGGCCTTAGCTGGGGCAAGCATCTGTGGAATAGATTTGTTCAGGAGAGATTCTTCTGGAAGCGTGAGCACAGATAGAGAAGTTCCAGGAGCCCACTGGAGCAGCACTAGCATTCTCGGCTTAAAGGAACTATAAATGACACATCTAGGCCAGCACCTTTATCCTGTAGTCCCCAATACAATTCAGTGTATTTTTGAATTTTTTAATTTAAATAAAAAGTCAAAATAATAAAATATGCATTTAAAGTTAATCTATATGATTTTTAACTTGGGAGGTATGGTCTCTCAGTAATAGGATGCTGTTCAGGTTCTATGCCATATTGAATAGTGTGATAGTATACCTGGGTGCTCTCATTTCCCCACCATTTTGTTTTTACAGCTAAACTCTTCCTTTCATATCATAATTTAACAAACTGCTTGTTTTCTTTCTTTAGCATATGCCCCAAATTCCTAACTTTCTTCAGATTGCCTGCTTTACCTTAAATTTAAAGTTGCCTTCAATTGTCCAAGGAGACTTACTTCACATCCTCCAAAGAAGTTATACTTCACTATCACTATCTTCCCGTTCATCATCGATTTGCCAGAGTGGGCACCAGTAATATCTTCATATGTCTTGTCTCATGCTAGTAGAACCCAAAGGCATCCGCTTGCTCCAGGAACATAAAGAGCCTCAAACCATTATATAGGTCACGGAATGACCTAATATAAAAGTTACTGGTATTTGGCATATCAAATGCTACGAGCAGCTTGCCAGGCTTGCCGTGCAGGTGGCATACTGTTGTAGTCACCTCTAAATAAAGCATTTATTGATGAACCGCAAGGCTGCTAGGGGCAGCACGAGCCAGTGTGATAGTCTGGTCTGCTGGGTGGAGTTGTGACGGAGAGGGAAGTCGGATGTGGAAAATGGCGGGCCCCATGAAGTAGGGGAGGGTGGTCTGGCTTGTTGTGAGGTGCTGGGGTGGCAGGCAAGGGCTAGAACCCGGCATGCCTCCCAGGCGCCTCATGAGCAGCTGGGCACAGGGAGAGCAAGTAGCAGCTCTGCCCCATGTGCGAGAGTCTCTGGTTCAGCATACCTGGGCGGATTGAAAAAAAAAACTGCTGCAGGGTGGCTGTCGATGATCCAGGCTGTGATAGTCTAGTCTGCTGGGTGGAGTTGTGACAAGAGGGAAGTCCGGATGTGGAAAATGGCGGGCCCCATGAAGTAGGGGATAATGGTCTGGTCACAACTCCACCCAGCAGACCAGACTATCACAGCCCGAATCATCGACAGCCATCCTGCAGCAGCATTTTTTTTTTAATCCGGCCAAGGTATGCTGAATCAGAGACTCTCAGACATGCGGCGCAGAGCTGCCACTTGCTTCCCTGCTGCCCGCTTTGCTCATGAGGCGCCTGGGAGGCATGCCGGGTCCTAGCGACTGCCAACCCAGCTCCTCACAACAAGCAAGTTATACTAACATTACAATAATAATGGACTGACTTTCCATGACTGCATTTTTATATTATCCTACAAGAATGAACATGTATTTTCCCTTAATTGCCTAGAAAAAAATCATTCATTTTGCTTGCTAAATTAAATGTCTTTGCCAATTAATGTATAGTAAACCTCTGTAATATAATCAGTTTATTGAAAATGAACAGTCTAAATAATCAGTTTATTAAAAATAACATTTTAAAACCTTTAAGTTAATTAAGAGTATCAGGAAGTAAAAGAAAGAAAATACAATAATTATATTATTTTTGAATCATATAATTGGTGAGTCATATGAAGAATAAAAAACAATCAACCATTCCCTGCTGCCATGTAAGTTCATCTATGAGCCTGTTCCAGAGACTCATAAGTCTTGAATGTGATAAACTAGCCACAAAATTTTCAGATACCTGTTCTGGCTGAGATATCTGGGACACTTTTAAGGAGGTGAGTCAACTGTCTACCAAAAAAAGACCCTGGCAGCCACTTTCAACCACACCCCCAAAGTCCTACTTGCTTTACTATCGCTCCGGCCCTTCAAATTCAAATATATATGAACAGAAGAACTGGTCGAAATGAGATATGTTGGTTAAAAGATATAAACTTTCAGGGGTGCAGAGAGATAGTACAGTGGTTACGGTATTTGTGTTGCATGAGCCAGCCCGGGTTAGATCCTCGGTATCCCAAATCGTCCCCTGAGGACCACCAAGAGTAATTCCTGAGTGAAAAATCCCTGAGCATCACCAGGTTTGACCCAAAAAAGCAAAAAAAAAGTATATATATATATATATATATATATATATATATATATATATGTTTAAATAATATGGATTTACTTATATATTTATATATACTTACATACATATTTACTTATAATGTTGATTTACTTAATATGGATTTTATTTATTTAAGTAATAAATAAATAAAATGTTTAAATAATATGGATTTACAATAAGCAATAATGTAATTTATGTTTGAGAATTTTTATGGGTCTTAAATTGTTTTTATCACTTGATCACTTGAACCCCGTTATTCATCGATTTGCTAGAGCAGGCACCAGTAACATTTCCATTGGACCCTATCACGTGCCAATGTAGCCCAATGGCATCTGGTTGATTCAGGAATATGAAGAGCCTCAAACCGTTCCTTCAGGGTCTTTACAAGGAAGTCTGACCATCTTGTAGGTGGGCGGCCACGTGATCTTTTGACATCCCGTGGGATCCAGTTGGTAATGGCTCTAGTCCAGCGGTTGTCTCCAAATCGCATTACATGTCCAGCCCATCTGATTTTCGATGCCTTAGCAAACGAGACAGCATCCCTGATTCTGGAATAGCGACGGAAGTCAGAACTCCGGATTCCTTCTCTCACTTGAGTGAGGCGTGATATTCCAAGCATAGCTCTTTCGATTACTCTCTGGGGAGACCCGAATAGCATTCTCATCCTGCTTTCTTAGGGCCCGGGTGTCTGAGGCGTATGTTAATGCAGGGAGAACAGTGGAGTCAAAGAGATGTGCCTGGAGCCGGAGGTTCTTTGTCCTTTTAGCTATTTCTTCGATGCCTTTGAAGGCATTCCATGCCGCTCTCTTCCCTCCTGCGCAGCTCAGGTTTTAGGTCATTCAGCATGTTGATTTCTCGACCTAGGTACACATAATTGCTGCATTCAGAGATGTTTGTTCCATTGAGAGTGAATGGGGCCTCAGGAACTAGTTCATTCTTCATGAACAGAATATGATTCAAAAATAACAATTTCTGTTACAATTTCCAGTAACAGAAATTGTTTTTATAATAGGTTTTAAAAGACCTCAGTAAAAAAGCAAACTAAATATTAACTTGAGGTGAGAATGTTCTCTGCTCTCTGCAAAGGTACACACCTTGTTAAATAGTAATGTAAAAAACTGCTTAAAGTGCCAGTGAGATAGAACAGCAGTGGAAAGTAAGGTGCTTGCCTTGCATTTGACCAACAGGGTTAGATCCCTGCCAGGAGAGACTGTGAGCCCTGAGTCAGGGTAAGACCCGAAGAGTGTCAGGTATGGCATATAAAAATGCTTTAAACACTTATTTGATTTATATTCAAAACAATGAATTTTTGTAATCTAAGAAATTTTTTGGCACTTACCTTGGAGTGCTTTAGCATTTTAGCCCTGTTGTCTGACAGGGGAGCTAGAGCAATTGGACAGCAGGAAAGGCTCTTGCTTTGCATTGAAGCCAACTCGGGTTAGATCTTTGACATCCTATATGGCTCCCCAAACAATGTCTGGAGTGACCCTTGATTGCAGGGCCAGGAATGAACTCTGAGCATAACAGGGTGAGAGACAAAAATGGCGGCATGGCAGATTAGAAGATGAGAGACTCACATCTACACATCCATGAGATCTTCTTCCCTCTATTATCATGAGGAACATTTGATATAGGAAAAGAAGTGGTAAATGTGTGCTTAGAAGGGGCAGATTATAGACCAGTAGATATCTAGGCAGTCACTAAAGTCTCTTGTGAGCACATTCTCTGGGATGTATCAATAGAGCCAACACAACATCTTTTTTTGTAGTAGGTTCTTGGGAAAAAACAAAGATAAGAAAAACATTCTCTACATACTCATTCCTTTACTAAACTATATCTGATTTTATTTTTAATTTGCCTTTTAATTATTTGGCGTCAGGTTCACTGCTAAGAAATGATCCATATTTCTTGAAGTACCTATTAAATGGCTTGGGTATGTTTCTACTTTTCTAAGCACCTCATTCTCATGACCTGATGGAATGGTTTGAGGCTCTTTATGTTCCTGGAGCAGGCAGATGCCCTTGGGCTTTACTAGCATGAGACAGGACATATGGAGATGTTACAGGTGCCTGCTCGAGCAAATCAATGATGAAGGGAAAGACAGTGATATGCATATACCTATCTATCTATCTATCTATCTATCTATCTATCTATCTATCTATCTATCTATCTATCTATCTATCTATCTATCTATCTATCTATCTATCTATCTATCTATCTATCTATCTATCTATCTATCTATCTATCTATCTATCTATCTATCTATCATCTATCTATCTATCTATTTATCTATCTATCTAATCTATCTATCTATCTATCTATATATATACATCTATAGAGTGAGTGGCACATTATTGTATATAAATATATATATATATATACAAGAGTGAGTGGCACAATGTTATGTACATATATCTCATATATGTATATATGTATATATATATGTATATATATGGATACATATATATATACAATATTGTGTCACTCACTCTTGTCAACTAGAATGAACCAACTGTAACACCAAAGGCATATAGCAGGCATATTTCATATGTGAGGTGCTATAATGAAAACTATTATTATAATCAGATTTTCATACATTTCACCCTCAAACAAAATTTTTGGATTCATTGGCATGTTATTTTCTTTCTTAGAGAGCAGGTACAGTGGATCACTTCCAGGCTTGTTCAGGGACTATTCCTGACTCTGTATTCAAGAGCTATCTCTGTTAGTGTTCATGGTAACCAATGCAAGAAATACACACACAAGATAGATGATGATAGATAGATAGGTAGATAGATAGATAGATAGATAGATAGATAGATAGATAGATACATACATACATACATACATACATACATACATACATGCATACATAGACATAGAGAGATAGAGAGATAGCTTTCCAGCTATCTATCCCAGCTTTCCATCCTCAATACCCCAACCTGTCCCCACCACCACTTGTCCCTGTAAGAAATCTTGTCACTTGTCACTCTGTCCTGTTGCGTGCTATTCCTGTTTTTCCAGTGTTCCCAAAGTATCCCAGTCAGTACAATCAGAACACTAGGAAAGCCTGGTTTCTGCTCAGAATGTATTACGGATATGTAAGTGGAAAGATCTGGAATAACTGAGCTTTTATGACCACCGTAATCAGTAAACATTCTGTAATTCCTTTCCAATAGATAGTGAATCCACTGTCAAGCATTAAATAAATTATCTGCAGCTGTTGTCAGACTTTCCAGGAAAGTCGTTAAGACAGAAGAAGATATATTCTCTTATGTGAAAACTACAAGGTTTGGATACTCTCCCTCAAGGCATCTGCTACTAGAGATCACAGTAATAACTTTTTTAATTCTGGCTAAAAATGGTTTTGTGATCTCGTATTCTAAATTTGAAAAGCTAAATGCAGGTCCTGGGAATGTGCTTGGTTGTAGCATGTATATTTTGCCTCATTATTCTTAAGCTTAAACTAAAAATTATTGTAAATGTTAATTGCTTCCATTTCTCATGGAAATTCTCCTTGAAATACTGGATAGAGGTGATCACTGGATCACTATTACTATCACTATCCTCCCGTTGATCATCTATTTGCTAGAGCGGGCACCAGTAATATCTCCATATGTCCTGTCTCATGCTAGTAGAGCCCAAGGGCATCTATTTGCAATAGGAACATAAGGAGTCTCAAACCATTATATTAGGTCATGGGAATACACTGATATAATTGTTACTGGTATTTGGCATATCAAATAAAACAGGGCAGCTTGCCAGGCTTGCCATGCAGGTGGCATACCCTTGTAGTCACCTCTAAATATAGCATTTATAGATGAACCATGCGGCCGCAGTGGCCGCGCAAGACAGCGTGATAGGCTGTCGCTGGGTGGAGTTCTGACCGAGAGGGAAGTCCAGATGTGGAAAATGGCGGCCCGATGGAGTGGGGGGTGGTCTTCTGGTTTGTCGTGCCGCTCTGCTGGGGTGGAGGGCCAGGGCTAGAACCTGCCATTCCTCCTGGGCACCTCGTGAGCAGCTGGGCACAGGGAGAGCAAGGATCACTGGATACACTGAAAATTAACGCTGAGACCAGAATGCAGAATATTTTGTCATAACAGGTAGGTTTGAGACTTGGACAGCTGAAAACATCTTGGCAGCTTAGAGAATGTAGACTTCTAATAATGAAAATTCAAAACTTTAGAGGACATGAATATCACTGTCTTCCTGTTCATCATCGATTTGCTCAAGTGGGCACCAGTGACATCTCCATATGTCCTGTCTCATGCTAGTAGAGATCAAGGGCACCTGCTTGCTCAAGGAACATAAAGAGCCTCAAACCGGGCCTGTCGCCTCCGGGGGTCCCGGAAGCAGCCGGATGGGACTCGTCCATCACACTAGCCACCATTTTCGTTGTCCGGACGCTGGGAAAATGCCCCACAACCAGAGGACCAGCAAAACCAGTTCGAGCCCAGGTAGGCGGCTCCAAGAGGCGGGAAGCACTGGGAAGTCGCCAGATGGAGGCGTGGTCACCCCTTCCCCCTCCATCGTGTCGAGCCTGGTTTCCCGCCCAGGAGCTGCTGGCGGGCCGGCATCCAGAGTCTCGCAGACGGCTCGGGAGGCGGGAGCCTGGCTCGCGCCGGGCCTCTGCTGACCATGGAACCCCCGAGGAGGGCAGATGGGCTTTGGGAGTGGGCCCGTCGCCTCCGGGGGGGTCCCCGGAAGCAGCCGGATGGGACTCGTCCATCACACTAGCCACCATTTTCTTTGTCCGGACGCTGGGAAAATGCCCCACAACCAGAGGACCAGCAAAACCAGTTTGAGCCCAGGTAGGTGGCTCCAAGAGGCAGGAATCACTGGGAAGTCGTCAGATGGAGGCGTGGTCGTCCCTTCCCCCTCCATCTTGTCGAGCCTGGTGGCCCTGCCCGCTAGCTGCACACGGGCCAGCACAGGGCCTCACGGACGGCTGGGGAGGCTGGCGCTCGGCTCGGCGCCGGGCCTAGCTGACCATGGAACCCCGAGGAGGGCAGATGGGTTTTGGGAGTGGGCCCGTCGCCTCTGAGGGGTCCCGGAAGCAGCCGGATGAGACTCTCCCACCACACTAGCCACCATTTTTGCTGTCGGACGCTGCAAAATGGCCTCAGACCAGATCAACAGAGCAAAGCCAGTTTGAGCCCAGGTAGGTGGCTCCAAGAGGCGGGAATCACTGGGAAGTCGTCAGATGGAGGCGTGGTCGTCCCTTCCCCTCCATCTTGTCGAGCCTGGTGGCCCTGCCCGCGAGCTGCACCGGGCCAGCACAGGGCCTCACGGACGGCTGGGGGAGGCTGGCGCTCGGCTCGCACCGGCCTAGCTGACCATGGAACCCCGAGTAGGGCAGATGGGTTTTGGGAGTGGGCCCGTCGCCTCTGAGGGGTCCCGGAAGCAGCCGGATGAGACTCTCCCACCACACTAGCCACCATTTTTGCTGTCCGGACGCTGCAAAACGGCCTCAGACCAGATCAACAGAGCAAAGCAAGTTTGAGCCCAGGTTGCGGGCCACTAGGGTGGTGAAACAATGATGTGTTTTTGGTACACTGCATTCGAGAACAGCAGGAGGGTTTGCTGGGAGGGAGATATACAGAGGAAGGAGATGACATATAGAGCCCGCCGGGTGGTTGGGATTCGGGAGGGTGGGAGATGAGACGTTGGTGATGGGTGATGGGTTCGGGTGGAGGGTGCATGTTGGAACCCTGTGGAGCCAGGACTCTACATGAGCATCTTTCAATTGAAAAAAGGAGAAAAGGTGGAAAAAAAATAAAATAAAGAACCTGCCATAGAGGCAGATTAAGGGAGGGGAAGGGAATCGGGGACATTGGTGGTGGGAAATAGGCACTGGTGTAGAGATGTGTGCTGGAACACTGTATGACCAAAACCCAAAACCCAAACATGAACATCTCTGTAATCGTATATCTCACGGTGGTATAATAAAATATTAATAAAATTAAAAAATAAAAGAGCCTCAAACCATTCCATCAGGTCATGGGAATGAGGTCTATAATTGTTACTGGTATCTGGCATATTAAATATGACACGGGTAGCTTGCCAGGCTCTGCCGTGAAGGTAGCATACTCTTGTAGTCATCTCTAAATCCAGCATTTATTGAAGAACCGCATGGCCGCAAGTGGCCACGCCGAGCCGGGCTGTGATTGGCTGGTCTGTTGGGTGAAGTTTTGATGAGAGGGAAGTCCAGATGTGGAAAATGGAGGCCCTCATGGAGTGGGGGTCGTCTGGCTTGTTGTGAGGCTCTGCTGGTGTGACGGGCCAGGGCTAGAACCTGCCATCCCTCCTGGGCGCCTTGTGAGCAGCTGGGCACAGGGGAGAGCCAGTAGCAGCTCTGCCCCATGTCTGTGAGTCTCTGGATCAGCATATCTGGGCCGGAAATAAAAAAGACTGCTGCAGGGTGGATCTCGATGAGCCGGGCTGTGATTAACTGGTCTGCTGGGTGGTGTTCTGACGAGAGGAAAGTTCGAATGTGGGAAATGGAGGCCTTCATGGAGTTGGGGTGTCATCTGTCTTGTTGCAAGGCTATGGGCAGGACATGAACATAGGAACCCTCAGTATTAAAAACATTAGAAGAACTTGAATATAGAAACTTGAGGTTGGAGCGATAACACAGTGGGTACCGTGTTTGCCTTGCATGTGGCCGACCCTGGTTCAATCCCCGGCATCCCATATGGTCCCCCGAAGCACTGCCAGGAGTAACTCCTGAGCATTTCCAGGTGTGACCCAAAAAAGTGGAAAAAAAAGAAAAAGAAAAGAACAAAAGAAACCTTGAATATAGGAACATGAAATTCAGTAATAGTAATAAAGGCCCATGGTGCATACTTGGAACTTATCTTTAATGTTTTCTGTTTATTACTTTTTAAGTACTTTGCTTATAGACAGCCTCAATATTTTCTACCCTTACCAAGCCTAATGAGACACCCAGTTCTATCAGTGAGAACTTTATAAAACTCTTCTTGGGACTGGAACAATAGTATTGTTGGTAGAGTGCTTTTCTAGCACATGGCTGGGTTCAATTCCCAGCACCCCACATAATTTCCCAAGTCCAAGAATGACCTGAGTGCAGAGCCAGGAATAAACCTTACACTGTGGGTTGTAACAGCAATGAAACTCCACTAACGAAGCAGCTGGAAGCAAAGATATACATATGGGACTACATGAAACTTAAAAGCTTATTTGCCTTAAAAGAAACAGTGACCAAGAAACAAAGAGAGTTCACAGAATAGGAAATAATATTCACCCAATACCCATCTGATAAGGGGTTAACATTCAGGATAAATCAGGCACTGCTAGAACTTTACAAAAAGAAAACAGTCAACCCCATCAAAAATGGGAAGAAGAAATGAACAGAAACTTTGATAAGAAAGAAACTCGAATGGCAAAAAGGTATTTGAAAAAAAGGTTCATCATCACTAATCATCAGAGAGATGCAAATCAAAACAACAATAAGATATCATCACACACCACAGTGATTGGCTCATATCCAAAAGAGCAAGAACATCAAGGGCTGGTGTTGATGCTGGGAAAAGGGGACCCTCATCCATTGTTGGTGGGAATGTCGACTGGTATAGCCTTTTTGAAAAACAATGTGGACATTCCTCCAAAAAACTAGATATTGGGCTCACAGTTGACCCAACCATACCACTTCTGGCAATATAACCTGGGAAGGCACACAGCAGAAATACCATCTCCACCTTTATTTTCATAGCATCACTATGCACAACAGCCAGAATCTGGAAACAACCAGAATGCCCGAGAATTGATGACTGGATAAAAAACTACGGTACATCTACATAATGGAATACTATGCAGCTGATAGGAAAAATGAAGTCATGAAATTTGCCTATAAATGGATGGACATGGAGAGGATCATGTGAAGTAAAATTATCCAGAAGTGGAGGGACAGATATAGAATGACTGCATTTATTTGAATGACATATGATATCAATATCCAAGGTCAGGCAAAATATAGATCAAGAGGTCTTGTCAAAGTTTGGATCTACCACAAACATGTGGGAGTCAGAGGTTAGGTAAGATAAGATAGAGAAGGGAACAGTGTGCTAATAATTGACGAAAGTAATATACCAGTCTAGAACTGAGCATTGAATACAGACAAAAAATACACATGATAACCTCTAAATATATGTATTGCAATCCACAATATGTAAGGGAAGAGAGAAAAGAGAAAGAAATAAAGGAAAGAGATAAAGTGCCTGCAATACAGGCAGGCTAGGGAAGGGTGGAGGGGAATCGGAGATATTGGTGGTAGGAAATGGGCACTGGTGGAGGGACAGGTACAGGTACACTGTATGACCAAAACCCAAACATAAACATTTTTTAATTGTATATCTCATGGTGGTATAATAAAATATTTAAAAAAATCTAAATGAAACTTTCTTCACTATGTTCACAAACTTCATTATTCTCTAAGTACAAAAGGATCACTATAGTTTCTTTACCTTATGCTTTAACTTCACTTAGAATGCTCAAACTACTGATCTTTCTCTAGTAGGAATTAATTTTCTTCAGTCCACCAGTGGGTTCACATCCATTTTGTTGTTGTTATTTTGTGTGTGTGTTTGTTTGTTTTAAAAATAAAGTCCAATGATAGTAGTGTTTAGGGATCCCAGTCAATTCTTCTAAAATTCTCTGCACATGTGCAGTGCACAGGGCCATCAGGGCTACACATAGAAGCACAAGGGGTGGGGAATAAACACCAACACAAATTATAGACATGCTGCCTTTTGAGGTACCCCTCACTCTTGTACCTTTAAAGTTAAATGTCAAACAGACTATGTGACTTTCAGGAGATGGTTATGCTTTGACTATGATGAATACTTCATAATTCTTTTCTCCAGTCACACTTAAGTGCCCTTATGTTTTCCAGAGAATCCTAATCTCTCAACACTAATTAGCTTTGCACATTTTATTTTCTCTGCTTCACTGGAGTACCCTCGTCCACCTACATTTTACTCGATCAACTCCTGCCTGTTTGAATAAACAAAACTCTGGCTTTAACATATAATTGAAAGAGACTTTGTGCTCTCATACTTTCCCTTATAAGTCTGCCTTTATCTTCAGAGCTTCCATTTTTGTGCTCAAATCTATAATGACAAATTAAGTACTAGATTATATGCCATGTTTTTTGGTCTGTCTCCCCAACTATTCTTTGTGGTCAACCAGACAGATTTTCATTTATCACTTGTCATATCTAGCAGAGGAATCAGGCGATTTCCATTTGTAATCCAACTTCAAGGCAGTAGCTATCTGGGAAAGTGTGTGGCATGATTGATTAATGGCATCTGTCTTGAGTACTAGTCGTAAGAACAACAACATGCATTTTTAATATTTGCTTTCTACGGCAAATATGTTCTTACAATTCTTATTAAATAATTCAATGAAAACTGAAAACATTAAGAAAGCTAAATAGTAAAATTTTAATGGAATTATTAATAAAATAACTGAGTTAAAAATTGGTCCAGGAGTATTGAAAGTCTTCATGTTCACAAATAGAATTGATATTGGATGCTGGAAAAGCTGAATCAATATATTTTTGTTATCAGATGTAGGAATAGACCATAAACTCAAATATCACAGCGAGTCAGTGGCATGCATTAAGCTTGAGTCTTTTGGATAGGATAATAAAGCTTCGGGAAATCTATTTAGGAGACCTATTTTGAATCATCACAATAACTTTTACTATTTCTATGAAGCCACATGTTGTGATTATGAGACTCACTAAGTCACTAACTTTACAAATATATAAGTTTTACAGAGGTAGCAAAATCACAGATTATATTTTAGTACTAAAAGAAATTTTGCTAGGGGCGGAGTGATAGTCCAGCGTGTAGGGCTTTTGCCTTGCACGCGGCTGGCCTAGTGCCGACCTGGGTTCGATCCCCAACATCCCATATGGTCCCCCAGCACCACCAGAAGTAATTCCTGAGTGCAGAGCCAGGAGTAGCCCCTGAGCATTGTCGGGTGTGACCCAAAAAAGCAAAAAAAAAAAAAAAGAAATTTTGCTATACCATTCTCCTGAGACACATTCTCTGTACAAATGAAATTTGTGTCCTAGTAGTAGCTAAATATCCCTTGAAACAGATGCCACTTTGCTACAATTTTTCAATGACAGACATGATTTTTTTTGTGCTTTTAGTTGTTTCATTTCTATTTGGGGGTCACACTTGGCAGTGATAAATGCTTATGCCTGAATCAGTGCTCAGGGAACATTCTTGGAGGTAATAGAGCATATGTGGGACCAGGGATTGAAGGGATCAGTCACAGGCAAAAGTAAAATCCTTTGCTCTTGTACTATTTCTCCAACCCAAAACATTTTTTAAGATAGTTTATCACTTGATCACTTGACTTGAACACTTGATATCCCGTTATTCATCGACTTTCTCAAGAGGGTGCCAGTAATATTTCCATTTGACTCTATCACGTGCCAGTGTAGCCCAATGACATCAGGTTGTTTCAGGACTGCGAAGAGCCTTGAACCATTTGTTCAGGGTCTTGACAAGAAGTCTGACCATCTTGTAGGTGGGCGGCCACATGACCTGTTGATACCCCATGGGATTCAGTCGGTAACAGCTCTGGTCCAGCATTACATGTCCAACCAATCGGATTTCCTATGTTTTTGCAAACGAGACGGCATACCTGATTTTGGAATAGCGACGGAGGTTGGAACTCCGGATTCCATCTCTCACTTGAGTGAGGCATGATATTCTAAGCATAGCTCTTTTGATTCCTCTTTGGGAGACCCGAATAGTGTTCTCATCCTGCTTTTTGTAGGGCCCAGATCTCTAAGCTGTAGGTTAATGCAGGGATAATTGTGGAGTTGAAGAGATGTGCCCGGAGCTGGAGGTTCTTTGTTTTTTTAGTTATTTCTTCGATGTGTTTGAAGGCAGTCCACGCCTCTCTTTTTTTCCTGCACAGCTGAGGTTTTAGGTCGTCCATCATGTTGACTTCTTGACCTAGGTACACATAGCTGCTGCATTCAGAGATGTTTGTTCCATTGAGAGTGAATGGGGCGACTGGAACTAGTTCATTTTCATGAACATAGTTTTGTTGAGATTCAGCTGTAGACCTATCTTTCCACATTCTCGGTCAAAGTCAGCCAGCATTTGTGTCTCTTGGCTAATGTTTGGTGTTATTAGAACGATGTCATCAGCGAAGCATAGGTGGTGTAGTTGCCTGCTGTCTATTTTCACTCCCATTCCTTCCCATTCTAATTGCCACATGATGTTCTCAAGGGTGGTGCTGAAGAGTTTTGGTGAAATGTCATCACCTTGCCAAACCCCTCTTTTGACATCAATGGTCACTTCCTTGTAGAATGGTGAGATCCTGGTGGTGAAACTGTAATACAGCTCACAAAGGATCTTGATGTTTTGGGTTTGAATGCCTTGTTTGGCTAGGGCTTCAATGACTGCTTCAGTCTCCACAGAATCAAAAGCTTTCTTTAAATCAAAAGAAAAAGATAAAAGATAACTTATACTTATCAAAAATATTTAATGCCAAAGTCTGAGAGTTATATTTAAAAATTTTAAAGAACCAGGTTGTATATTTTATTATTCCGTGTTATAGGTAAAATATGTCATTTATAGCTGTCATTAGGAAAACGTGGCAACAGTCTTTCGTGTGATGTTTTTGATTTGTGGCCCACTATACTCTAGGCTATATAAATTCCAGAACTTGGTAGTTAATTTGCTGAGTTTTAATGATGATGCACTTTCGGCCCAGAGAGATAGTGCATGAATGAAGGTACATGCCCTTAAATACTGCTGATACCCATTTAATCCCAGTACTACATATGGCCTCTCAACCTCTGTCAGGAGAGTGGATGCTAATCACAGAGCCAGGAAGACCCACGAGTATTGCTAGGTGTGACCCCCCAATAAATAATTTTTTACTCCAAATTAAACTTTAGTTTAATTATGCCACTATGGGAACATGCTGGCCGGACTCAGAGCTGACATTTGGGCTCTGCCCTTTCTTCCACCTCCATGCCAGCTACCTCAGAAGAGAGATACACCCATGCCAGACCTACAGCTCCGTTGGTATGCAGCTGCTCTGCACACCAAGGAATGTAAAACAAAATCAGATAATACTGATTTTAGTACAAGGTCCTTCCCATGATCTTTCACATTTATATACTGTATAAGGTTCTAGACAGGTTCTGATACCCATCATCCCAGTAAGCCTAGCAAGAAGCCAGAGCAACCCACACATCATGTGGTCAGTCTTTCTCAACATTCAGACTCCATAATTCCTAAGAGCTCCATCCAAGAGAAAACCTTATCTTTCCCCTATAAGTTTTATCAGTAAATGCTTGAGATGAGAGAGCCTTCTACTGATAGCATACCAACTACACAGCAGAGCCTGGCAAGCTACCCATGTTTTATTTGTTATGCCAAAAACTAGTAACAATTATGGACCTCGATTTCACGACCTGAAGAATGGTTTGAGGCTCTTCCTGTCCCTGGAACAAGCAGATTCCCTTGGGCTACACTTGCTTGCGACAGTATGTATGGAGATGTTACTGGTGCCTACTCGAGCAAATCGATGAACTACCGGAAGACAACACTGTCTTCCCATACAGTGATATCTGTACAGTGATATCTGCACAGTGCTGTACAGTGATACAGTGAAGCCACTATATTTATATTGAATGAAAATAAGATCATAAAAACTTGAGAAATGATTCAAACTACCCTACCATTCCAAACTAAAGGTTGTAAAGGCATAGAAACATCACAAATATATTTAATTCAAGAAGCATCTCTTATGATAAGCATATCTCTTACATACAAGCTTAGATAATCTTTACATTTTGTCTAACTTATCAACATTTTTGAGGGAAATTTGTTTTATATTTCTTGAAAAAACAGTACTGATATAGAAAAACCAAGTTTTGATGAGTCATTTGTTCTTAAAGTCAGAAACTGAGCACTTGGCTGATGGATACAGCATCAAAACATTATGACTGTTACTCATCAGTATATTTGGAGCTGTTATTACTGAATCATAAATAGATGCTGAAAACCCTTAAGTTATATATCTTTGAAACACTGCACATGGGGTTAATTTAAATAGCAGATTACCAAATAGCAGATTACCAAATGATGTTACACATTCATTATCACCTCAGCATTTCTTTCTAAAAAAAAACTAAACATAAAACAAAACAAAAACCAGCACACATCCAGATAGATAACAAAATGATGAGAACACCTCAAAGTTAACAGGAAGGATTGTCGGATTACATCAGAAACTTGCCTTCTTTACTTCCTTAGAAGTATATTCTTCTCTCAAGCAGATACTTGAGAGAAATAGCTGCTTCGGGAAATTTTTAAACATGTCTTTTTGAGATATATATATATATATATATATATATATATATATATATATCTTATATAGAGGGAGAGACATCTTCAAACTAAATTTCCTTTAAAGCTAGCTAGAAGCTGATGAAGGGTCAATGTGTAGGCCAGCAAGGCAACGTAAATTACTCACTATGCTTTTGGAATCAGTTTATGATACATAAAACTTGTAATCTGGACTGACTTGGGTATATGTGACCACATAAACTTGTGTAATAATTCTCAATCTTAATTTTATAATTCTTTAGAATATTATATCAATATTGTTCACAATCTCAGAATGTTGTTCCTAGAATTAAAAGCACATAAATATTAAGCAAAATACATAGATCAAATAAATAAGAAGAACCTTTATTTTAATCAATATTATGAAGAAAGGTATGCTTTTTGGAATAAATTTGAAATTTAATTTATATATGTATTAATCTTATGTTTATATTTTTTGTTGGCGTGTTGGATTTCAGAAGGGAGAAACGTTGGGAATGACATATTCATACTGTGGAATTTGGTATGTGGGCAGGTGGACATGGCTATCAAAGAGATCTGAGTAGAAGTCACGGATAATCTTCTCCATTGCCTTTCTGGAAAATGTGATAGATACATCAGGGCCTCGGAGGGCAGTCATCTTGGTCTTATAGTTGGCGAAGGACAGGCGGGCGGTGCGAATGCTTTTCCTGGCTTCTGCTGCATTTTCCAGTATTTCTGCTCTTCTGTCGGTAAAGAAGGGAACAGCACCAGGCCCAGACAAAGTCAGACCCGAACACAGGAAGAATCTGCCTTCAGAACTCATGAATACACTAGCTCGTCTCTTCACACGCTACCTGTCCGACTGCAAGGTGCCCTCCCAATGGAAAACTGGCAGGACAGTTCTACTGTTCAAGAAGGGAGACATTCACTACATTGGCAACTTTAGCCCCAAATTCCTGTTGTCTGTCATCTACAAGCTGTTCTCACTAGTCATCCTGAACAGGATTGGCAGAACACTAGATGGAGGACAACCATGCAAGCAAGCTGGCTTCCGGAAAGGATTCAGCACAATCGACCGTATCCACACGGTAACCAAGCTCATTGAGGTTTGTAGGGAGTACAAGATGCCACTCTGTCTCACATTCATTGACTTAATGAAAGCCTTTTATTCAAACCCTAGCCAAACAGGGTATTCAAACTCAATACATCAAGATCTTTCATGAGCAGTATTATGGATTCACCACCAGGATCTTACCATTCTACAAAGAAGTGATCATTGATGTCAAAAGAGGGGTTTGACAGGATGATACAATTTCACAAAAACTCTTCAGCGCCACCCTAGAGAACATCATGCGACAATTAGAACAGGAAGGAATGGGAGTGAAGATAGGTGGTCCGCAACTACATCACCTACGCTTCTCTGATGACATCATTCTAATAACACCAAACATTAGCCAAGCGGCACAACTGCTGGCTTACTTTGACCGAGAATGTGGAAAGATAGGTCTACAGCTGAATCTAAAGAAAACTATGTTTATGAAAAATGAACTAGTTCCTGAGGCCCCATTCACTTTCAATGGAACAGACATCTCTGAAAGCAGCACTTATGTGTACCTAGGTCTAAAAAGTCAACATGATGGTGGACGACCTAAAACCTGAGCTGCAAGGAGGAAGAGAGTGGCATGGAATGCCTTCAAAGGCATCAAAGAAATAGCTAAAAGGACAAAGAACCTCTGGCTCTGGGTACATCTCTTTGACTCCACCATTCTCCCTGCGTTAACATACGCCTCAGAGACCTGGGCCCTAAGAAAGCAGGATGAGAATGTTATTCGGGTCTCCCAGAGAGGAATTGAAAGAGCTATGCTTGGAATTACACACGCCTCACTCAAGTGAGAGAAGGAATCCAAAGCTCCGACCTCTGTCGCTATTCCAGAATTGTTTGCTAAGGCATCGAAAATCAGATGGGCTGGACATGTAATGTGATTTGGAGATGACCGCTGGACTAGAGCTGTTACCAGCTGAATCCCACTGGATGTCAAAAAAATCACTTGGCCGCCAGCCTACATGATGGTCAGTCTTCCTTGTCAAGACCCTGAAGGAACAGTTTGAGGCTCTTCATATTCCTGAATCAACCAGATGCCATTGGGCTACATTGGCAAGTGATAGGGTCCAATGGAAATGTTTCTGGTGCCTGCTCGAGCAAATCAATGAATATAGGACTCAAGTTGTCAAGTGATATTTTTTTGTTTATTATCTCTCTTATCTATTTAAATGTCTAGATTTTAAAACTTTATTCTAAACTAACTCCTTGAATTGTATTTTACACCTTTATATATGGATAGTCTTGAGTAAATGAATAAAGAAACTTGATTACTTGATCACTTGATTACTTGACATCCCGTTATTCATAGATTTGCTCGAGCGGGTGCGAGTCGCATTTCCATCTGACCCTATCATGTGCCAGTGTAGCCCAATGGCATCTGCTTAGTTCAGTAATACAAAGAGCCTCAAACTGTTCGTTCAGGGTCTTGACAAGGAAGTCTGACCATCTTGTAGGTGCGTGGCCACGTGATCTTTTGACATCCCATGAGATCCAGTCGATAATGGCTCTAGTTCAGCGGTCATCTCCAAATCGCATTACATGTCCAGCCCATCTAATTTCCGATGCCTTGGCAAAAGAGATGGCTTCCCTGACGCTGGAACAGCAACGGAGGTCAGAACTCCGGATTCCTTCTCTCACTTGAGTGAAACATGATGGTCCAAGCATAGCTCTTTCGATTCCCCTTTGGGAGACCCAAAAGAGCATTCTCATCCTGCTTTTGCAGAACCCAGGTTTCTGAGGCATATGTTAATGCAGGGAGAACTGTGGAGTCAAAGAGATGTGCCCAGAGCCAGAGGTTCTTTGTATTTTTAGCTATTTGTTCGATGCTTTTGAAGGCATTCCATGCCACTCCTTTCCTCCTGCGCAGCTCAGGTTTTAGGTCATTCATCATGTTGACTTCTCGACCTAGGCACACATAGCTGCTGCATTCAGAGAGGTTTGTTCCATTGAGAGTGAATAGGGCCTTGGGAACTAGTTGATTTTTCATGAACATGATTTTATTGAGATTCAGCTGTAGAGCTATCTTTCCACATTCTTGGTCAAAGTCAGCCAGCATTTGTGCAGCTTGGCTAATGTTTTTTTGTACCAACTTCAGGATGACTCGTGTGAACAGCTCAATAGGCAGATGGGGCGATAGTTTCCATGTCGTGAATGTCACCATTCTTGAACAGCAGAACTGTCCTGCTCATTTTCCATTGGGAGAGTACCTTGCATTCAGACAAGTAGCGTGTGAAGAACCAAGCCATTATACTGATGAGTACTGATGGCAGATTATTCAGGTGTTCAGGTTTGACTTTGTTTGTCTGTCTGGTTCCCTCCTTTATGGACAAAATGGCATGTTGGATTTCAGAGGGGAGAACATTGGGTTGAATGGCCATCCTGCGGAATTTGGTATGTGGGCAGGTGGACATGGTTATCAAAGAGATCTGAGTACAAGTCATGGATAATCTTTTCCATTACCTTTCTGGAAGATGTGACAGATCGATCTGGACGTCAGAGGGCCCTCATTTTGATCTTAAAGTTTGTGAAAGACAGGCGGGCATTGCAAATGCTTTTCCCAGCCTCTGCTGCATCTTCCAATATTTCTGCTCTTCTCTCTTTGAGGTCTTCCTTTATCGCTTCTCTGCAGTGCTTTGCAGACCTAGATGTTAGCATTTGGTTGCCTGAGGCTCACACCTTGCCACGGTGGTGAATGTGCCTGAGAGTTTCTGAAGACATGCGTCCTTTTGTGTCTTTCTCTCTCTCGGCATTCTTCACACAATCATGGAGGTGCTGAACCAGTCGGTTGTATTCTTTATGGATGTCATCAATGATGTTATCTTCCCATATTGCCACAATGGTGTCAAAGAGTTCCCAGTTGTTTGTTTTTCTGGTAGTTCTCTTCTTAAACTTTGCAGCCTTTACTTCCCATTGTTTGAAGTAGAATTTTGCACGAAGGAGACAGTGGTCAGATATTGTTTGGAATTTTGGGACGACAGCGACATTGGTCAGGCAAAATCATCAATTGAAGATGATGTGGTCAATTTCATTTTGGAACTGTCTACCAGGAGATTCCCATGTCCAACATTTCGATTCAGCCTTCTGGAACTCTGAGTTCCCATGAATAGTCTTGTTGGACATGATGAACTCAGATAGTCTCTCACCCTGTTCGTTCCATTCTAGTTCATGGGACCCAATGTCGAATTCTTTGGCTGATCTTCTCGGTCCTATCTTGGCAATAAAATCACTGACTATTATCTTGTAGAAGGTGTGATATTTTTTATAGAATACCTCCAGCTCCATGTAGAATTTCTCAATTTCTTCTTGTAAGTGGATGTTGGTGCGTAAACAATGAAGATAGAAATTGCTGGCAGTGGGCCACATCTCTTCAAGTGTAATCATCCTATAGGTTTGTTAGGCACTCAAATAAAGAAACAATATTATCAATCACTTACTTTGATCACTTTATCACTTGATCACTTGACATTCCGTTATTCGTCGATTTGCTTGAGTGGGAGTCAGTAACTTTTCATTCACCATATCACTGCCAGTATAGCCCAGTGGCATCTGCTTGCTTCAGGAATACCAAGAGCCTCAGGGTGAATCCTTAATACAGCTCACAAAGATCTTGATGTATTGGGTTTGAATGCCATGTTTGTCTAGGACTCCGATGACTAATTCAGTCTCAACAGAATCAAACGCTTTCTTTAAATCAATCAATGTGAGACAGAGAGATATCTTGTACTCCCTACAAGTGTAAATGAGCTTAGTTACCATGTGGATATGGTCGATTGTGCTGAATCCTTCTTCAGAAGCTAGTTTGCTGGCATGATTGTCCTTCATCTAATGTTCTGCCAATTCTGTTCAGGATGACTCGAGTGAACAGCTTGTAGATAATGGACAACAGACAGATGGAGTGATAGTTGCCAATGTCATGAATGTCTTCCTTCTTGAATAGTAGACCATCCTGCTGGTTTTCCATTGGGAGGGCAACTTGCATTCAGACATGTGAAGAGCATAGTCAGTGTATTGATGAGTACTGACGTAGATTCTTCATTTTTTCTTGTCTGACCTTGTGTGGGCCTGGTGCTGTTCCCTTCTTTACCGACAAAATGGCATGTCAGAATTTAGGAAGTGATCATTGATATCAAAAGGGGGATTTGGCGCGGTGATACCATTTCACCAAAAGTCTTCAGCGCCACCTCTAGAGTATCATGTGACAGAATGGGAATAAATGGGAGTGAAGATAGACGGTTGGCAACTACACCACCTCCGCTTCGCTGATGACATCATTCTAATAACACCAAATGTTAGCCAAGCGGCACCAATTCTGGCTCACTTTGACCGAGAATGTGGAAAAATAGGTCTACAGCTGAATCTCAACAAATCTATGTTCATGAAAAATGAACTAGTTCCGGAGGCCCCATTCACTCTCAATGGAACAGACATCTCTGAATGCAGCAGTTATGTGTACCTAGGTCGAGAAGTCAACATGATCAACGACCTAAAACCTGAGCTGCGCAGGAGGAAGAGAGTGGCATGGAATGCCTTCAAGAGCATCGAAAAATAGAAAAAGGACAAAAGAACCTCCATCTCAGGGCACATCTTTTTGACTAAACCATTCTCCCTGCATTAACCTACACCTCAGAGATCGGGGCCCTATGAAATGAGGATGAGAATGCTATTTGGGTCTCCCAAGAGGAATTGAAAGAGCTATGTTTGGAATATCACGCCTCACTCAAGTGAGAGATGGAATCTGGAGTTCCAACCTCCATCAACAATCCAGATTCAGAGACACTGTCTTGTTTGCCAAAGCATGAACAATCAGATGGGCTGGACATTTAATGCGATTTGGAGATGACATCTGGACTAGAGCCATTACTGATTGGATCCCACGGGATGTCAAAAGATCACGTGGCCGCCCACCTACAAGATGGTCAGACTTCTTCGTCAAGATCCTGAATTAACAGTTTGAGGCTCTTCCTATTCCTGAAGCAACCAGATGACTTTGGGCTGCACTGGCACGTGATAGGGTCAAATGGAAATGCTACTGGCATAGCATAGGATCCAGTCAGTAAAGGCTCTACAATACAGAATATTTATACTAAAATAAACATTTTGAGGTGTATGACTTCTTTCACACACACTTTTATATACACACTTTCTTCTTGTACCTTAAAAAGTACTTGTATTTTCGAAAGTACTGATCCTATGTAACAGAAACTTCAGAAGGTGTAACATTTGCTAGAGGACATACGGAAATATTTATTGTTACTTGGGCTTTCATAAGGGGATGAGCAAGATACCTAGGTAGCTATAATTTTTAAATCTATTAATTTCATTCATCAGAGGAAAGAAAGTGCATTTTGAACCCTCAATCAAGCTGTAATATCTAAGTCAGTCAGATTTGAGGCATTAGCAGAATCTGTGACTACCAGCAACAATAAACAAACCCTCAGGGTAGGTTTCAGAACCTATGATAAAAACCAAAACATTGTATGTTGTTTACATTGTGTTTAGTTTTCTATGACTTGTCAATACATAAGATATATAAAACCAAAATTAGGAATTCTGGTTTCACTCTGTTTTTCATCAGGGCAATAAGTAAGTTTTTTTTAATTCATCTGTCTTAGTTTTAATTATCCAAAAGTATATATCATTTTCTACAGTTTTCTATTATTATAAAGTTCTATCAATTTTGTCAATGTTCACTTATTTAATTTTTGTTACCATAATTCAAAATATTGTTAATATGATACTGCAACCATGCATATGTCATTTTAACACCATACCCATAACTAGAATATTTTCTTCTTTCCTCCAGTGTGCCAACAACCCCTAACATCCACACATGCACACCCATTTTATTCAGAGCCTAGAAAAATAATTCTCTCATTTTGATCTGCTTACTATGATGTATGTGTTTTGTTATCTTTAGAGAAGTTTTAAATTGTGTAAGCAAAATAAAAGAAATTTAAGCATTTGATTTTTTCCTAGCAATTAAAATATCGGAATTCAAATACAAAAGAAAAATAAATTTTCCTTTTTTACTTATATAGGTTTTGGGGAAATACTTGGTGGTACTTAGGGCTTACTCCTGGCTCTGTACTCAGAATCATTTCCTGGCAGGCTCAGGGTAACATATGGTTTGCCTGGGATATAATCCAGGTCATCCACGTGCAAAGCAAATGCCCAATCCACTGTTTTGTTGCTCAGGCCCCAGGTTCTCCTAATTGTGTTTCCTACATACCTTTCAAAACTTTGCTTTGTGTTTTTCCAAGCATCCTTATTTTAAGTCCTTGCCATATCTTGAAACTGAAGCTTCCTATAGGACCCCCTAAATGCTGTCTTCGGTTTCTCACATTCAATTCATAGAGTGGCCAAAATAAATGTAGATCAGATCATGTAATTTCTAGATCTTAAAATTATAAATGCCTTACATAGCAGTGCGATTAAAAGTAAATTTTAACAGAACAAGGAAATAAACAACGTTAAAATTAAAGCTACACATAATATAACTTTAACTCATACTGGTCTGTATTGCACATTATTGCAAGAAATGGAACAACTTGCAAGGTTGTAAAAACATTAGATTACTTTTTTACTAGATCCCGTTCTTGGAACATGTTACTTTCTCCCAAAACTGGATCTTTTATCTAATTAATCTTTGTCATCCTGTATGACAGCTTTGCTATTCCTCTCATTTCTTCCAGCCCTATCTCTTTCTGGCTAACCCAGTCATTGGCATAGTACCTTGCACTTCTCTCAATCACTACCATATTCTTAGTAAAATAGCAAAGAAAACATCAGTTTGTAAGTAGATTTTACCAAAACTATTTGAGATCTCTGGTAGAGCAGAGGATTTTGCTCATTTCATTGATCTCAACACCGACCATAATGTCTGGCATTATGCCTAGGGAGATATTCAATAAATGCTTGATTAAATAAATATTCCAATGTTGTAGTCTGCCAGAAAAATTGCCTTCTGGTCTATTATAAGATGACTTCCTGAAATTTCTCACATTCATCAGATGATTTATATTTATACCCAAGTCTAATATGAATTCATCAGTCACAGGCAACTTACAGTAATGTATGTAAATGCTGCATAGATTCCCTGAAAGTGTGACTTGCATTCAGTTTTCCTTCAGACAATTTGAATGGAATTTTTATAGTGAATTCTTTGAACTTTGGTGAATGTGCCCAATTAACTAATCTAAGTTCAAATAACATCCCCAGCAAATTCTGATAAGGGCAGTATGATATTGCTAATGAAAAATATAAAGGTCAAAACCTCACTTGTAATAAACTTTTGGGAAAATAATATCCTCTGACAATCAAAATGAGTAATAGATAGGAGACAGAAAATGATTTGACTACAGGAAAGAAAGGGAACACAATACGAGAAATTATTAAAAGACATAAACTTCATATCAAATGCATAATAGTTTAATTTACATAAATAAGTTCATTACAACTGAAAAAGAGTAAATGTTTTTCTTTCTGAGATAAGGAATCAGGAATGACTATACCCTCATTCATTTGTTAAATAATAAAATAATTGTGTTTTTTTAAACAATAATGTAACCTATAAATTTGGGGTAATAGTTATTATTCAATGAATTACCAAAATGAATTAGTGAGTGTATACAAGATGCTTATTAGAATACTATGTTTGCTGTTTTGAACTGCTAATTAAGTTTAATCATTACTTCTACATTGTAATAATTAGACTGAAAGGAAAAAGAATTAAGTAAAATCTATCTTGGTTGTTCATGCTCTGTAATGATTATGGAAGTTATGCACAAACCAAGGAAGAACTTTCAAGGAGATATCAGGGAGAAAAAAGGAAGAGCTATTAATTAGGTATGAAGCAAGAGACCAAAGAGTGTTGGTGAGGAGTATGGATGTCAGAGGCTGGAGAATTTTTTTTGAGAAATAATATGTGTGAGGATTATGTGAGAGGAATTCAGCACAGTAGTCATTTTAATTGCAATCAAAAAGATAAGCCTCCTCAGAAAAAAGCAACCCCAAGAACACATACATACACATTTGAAATGTAGTGTTTCACTGTATAATTATAGTTTTTCCTATATTAAAGGCATTTTATGATTCTATCACTATTGAATCTGGTTTTTTTTTAATCAGGATTGAGAACTATGAATAGTCCCTGTGTTTAGCTTGGCATCCACCTGCCTGATAGACATAGGAGTTTAAAACCAGAAGAGAAGAGAGCTTTTAATGGATTGTTGTAAGAACCTAACAGACTTTAAGGTAGCCCTTTTAAATTTGAGTGCTCCTACTAGCCAACACTGTATTTGGAAGTGCTCAATAGAGTATCAAAGTAATCAATGAAAATTCATTAAAAGTATCAACGATGGTTCCTCTGGATCAGAATCAAAGTATAATGGTGCAATAATAAAGGGAAGATTCTTCCATCTGTGTATATATTCTAAAGAATGGCTGGGCAAATAATGGTCCTCATTTGCAACTTCTTCTCAGTGCTATTTTATCTTTTTATTTAAATTATCTAATATTTATCTGTTAGAACTGTTTCTCAGTACATTTCCCTCCTAATTTAAGTCATGGCTGTTGCTCAGTCTTTTTTTTCCATACAAGAAACTTATTAAGCTTATTCTTAAATCTCAATCATTTTGTTTTTTATCAAATGCCTGTGAGATAAGAGCTACAAAGTTGTTTGTAATTAGGTTTCAGTCATGCAATGTTCCAACACCTAGTTCACCAGTACACATTTTCAACACCTATTATTCAATTCCCTCCTTCTATGCCCCCCAACGCTATTCCCCTATTCCCTCTAGGGAAGACAATTTCTTTTTTTCTCTCTCTTTCTCTTTCTACTTCTCTCTCCTTCCCTCAGGTATATGGTTTATAGTTCAAGTACTATAAGTTTATCACACATATTCCTTTATCTACTTTTACCACTCAGTTCTTGTTTAAATGATCACTAACAACTGTCATCATCATAATGGTCCCTTCTCTGTCCTAACTGCTCTCTTCCCCCACTTGTGACATGCTTCTAACCATAGACCAGGCTGCTGGCCCTCATTTCTATTGCCCATAGGTAGTATTATCATTCAGTGTTTCTTGTATCCCACAAATGAGTGCAGTCTTTCTATGTCTGTCCCTCTCCTCTGACTCATTTCACTTAGCATGCTACTCTCCATGTCCATCTTTATAAGCAAATTTCATGACTTCATTTTTCCTAAGACATTTATATACCTCAAATGAAACATTAAATAAGATACAAAGGCATCCCATGAAATGGGAAGATTATTTGCCCAATACCCTTCTGGTCAGTGATTAGTAACAAAGGGACATAAGACAAAGGTAGAACTTTACAAGAAAAAAATTCCAACCCCATGAAAATGGGAAGTAAAATGAACAGAAGCCTGCTCAAAGAAGAAATAAAAATGGCCAAAAGCCACATAAAAATGTTCTACATTGTATTATCAAGGAGATGCAAATCAAAACAATGAGATATCACAAACCACAGAGACTGGCACACACCCAAAAGAACAAGAACAACCAGTGCTGGTACTGATGTAGGGAGAAAGGAACTCTGATTCATTAATGAGAATGCTGACTCGTATAGCCTTTTTGGAAAACAATATGGGAATTCCTCAAAAAATTAGTAATTGAGGTTTCATGTGATCAAGCAATATACTGCTGGTAATATATCCTGGAGACCCCCAAAAATACTACAGAAACGCCATCTGCTCTTCTATGTTAATGGTGGCACTATTCACAACAGCCAGAATCTGGAAACTACCTGAATGCCCAAGAACAGATGACTGGATAAAGAAACTTTGGCACATCTACACATTGGAATACTGTATTTGCTGTCTAAACCAAAATAGTCAATAATTTCTTGACCTGTCTTTTCTTCACAGAGCTATTACCACATTCTCTTAACTTTATATAAAGAAACTGATTTGGTCATTTCACTCATTTCAAATGTATACGGGTGCTTCCAAGACTATGAAAGCAAATGTGGTTCTTTTTTGTCTCCTATTATACTGTCATGTTAATTTCAGTATTTTCTGGCCATAAGGACCTATGTGATTACCGGAAGATTTGCTTTCAAACAACAGAAACTTATTTTTTTTCATCGTTAATCCTTTAGCAACAGGCATTATTTACATCAAATCCAATATATGCAACTTTTTTTTATTCTTTTAAGTATTTTTATTAATTTTAACTATACCACTGTGAGATATACAATTACAAAACTGTTCATAATTGAATCTCAGTCATACAGTGTTCCAGCACCCATCCCTCCACCAGTGCCCCATTACTACCACAAATGTACCCACATTCTCTCCCACCTCCCCCAACCTGTCTCTATAGCAGGCACTTTTTCTTTTTTTTTTTTGAATTTTAATAAAAAAATTATTATACCACCGTGAGACATACAATTACAAAGGTGTTCATAATTGGTTCTTGGTAACACAGTATTCCAGCACCCATCCCTCCACCAGTGCCCCATTTCCATCACCAATGTACCTCACCCCCCCCCCCCCACCCCCTAATAAATAAAATTTTAAAAAAGAGAAAAAAAGAGTTATTTTTCTGATCCTTTATCGCATTATCTTAGGCAATTCCATACAAATGAAAACACATTTTTATTCTTCCAGATGAGATCATAGAGTTTGCTACTTTACAAGATTTAATGAGATAATTGGAGTTAAAAGATGCTCTATAAACTGAAGTACTAAACCCAGCAAGAAACGATTCATGAAAGCTGGGCTCAAAATTAAAACCAGCAAAATCCTCTGGGCAGGGACTGTTGAGGGGAAAGAATGACTATGTCCCTTATCTTGCCCTTCCTTGAAAGGCCATATAAGGAATATGGCAGGTAGGCAGACCCCTGAAACAGGTTTTTGGGTTTACAGAGCAGGTATATTGGGACATGCAGGTGTCACTAGAGCAGGCCACGGCCTTGTACCCACACCTGTAATGATCCTTTCTGAAGACAGACACCCCCACTTTTCCCCCATGAAAGCTGCTACTTAGTGACGGATAGTTATCTGGGGTGTGAGTTCAACTTACCCCGGTAGTCACTTGGCTTGTTGCTGAGAAATCTGTTGCCTTACCAGCCCCTTCTCTCTTGACGATGGACCCAGTGTTGTGAAGGTTGAACTGGACCTTTACAGTGAGAGTTTGTGTAAGTGTGTCAAGCCCCAGGTCACGACTGCATTGTCTAGGCTTAAATGATCTTTACTTTGGGTCCTGGATTCAGTCATTATCTGGACATCTTTATCAATCTTTTTAGGTGTTTCAGAGTTTTTTTTTTATTTTATTTTATTTTATTTTTTTTTTCCACCTTTTCTCCTTTTTTTATTGAATGATGCTCATGTAGAGTCCTGGCTCCACAGGGTTCCAACATGCACCCTCCACCCGAACCCATCACCCATCACCAACGTCCCATCTCCCTCCCCCTCCCGAATCCCAATCACCCGGCGGGCTCTATATGTCATCTCCTTCCTCTGTATATCTCCCCTCCCAGCAAACCCTCCTGCTGTTCGCGGAATGCAGTGTACCAAAAAACATCATTGTTTCACCACCCTAGTGGCCCACGCAGCCGCTTGCGGCCGCGTGACCTGGGCTCGAACTGTTTTTGCTGGTCCTCTGGTTGTGGGGCATTTTCCCAGCGTCCGGACAACGAAAATGGTGGCTAGTGTGATGGACGAGTCCCATCCGGCTGCTTCCGGGACCCCCGGAGGCGACGGGCCCACTCCCAAAGCCCATCTGCCCTCCTCGGGGTTCCATGGTCAGCTGAGGCCCAGCGCGAGCCAGGCTCCCGCTTCCCGAGCCATCTGCAAGACTCTGGATGCCGCCCGCCAGCAGCTCCTGGGCGGGGAAACCAGGCCTCGACACGATGGAGGGGGAAGGGGTGACCACGCCTCCATCTGGCGTCACGATCACGATCACGATCTTCCCGTTAATCATCTATTTGCTAGAGCGGGCACCAGTAATATCTCAATATGTCCTGTCACATGCTGTAGAGCCAAGGGCATCGTCTTGGTACAGGAACATAAAGAGCCTCAAACCATTATATTAGGTCATGAGAATGATCTAATATAATTGTTACTGGCATTTGGCATATCAAATACAACACGAGCAGCTTGCTAGGCTTGCCGTGCAGGGAGGCATACTCTATAAACACCTCCAAATAAAGCCTTTATTGATGAACCGCGCGGCGCAGCGGCCGCGAGCCAGGCTGTGATGGGCTGGTCGGCTGGGTGGAGTTCAGATGAGAGGGAAGTCCAATGTGGAAAAGGCGGCGCCCATGGAGTGGGTGGGGGGTCGTCTGGCTTGTTGTGAGGTTCTGCCGGGGTGGTGGGCCAAGGCTGGAACCCACCATGCCTCCCGACTGCCTCATGAACGGCTGGGCACAGGGAGAGCAAGGAACTGCTCTGCCCCATGTCTGAGAGTCTCTGGACCAGCATACCTGGGCAGGATTGAGGAAGAAACTGCTCCAGGGTGGGTGTCGATGATCCGGGCTGTGATGGGCTGGTCGGCTGGGTGGAGTTCTGATGAGAGGGAAGTCCAATGTGGAAAATGGCGGCGCCCATGGAGTGGGTGGGGGTCGCCTGGCTTGTTGTGAGGTTCTGCCGGGGTGGTGGGCCAAGGCTGGAACCCACCATGCCTCCCGACTGCCTCATGAACGGCTGGGCACAGGGAGAGCAAGGAACCGCTCTGCCCCATGTCTGAGAGTCTCTGGACCAGCATACCTGGGCCGGATTGAGGAAGAAACTGCTCCAGGGTGGGTGTCGATGATCCGGGCTGTGATGGGCTGGTCGGCTGGGTGGAGTTCTGATGAGAGGGAAGTCCAATGTGGAAAATGGCGGCGCCCATGGAGTGGGTGGGGGGTCGTCTGGCTTGTTGTGAGGTTCTGCCGGGGTGGTGGGCCAAGGCTGGAACCCACCATGCCTCCCGACTGCCTCATGAACGGCTGGGCACAGGGAGAGCAAGGAACCGCTCTGCCCCATGTCTGAGAGTCTCTGGATCAGCATACCTGGGCCGGATTGAGGAAGAAACTGCTCCAGGGTGGGTGTCGATGATCCGGGCTGTGATGGGCTGGTCGGCTGGGTGGAGTTCTGATGAGAGGGAAGTCCAATGTGGAAAATGGCGGCGCCCATGGAGTGGGTGGGGGTCGTCTGGCTTGTTGTGAGGTTCTGCCGGGGTGGTGGGCCAAGGCTGGAACCCACCATGCCTCCCGACTGCCTCATGAACGGCTGGGCACAGGGAGAGCAAGGAACTGCTCTGCCCCATGTCTGAGAGTCTCTGGACCAGCATACCTGGGCCGGATTGAGGAAGAAACTGCTCCAGGGTGGGTGTCGATGATCCGGGCTGTGATGGGCTGGTCGGCTGGGTGGAGTTCTGATGAGAGGGAAGTCCAATGTGGAAAATGGCAGCCGCCGGCGCCGCCATCTGACGTAAAAATCAATATATGCAACTTTTTGTATGAAGATAATTTTGAGCTTTAAGGAATTGGAAGACACACATTGGAAGCATATATCGAGGATCTGATGGTGCAAGCGTAAAAGATCAAGTATGACATCATTATATGACTGAGAAGAGGGGGTGTCATTGCATCACACCGTTTTTGACACAGAGGAACTGTTCCTTGGAACTGTTCCTTGGAACAAGCGAAGAAAGAGGCGTCGGTGGCATCAGCGTCCTTGTCAACACAAACGTGGTCTTGAAGATTGATTTATTTGAATGCCTAACAAACCAAATAGAACGATTATGCTTTAGAGATATGGCCCACTGCCAGCAATTCATCTTTGTTGTCTACGCACCAACATCCACATACAAGAAAGAAGAAATTGAGAAATTCTACATGGAACTGGAGGATTTCTATAAAAAAAAGATCATACCTTCTACAAAGTCATAGTTGGTGATTTTAATTTCAAGAAAGACCCGGGAAGATATTGGATGTTTGGCTCCCAGTGTGGAGCAAAAGAACTCCACCCATGGCCTAGAATGGAACAAACAGGGTGTGAGACTATCTGAGTTCATCTTTTCCACCAAGACCATACATGGGAATTCAGAGTTCCAGAAGGCTGAACGGAAACGTTGGACATGGGAATCTCCTGGTGGACAATGAAATTAACCACAACATCTTCAACCGAAGGTTTTGCCTGAACGAAGTTGCTGTCATCCCAAAAATTCTAAACAATTTCTGACAACTGTCTCCTTTGTGCAAAATTCTACTTCACACAACAAGGAGAAAAGGCTGCAAAGTTTAGGAAGAGAACTACAAGACAACCAACTGGGAATTCTTTGGCACCATTGTGGCAACATGGGAAGATACCATAATTGATGACATCAATGAAGAATACAACCAACTGGTCAAGCACCTCGATGATTGTGCAAAGAATGTCAAGAGAGAGAAAGCCACAAAAGGATGCCTATCTTCAAAAACTCTCCAACGTGGCAAGGCGCGAGCCTCAGGGGACCAAATGCTCACATCCAAGCTTGCAAAGCAATGCAGAGAAGTAATAAAGGAAGACCTCAAAGAGAGAAGAGCAGAAATACTGGAAGATGCAGCAGAAGCCGGGAAAAGCATTCCCATTGCCCACCTGTCCTTCGTCAACTAAAAGACCAAGATGACTGCCCTCCGACATCCTGATGGATCTATCACATCTTCCAGAAAGGCAAAGGAGACAATTATCCATGACTTCTACTCAAATCTCTTTGATAGCCCCATCCACCTGCCCACATTCCAAATTCCAAAGGAGGGATATGTCATTCCCAATGTTCTCCCTTCTGAAATCTGACATGCCATTTCATCAGTAAAAAGGGAAGAGCACAAGGCCCAGATAAAGTCAGACCCCAACACCTGAAGAATCTGCCATCTGTACTTATCAATACAATACTCGGCTCTTCACATGATACCTGTCTAAATGTGAGGTGTATTCCCAATGGAAAACCAGCAGGACAGTTCTACTGTTCAAGAAGGGAGACATTCATCACATTGGCAACTATCGTCCCATCTGCCTGTTATCTGTCAATTACAAGCTGTTCACTCGAGTCATCTTGAAAGGGATTAACAGAACATTAGATGAAGGACAACCATGCGAACAATCTGGCTTCTGAAAATGATTCAGCTCAATTGACCATATCCATAAGGTAACTAAACTCATTGAGATTTTTAGGGAGTTCAAAATGCCGCTCTGTCTCATATTGATTGATTTAAAGAAAGCCTTTGATTCCATTGAGACCAAAGAGGTTATCAAAGAACTAGCCAAACAGGGTATTCAAACCCAATATATCAAGATCCTTTGTGAGCTGTATTACGGATTCACCACCAGGATCTCAACATTCTACAAGGAAGTGATCATTGATGTCAAAAGAGGGGTTCAGCAGGGGTGATATCGTTTCACCAAAACAGTTCAGCGCCACCCTCGAGTATATCATGCAACAATTAGAATGGGAAGGAATGGGAGTGTAGATAGATGGTCAGCAACTACACCACCTCTGCTTCGCTGATGACGTCATTCTAATAACACAAAACATTAGCCAAGCTACACAAATACTGGCTGACTTCAGCCGAGAATGTGGAAAGATAGGTCTAGAGCTGAATCTCATCAAAACTATGTTCAGAAAAAATCAACTAGTTCCAGAGGCCTTATTCACTCTCGTGGAACAAACATCTCTGAATGCAGCAGTTATGTGTACCTAGGTCAAGAAGTCAACATGATGAACAACCTAAAACCTGAGCTATGCAGGAAGAAGAGAGTGGCATGGCATGCCTTCAAAGGCATTGAAGAAATAGCTAAAAGGACTAAGAACCTCTGGCTCCGGGCACATCTCTTCGACTCCACTAGTTCTCCTTGCATTAACATATGCTTCAGAGCCCTGGGCCCTACAAAAGCAGGATGAGAATGCTAATGGGTCTCCCAAAGAGGAATGGAAAGAGCTATGCTTGGAATATCATGCCTCACTCAAGTAAGAGAAGGAATCCAGAGTTCAGACCTCTGTGTCTGTTCCAGAGTCAGGGAGACAATCTCATTTGCCAAGGCATCAGAAATCAGATTGGCTGGACATATAATGCGATTTGGGGATGATATCTGGACTAGAGTCTTTGCCAACTGGACCCCACGCAATGTCAAAAGATCATGTGCCACCCACCTAAAAGATGATCAGACTTCTGTGTCAAGACCCTGAGGAATGGTTTGAGGCTCTTCCTATTCCTGAAGCAAGCAGATGCCAGTGTGATACACTGGCACATGATAGGGTCAAATGGAAATGTTACTGGCACCCGCTGGAGCAAATCATTTAATAATGGGATGTTAAGTGTTCAATTGATCAAGGGAATTGGAAAGAATATTTATTTTTCCCTATTTACCTTATCATTTATCACTTATCTTCCCATTGTTCATCGAATTGCTTGAGCAGGCTCCAGTATTGTTTCCATCTGTCCTCATGTGCAAGTGTAGCCCAATGGCATCTGCTCATTTCAGGAACATGAAGAGCCTCAAACCATTCATTAAGGTTTTTGACGAAGAAGTCTGACCATCTCGTATGTGGGTGGCCACACGCTCATTTGACATCCTGTAGAATCTCGTCAGTAATAACCTCTAGTCCAGCGGTGGTCCCTAAATTGCATTACGTGTCTGGCCCATCTGATTTTCATCATCCTGGCAATGGAGACAACATTTTTGATTCTTGATCATCAACAGATTTTGGACCTCTATCAACAGATGTTGCAATTCCTTCTCTCACCTGAGTGAAGCGTGATACTCGAAGCATGAATCTTTTGATTCTTCTCTAGGATCCCAAACAGCCCTCTCATCATGTTTTTGTAGGATGCAGGTCTCTGAGGCATATGTTAGTGCAGGGAAGAATGGTGGAGTGGAAAAAATGTGTCCAAAGCCTGAGGTTCTTCTTATTCTTTACCACTTCCTTGATGCTCTTGAAGGTGGTCCATTCTGCTCTCTTCCTCTTGCATAGCTAGATGCTTGTTCGTTCATCATGTTGAGTTCTTGGTCTAGGTACACATAACTGCTGCATTTGGTTATGTTCATACTGTTGAAAGTAAATGGAATGTCAGAAACTAGTCCATTTCTCATGAACATTGTCTTTTGAAATTCAGCTGCAATTCCACCTTTCAACACTCATGGTCAAAGTCAATCAGTATTCATGCTGCTTGGCTGATATTTGGTGTTATTAGAATGATGTCCTCAGCGAAGCAAAGGTGGTGTTGTTGCCGACCATCTATCTTTTCTCCCATTCCATCCCACTCAAGTAGATGCATGACCTTCTTGTGTGTTGCACTAAATAGTTTCCGTGAAATGGTGGTATAATAAAATATTTAAAAATAGAAAATTAAAAAATAAATAGAGGAAGTTAAAATAAACAAACCAAAAAAAAAAAAAAAAAGAAATGGTATCTCCCTCTCAAACCCTTCTCTTTACTTTGATGATCATTTCTTTGTAGCATGGTGAAATCCTGGTAGTGAATCCATAACATAGCTCACGGAAGATCTTGATCTATTGAGTTTGAACACCCTGATGGCTAGGCCTTCGATGATTGCTTCAGTCTCAACAGAATCAAATCTTTCTTTAAATCAATGAACGTTAGACAGAGCGGCGCCTTGAACTCCCTACAAACCTCAATGAGCTTGGTTACCATGCGGATATGCTCGATGGTGCTGAATTCTTTTGGAACCCATCTTGCTCACGTGATTGTCATCTAGTGTTCTGCTGATTCTATTCAGGATGACATGAGTAAATAACTTGTAGACAGCAGATAATAGGCAGATGGGGGCAGTAGTCGCCGATGTTGTAGATTATGCCCTTCTTGTACAACAGAACGGTCCTACTGGTTTTCCACTGGGATGGAAACTTGCACTCAGGTAGCATATGAAGAGCTTAGCCAGTGTATTGACGAGTATTGGCAGCAGGTTCTTCAGGTGTTCGGGTCTGACCTTGTCTGAACTTGGTGTTAAATATTTTTATTTAGATGAAATGGCATGTTGGATTTTGGAAGGGAGAATGTTGGGATCAACATATCCGTCCTGCAGAATTTGGTATTTGGGCAGGTGGACTTGGCTATTGAAGATATCCAAGTATAAGTTGTAGATAATCTTCTCCGTTGCCCTTCTAGAAGATGCGATAGATCTATGAGGATGTTGGAGGGCAGTCATCTTGGTCTTATAGTTAGCAAAAGTCAGTTGGGCTTTGCAAATACTTTTTCTGGATTCTGCCACATCTACCAACACTTCTGCTCTTTCTTTGAGGTCCTTCTTTATCACTACTCTGCACTGCTTTGGGAGCTCTGATGTTAGCTTGTGAATGCTTGAGGCTCGCACCAAAGCACATCGGTGAATGAGCTTGATAGTTTCTGAAGACAGGCGTCTATTTGTGACTATCTGCTTTTGGCGTTCCTCGCACAATCATGGAGGTACTGAACCAGTTGATCATATTCTTTGTCAATGTTGTCAGTGAAAGAATCTTCCATGTTGTCGCAATAGTGCCAAAGAGCTCCCTGTAGTTGTCATTTTGAGAGTTCTCTTCCTAAACTTTGCAGCCCTAAAAACAGGACAATTTTGTTGTGCAAAATTCACTTCCCTATTTACTTAAAAGCAGAATAACAATTTTCAAAAGTTATATCTCTATCCAACTTTCTCTACAAGGAAGGACAAAGGTTAATGTTTAGAGTTAATTTCAGACTCTAATGAAGACACAAGCAGTATCTACATTTATAGATTGGGATGATAGTACAGGAGGTAAGGCTCTTATTTTGCATGTTCAATCCCAGTTTAATATTTCTTCACTACACATAATTGCTACAGCACTTACTGGAATGATCACTGAGCACCCCAGGATATGGTCCCAAAACAAAACAAAAAAGAATATTTACTAACAATTTAACTACACCTTTGAAATCTATAATGTCATTTCTTTGCCTTACAATTTTTCCACAAAGTCTATGTTATGCTAATAATCTAAAAATTTCTATTACTATATTAATAAACTCAAAGTCACTTTAGGGAGTTTTCTAATTTCCCTGAGTATCTCCTATGTATACATAGGCATAAAAAGGCATTAAACTTGTGCTGGTTTTCTTCTATTAATTTGTTTTTATTGTATGAATCCAACAAAAGCTCAGAAGTCTAGAGAAAATAAATTTTTCCCACCTCTAAACAGCGTAGATAAGTGGCATTCAGCTATTGCATATTGAACGAAGACCTGAATTTCAGAAAGGTGGGGTGTTTTTACAAATACTAGTACTAATATTTTCAGGAAAATTTAAATCAGCATAACAAAAATGCATGGGGAAATATCAGATCACAGGAACATTTTTTAGATAGCATTTCTGCAGTGTGTACTTACAACACTTCATTTATTTTATTATATCACCGTAGGATAGACAATACAGAGCTCTTCAAGATTGCATTACATTCATACAGTGTTGCAGCACTTAACCCTCCACCGGTGCACATTTCCCACCACCAACATCCCATTTCCCTCCTCCACCCCACCTGCCTCTTTGGCAGGCACTTTTCTTCTGTCTCTTGCTCTTTCTTTTCATAGTGTAGTTTTCAATAAATATATTGAGGAGTTATCATGCATACCCCATTATCGACTTTCAATACTCAGTTCTAGTTTAGCATTACCAACTATTATTATTCCAACTATTATTGGCAGACTGTCACAGGAATATTTAACTCAGAAAATGTTCTCAAATGAAGAAACCCTAGGCCCAAATACAGAGCCCTTTGATGACAGTGCTTGGATTAAAAATAAAAAACACTTCCTTTTGGGGCCAAAGGGACAGTACAACAGTACAACACTTGCCTTGCACGCAGAGGACCAGGATTTGAGGATTTGATATCTTCCACTCAGAGGGTCCTCAGAGCCCTCCAGGAATGACCCCTGAAAACAGAATATGAGTAATTTCTCAGCATAGCAGGCTGTGGTCCCCAAATTAAAAAAAAAAAAAGAAAAGCAGCTTCCTTTATTGGATTATTAAGTAAGGAGTCAAGAGATTTCTTGGCGATAAATTTGAAGACTATAAACCAAAGTACAATCTGAAATGGAGTCACCCTACCACCAGTATTTACTCTGCATTTAAGTAAACCTAGTTTGAGTGACTGAACTCTGAGCAAGAACAAACGTCCGTGTAAGACTGTGATTGAAGAATGAAATCGCAGATGAATGGGATCACAGCTGTGCCCCTGCCGCTGCTTCGCTATGCATCCTTACCCACACAGAGAGCACCAGACAAATGCGGCTGGAACAGGCCTAGTAATGCAGGGTCAGTTTACCAAGGCCACTTAGGATAGTTGGTCATTTTGAGGTTACCCATCTTCCAACTCAGGCTGTGTTCTTCAATATTTATGAAACTTTTCTTCCTTATAATTTTTAAATAAAACATCTACTTTACTACTCATCTTCCCCTGAAATTCATTTCTATGAGACAGGTAAAAGAACATAGAAATGCCAAATGAGAGATGGACTATTTTCTTTCCTACAAAGAGCATAACCATGCCTCAGCCCCAGAACCAGGGCTCCACAGGGTAATAGGGACCATCTCACATGCCTCATGCATCTCAGGTGTATCTTAAGAGTTGCTTTTGTGAGTGTGGTCTAACTTCAGTGACACATTATGCGGTGGCTTCCTGTAGACATCTCTGGGTCTGCAGTGAGGGATTCTCTGTCTGCTTCCTTCCCCACTGTAGTGGCTCTTTTCATGTCAAGGGCATCATTGCTGAACAGGCAAAGTCATAGAATGAGTGAAAGCCAGGAGTTCCTAGTTTTATGTAAAACAAGTGAGATGCTAGACATGGATTTCAGTTTGAGAGATTGCTGAAATATAAGAGATATGAAACTGTACCTCACCAAATTTGGTTCACAATTTGTACTGAAAGGTTTTCCTGGTTGTGCTTTTTAGAATTTACAAAAGAAAATTATACTTAATGCCAATATTATATTATGAGTGTTAGATTTGTCTGATTGTATGATAAGAATATAGACTTGACAATGATGAGAGTATGCCAATAAAGTAAAAAATGGTTATGTCAGCAGATGAGCAAGAAACACAACTATTTGGATTTGGAAAATATGGCATACTAAGGTCTCATAATCATTTTAGTGGAGTAATATGAGTACTCCATATGCTGAGGCAGAAGTGAGTGGAGAAGTAAAAAATATTACTTTCTCTAGAGCTTTATTGGAAGTAAATAGTAAACCAGAAGGCAATATGTGACCTCTGGATAGTGTTATTTTTTTTTCTGCAATGGGACTTGAAAATAACTGTTAGTGAAAAGTGCAAATGAAGCATATAACAAGAGAAAACAGACTGCCATCTGTGGCAGTAAGAGAGATTTACAAGTCAGGGTCGGTTTCATAAGGAAAACCACTTATGACTTTTCACAGAGCCATAAGCTTAGAGGCTCTCATTATTGAGTTTATTCTCTAGTGTCCATCATAAAATTTTCAATAATAATTTTAAAAGAAATTTTACATTGTTATTTTGTACCATATCCAATAACATATATAACTAGTCTTAATAAAAACCATCTGTGCATCAGGGCCAGAGAGTCGGTACTGTAGTTAGACTATCATTCACACTTTTTGTGAGGGGTAAGTGCATGGGGCATACCTGGTGATTACTACTGGCTCTGCATTCAGTAATCACTCCTGGCAGGCTCAGGGGACCATAGGGAATGCTGAGAATCAAACCTGACTTGGACACGTGCAAGACAAGTGCCTTGCCCACTACTATCTCTGTAGCCTCATATCTTGCACACTGTTAATCTGGGTTTGATCCGTGGCACTTAACATGAACCCCAGAGCCTGCCAGGAGCCATAGCTAAGCACAAAGCCAGGTATCAAGTCCTGAGCAGCATCATGTGACCAAAAAAAAAAGATACTAAAATTATCATCTCAGCATAAACTAAGCTGAGGGCTCCTGGCATAAGGGTCTCCACCTTATTATTCTTCAGGCCTGTCTTTGTTCAGGATAGTGTTATCATTTTTTCATCAATGGGACTTGAAAATAACTGTTAATGAAAAGTGCAATGTGTTACCAAAAGATGGGAACGCCTCTCCATTGTTCCAAGGGTCAAATATCCCCTATTAACAACAATAGCCCATAAATAGATCAGCTCCCAAAATCACTTTCCCCAATCATGATTGTCCCCCTTAACCACAAGTCAACTGTGATCCATGACCTATTTAATGCCAACCTAAGCTTTAACTAGCTTATTTTGCTCTGTAACTTGCTTTTACAAGTGACTACCTGCCACTCCATGAGGGCCTCCATGTTCCACATCTGGACTTCCCCCTCGTTAGCACTCTACCAAGCAGACCAGCCTATCACACCCCAGCTCATCGATATGCACCCTGCAACAGTCTTTTTTAATCTGGCCCAGAGCCTCACAACAAGCCAGAAGACCCCTGACTCCATGAGGGCCTCCATTTTCCACATCCGACTTCCCTCTCGCCAGAACTCCACCCTGCAGACCAGCCTATCACAGCCTGGTTCCCAGGGCCCTATGCGGCTGCGCGGTTCATCAATAAATGCTGGCTTTTTGAAATGACTACAAGAGTATGTCCCCACATGGCAGAGCCTGGCAAGCTACCCGTGTCATATTTGATATGCCAAATACCAGTAACAATAATAGACCTCATTCCCATGACCTGATAGGATGGTTTGAGGCTCTTTATGTTCCTGGAGCAAGCAGGTGCCCTTGGGCTCTACTTGCATGAGACAGGTCATATGGAGATGTTACTAGTGCTCGCTCGAGCAAATTGATGATGAACGGGAAGATAGTGATACAGTGATATAGTGAACTTGCTTTACTGATCACAACTCCTGCAGACCCTTATCCACTATATCCACTGGTTGATTAAGGTGTGATTTTTTTTTGCCTTAATAAATGCATCCCTGATTGTTCTCAGGGCTGGCAGGCATTTACTAGTCCACTTGGTGCTGGCTCCTGTTAGCAAAGACTTCTAATTTGGCCTGAATGGTGCTCATCCGTATCTCCTGAAACTCCCTATAACAAAACCACATGAAATGTCAGCTGATAGAAAGCCATTGTTGTTTAAATGATTAGAGGAAAATTAAAGAGTAACCTCTGGGATTCAAGTTGAAGAGGAAAGTAAAAACAAATTCTAGATGTAGTAGCACTGTTCTGAAATAGCTTTGAACAAATTGAGGATTTTCGTTAACATAGCGGTACAGATTGCATTGCCAAAAGAAAAATGTCATGGAACAAAGTGTATAGCAGGCAGAGAGATAGAGGGCGCTGGTAAGGAATATTGGGGAACGAGGCTGGAGGGGGATGCTGCCTGGAAACTAAGCCAGTCTTTAAGATCTGAGGGCACAAGACCCATCTGAGGAGGCCTAGAAAAATCTTGAGCTGCAGAATTCCAGGATCAGAGCATTGACTGAGCTCCAGAAGTAAGGCCCAATCACTAAAACAAAGGTCACTCTAAGGATAAGGGGAAAATGACTCAACAGCTCCTAGCTCACCCCCATCCTAGCAACAGACTCTGAGGGAGGCAGTTTGGGAAAACTATATAAAATGACTTAGCTTCTGCTAAGGTATACATTTCTTGGGGATTCACTGAAGAACTACTTGAGACCTGCATTTGATTCCCCAGCCCCGGAAGTTTGTGTTCTCTCTTGAGTTTGTATCTCTCTTTTCTCCTCCCTTTATATCCGAAATACATATTTTACTTCAATATATCTCTCCTGAAATTCTTTCCTGCCAGGGAAGGTGGCAGATGACAAAAAATCCTGGGTCAGATTTAGGACTGACAAGCCTTCCTGCAAAGAACAATTCCTCATTCTAGCCTGAATCCCAGAAATTCCATGCCAGAAATCATTTCCTAGGCAGGCGAGAACAGATAAGGTGTGGATTGTGCAGGAGTCCTGGAAGACTCTCATCAGCCCTGAACAGCCCGAGAGCACTTACCCGGCTGTTCCGGGCTGGAGTGGCGAATAGGAGACCCTATATGATGGAGAGGGTGCAACAGGATGGAGCCCAGGTGAATTTAAGTGGTCGATTTCATTTTCACCCATCAAAAGATATTACAGCAGTGTGTGGTGCACTGGCTAAGGTTTTATCTCCAGCATCTGGTATGGTTTCCCGAACAGAGTAACCCCTGAAAGCATTGTTGGGTGTGCTCTCTCAATAAAAACCCTAATCCATTTTTAAAATTTTTTTACCGAAAAAAAAAAACAACAACAACAACAGAAGGTCAGCAACCTGGACTGACCCCAGCAGGTCCTGCCCTGACTTCTTTCCTAGTCTCTGGCCAAGGCCATGGTTCCAGTGAGTGAGAGCCCTGTGCTTGGCACCTTGGGCTTTCTAGTCCTGCCTGAACCTGAGCCTTTCTGGTGTCTGAGTCATGCCTTTATACTATCCCCAAATGGGTATCTAAGGCCTGCCTATACTAGGTCATCTGTCTCTGTGTGCAATTCCAACCTCATCCTCAAGTCCATCTGGAGGCACAGGAAGAGAAGCAAAAAAACTTTACAGGCTGAATGCTTCCTTTTATCTGCTGTTATACACGGCCCTCAGCCATTCTACTCAATATATCTACTCTGATTGGATACATTTCCAGGGATAATTTAAACTTCCCAACTAAGTTCTTCTGGCACTCCACTTTCTACTTCCTGTTCAATGACTCCTGATTTCTTTCTTTCTCCCTCACTTGTTCACTTGTTTCCTCACCCAATAGTTCCTCCAGAACTGGAAGAAAATAGTGTCTACTGAATGCTAAATTACACATCAATCAACTTTAAGCATATTTGTGCAGGTGTCAGCAAGAGCAGAAACTAAGATTTCTTTTATAGCAATCTAATAAGCATACAAAAGAAAGGAACAAAAGCTTATACTACAGTCAGGTCACTAATTTCTTAAATAAACCACACTTCCCTGGACAGGAAAAGTTTTTGTATATTTGCATATATCAAATTTCTATCAATTCTTGGCTAATCAGATGTTTCCCTTTCATTCTGACAGCTCTGAAGCCCAGTAGAGCACTGCCTGGGCCACATGAAAACTAAGCATGACATTTCACCCCATCCACAGGCAGGGTCTTTATCCTTTGGCCAGCATAAATAAGTTACAGAAAACGGAGCTATGCACAAGAGCCCCTGAAAGATTTTAGGGAATGACATTTCTGGGACAGGGGAATTACAAACAGATAGATAAGAGGTCCAGATAGTGAGATTTTGGGAAAAAATAAAATTTAAGCAAAAATGCTCATTAAGAATGTACCCTCCAGGAGGGCTTGAGATGCAAATGCTGTGCTCTTAGGAGGTGATGAAACTGAGGTACTACCCAGAGACCTGTGGATCTTCTTAACAGGAAAAGTTACAGGAGAATCTAAAGGTCATAATAGACATATGAAAGGGCCATCAAGAGCCCAAGGGTATCCCCTTAACAATATCCAGATTAATTTTGATGCATATAGCAAACTCCAGGCCAAAACAATGTGAAGAAATTGCTTATTGCCTTATTCCAAAAGCTTTTTTTCTGATTTTTTTCACTTTAGAGAAGCCATTGTTCTCTCTTGAATACAGACTTCTTCCTGTCACACTCCTATAAGTAAATTTCAATGAAGATTATTTTACTTTATTTAAGAAAAGGAAAACAAAAGTAGTTGTTACTGTTTAAGTTACCCACTCTGGTATTTTTATGGTATTCTAACACAAAAAAATTGCTACTGAATCAAAGGAGTTTTTTTTTAAGCAGTGTGAATTTAGTAACTCCAGAATTTGCCACTTTTTTTCTATTATTAGATCTTTGTGTTTGCTATTTGGTACCCATAAAACTTAGACTCCCCCTGTCTTCCCACATAGACTGGGAGAAAGAGAGGCTAATTTATTCAGTTCTTTTATCTGAGGGGGTGTTTTAACTCTAATTCTACAGGTCTTTCTCAGGAAGTCAGGGTCAGAATCTGAGAACTGGAGACAAGATGACCATATTTAAGGGAGAGGGTGGGGTATTTACCTTGCACGTTGCTAACCTGGCTTTAATCAGAATCCCATATAGTGATCTCTAAGCTCAGTGGCAAGAATAAGCTCTGAACACTGCAGTTGTGCCCCCCAAAAAAAATTCTGCAGAACCTTTATTTCAGTAGAAACTTTAATTCAGGAAAGGGTGGGTAGGGGAGGACAGAACAGCTGAGATATGGTTTATCCTTAAGTCGGAAGCCCAGGGAAGGTGAAAACCTTCTGTTTATATTGTTTCCTAGGGTATGGGTGAGTATTCTGCATGGTGTTTAAGGTATGCAACTGGTAAAATAAGAGTCAGGGAAAAGCCAGTTCTGCTAACTCTATGGCCCTCCATCCTCACACTCACATTTAGAATAAATATAAGTGAATTTATTTCTAAACTTCTGAGTTCTTGAGCATTTTTGGAAACATTTGCTTACAAAATGCACAGACTTAATAAGTTAGAATTTATTGCAGTCTTTTAAGTCAATACATTTTGGTCGAGCACCAAATCTAGGTCTCCCTGGCCTTTCCTTTAATTAATTACATTCACTTGTATCACTTTTCTTCCCATTGTTCATTGATTTGCTCAAGCGGGCACCAGTAACATCTCCACAAGTCCTGTCACATGCTAGTGTAGCCCATAGGCATCTGCTTGCTCCAGGAACATAAAGAGCCTCAATTTATTCCATCAGGTCGTGGGAATGAGGTCTACAATTGTTACTGGTATTTGACCTATCAAATGTGACATGATAGCTTTCCAGGGTCTGCCATGCGAGTGGGATACTCTTGTAGTCACATCTCATCTCATTCATTTATTGATGAACCGTGGCTTGTGATCAGTTCTTCTGCTGGGTGGAGCTGACGAGCTGGGGAGTCCGGATGTGGAAAATGGCAGCCCTCATGGTTTAGAGATTCCTCTGGCTTCTTGTGAGGCTATACTGGGGTGGCGGGCCAGGGCTAGAGCCCACCTTCCCTCCTGGGAGCCTTGTGATCAGCTGGGCACAGGTAGAGCTTGTAGCAGCTCTGTCCCATGTATATGAGTCTCTGGATCAGGAACATCAGAGATGTAATTAAATACATTAATTAATTATGTTTAGCCTATGAAGTCACTAGTCCTGTTTCCTGATGTGATATTGAGACAGCTCCAGTGTAACATGACCTTGCCTTGCTCTGTCTAATGTACCAAATGTGCAGCTGGAACCCTGTACTCCGCATCCCCTTGCTGGGGCTCCCTGCTATGTAATCTTCCTCTGGATCTCTGTAGGGTTGCACCCAGCAGATTTTAGTTCTCCTGTTTTTCTCTTGGTGTATAGCCATAACCATGTGGATACTGGTGAAAATTGTTGCTATTCTACTAATAGTTTCTATATACGTGAGAAGAATAGAGAAGAGTTGCCTAACTGCAGACTTCCTTTATCTCTGACTACCCATTGTATATTGTGACTGAATATGTTTTCAGAGAGCATCCCATTGTATATTTTGACTGAGTATATTTTCAGAGAACATTACATTTACTACCTTACCTCCACTGCTTCCACCATAAAAGTAATAGGAATGGAAGCAGATAGTGTTAGCGTCCAGAGTTGCAATTTCTTAGGAATCATAAAGAAACCAGCCAGTAATGCAAAACGCAAGCAGTGTTTATTTAAACCAGCTAGCTGGGGTCAAGCTCTCAGGCATGCAGGCCAAAGCAAGACCCTGAGTAAGGGGAAGCTTTGGGTTATATAGACACTATTTGGGTCATAACCTGCACGAACTTAAGACCAAAGAAAAACATAACTCAAGGAGAAATACGACTCAAGTTGCACAGACAAGATATTTTGATGTGTCTGGGGATGTTCTAAATGTTAGTATGCCCTGCTTGCACCCGAGCGGTTCCCATAGATATGGCAGATAGGCTGCTGTTTTTCTTTGCCCAGATGTCCTCCCCAAGGCCAAGTTGGGGGTGTAATGCTGAGCCCTTGGTAACTTTTCACAGCAACATGGAAGACTTTTGGCTCATTGAACCTGCCTGCCATTTTGCACACCTAAAATAGACTATTCATTGCAATCAGATCTCCAGATAATAAATAAAATTCTCCAATCAGAATAGGAAAAATGGACTTTTAAGAGGTTGGATTTTTAATTTGCAATCTATAATCATTCTATGGTTCTCTGAGTAATACTAGTAGGAAATAGTAGTAGGAAATTCTTATAGTAGTATAGTAGTAGAAAATAGAGGTAGGAAATTTTTTTTTGGATCACACCCAGTGACGCTCAGGAGTTACTCCTGGCTCTGCATTCAGAATTACTCCTAGAGGTGCCTGGGTACCATATGGGATGCCAGTGATTGAATCGGGTCGGCCATGTGCAATGCAAACTCCCTACCCACTGTGCTATCGCTCCGGCCCCAGGAAATTCTTATAATCCAGAAGTATCCTGGACTCTCAAAGAAAAGTAAATACATTATCTATGATACAGATATTATGTAATCTTAAAGGCGAAACATTAAAATGTACTATTTTTAGTTATCCCTGGGTTCATAGCAAAATTTAGCAGAAAGTAAAATGGGTTTCTATCTGCCCACTAGTGCCATATCCACATATTCTCCACTATTACAAGGTGGTTCATTTGCTATAATTAATAAAGTATACTTTACTAATTTATAGCATATATAATGTATATTTTACCAATTTATAGTATATATAATAATAGTATACTTTAATAATTTATTTATTTAATATGAATAATAAAAGTTGTACATATTTATTAATGTACAATTTTTTCATTCAATGTAACTGAAACTCACTATTGATATTGTATTGTCTTGTTTTAACAAATATGTCAAAACATATAATTTGACAAATATATAAATATAAATATATATATTTTTTGACCTGTCCCTTGAGGTGTTGTCTTCACAAGTGATACAAGTGATATTTATTTTTGACATACATATATAAGCATATATATTTGATAAATATACATAAATGTATAATGATATGGATCCACAATTACAGTATCTTAGACAATATCTCACTGTCTTAACATTTCTTTATTCTACCATCTTACACCAATAAGCATGGCACATATAAAAGGTACTTAAAACAAATTGTTGTCAAGAATGTGGTAAAAAAGGAAACCTTATCCAGCACCAACAGAGATGTTGTTCAGTTCGATTCCTGAAGAAAAGAATATGAAGGGTATTCAGTATATTTAAAGTTGAGCTACTATATGACCAGTAATTCCACTTTTGGGTGTCTATTCCTAAGACAGCAAAACATTCATTGAAAAGGACAGGTGCATAGCATTATTGACTACAACATTTAGTACAATAGCTAATATGCAATGACCCTAGCTGTCCAACAACATATGCGTGAATAATGAAGGTATGGTACATTATTGTGGTACAGTGAATATTATAAAGCTATAAGGAACAATGAAGTCATGCAATTCACTGCAACATGAATGGAACTAGCTAGGCTAATAAGAATAATCACACTTGCATGTGATATTTGGAATGACTGCATGAGGAAATGCAATGTTTGAAAGGGGAATTTGCTACCTAGATCACCCTTGATCAGAGATTGGGAGGAGGGCAGAGAAGGAAATATCACTTTGAATATAGGAATAAGAAGGATATTAGGGGCCGGAGGAATAGCCTAGCGGGTAGGGGCGTTTGCCTTGCACGCGGCCGGCTTGTGCCAGCCTGGGTTCGATCCCCGGCATCCCATATGGTCCCCCCCGAGCACCGCCAGGAGTAATTCCTGAGTGCAGAGCCAGGAGTAACCCCTGAGCATCGCCGGATATGACCCCCAAAAAAAGAAGGATATTAGGAGGAGAACAGAGAAGGAAAGAATTAGAGGGGGAAAGAAAAGAAAGACCAGACGCAATGGAGGAGGTGGGATGATCAAGGGAATTTAGGTATACTGGTAGTGTAAAGGTGTGATAGAGTTAAATATCCAATCTCCAAAGTGGAAAAACACTGAAATCATCAGATCCAGTCTTTAACAACCAAGCTTTAAAAGGTTCTTGTTAAGATGCAGATTGGTGGGGTGTGGTGTCAGGGAATAGGAAACCTGAGAAAACTGGGGGAGGAAATTTAATATGGTGATGTGATGGGTGCTGCAATACTTTATGCTTAAATTCAACTATGAATAATTTTGTTAATCATTTGTGCTTTATAAAATAATAGTCTACGTTCATTTCATTTCTCCTTTCATCCCTTACAGCTTCTAAAAATATTGATATTTTCTCTTTCTTAGAGACAAATATATATTTTTGGCATTTGGTGGTCTCCCAAGTGATCTTCAAGAGGCATGGAGTCCTGGGGCCAGAGCAATAGCACAGCAGGGAGGGTATTTGCCTTGCACATGGACAACCAACTTCAATTCCTGTCATCCCATATTGTGCCCCCAGCACTGCCAAGAGTAATTCCTGAGTGCAGAACCAGGAAAGAACCCCTAAGCATCGCCAGGTGTGACCCAAAAATAAAATGAAAATAAAAAGGAGGCATGGAAACCCAACTGGTAATTCAATATGTGCGCTTGATCACTTGATCACTTGAATCCCGTTATTCATCGATTTGCTCGAGCGGGTGTCAGTAACATTTCCATTGGACCCTATCACGTGCCAATGTAGCCCAATGGCATCTGGTTGATTCAGGAATACGAAGAGCCTCAATCGGTTCCTTCAGGGTCTTTACAAGGAAGTCTGATCATCTTGTATGTGGGTGGCCACGTGATCTTTTGACATCCCGTGGGATCCAGTCGGTAATGGCTATAGTCCAGCGATTGTCTCCAAATCGCATTACATTTCCAACCCATCGATTTTCGATGCCTTGGCAAACGAGACAGCATCCCTGATTCTGGAATAGCGACAGAGATCAGAACTCCGGATTCCTTCTCTCACTTGAGTGAGGCATGATATTCCAAGCATAGCTCTTTCGATTCCTCTCTGGGAGACCCGAATAGCATTCTCGGGCCCAGGTCTCTGAGGCGTATGTTAATGCAGGGAGAATGGTGGAGTCAAAGAGATGTGCCCGGAGCCGGAGGTTCTTTGTCCTTTTAGCTATTTCTTCGATGCCTTTGAAGGCATTCCATGCCGCTCTCTTCCTCCTGCGCAGCTCAGGTTTTAGGTCGTTCATCATGTTGACTTCTCTACCTAGGTACTCAAAACTGCTGCATTCAGAGATGTTTGTTCCATTGAGAGTGAATGGGGCCTCTGGAACTAGTTCATTCTTCATGAACATTGTTTTCTTTAGATTCAGCTGTAGACCTATCTTTCCACATTCTAGGTCGAAGTCAGCCAGCATTTGTGCCGCTTGGCTAATGTTTGGTGTTATTAGAACAATGCGCACACTGGCCAACAAATCAGTGCTCATGGTGCTTCCAGGGCTGTGCCTGAGTATATTAAGAGGACCATGATGTGCTGGTGAACAAACAGGAGTTGGTAGTTTTCAAGTTGAGTGCTTTAACTTATGTATTATTTATGTATCCCCAATCTTTTATTTTATACAAACTAACACACCACACAATGATAAATGCTTGGAATCAGAAACACCTTAACTCAGATTTGAGACTATCTTCATATTATGAATTGTTCTGTTTCTGTTGTACCTCAAATGTTTCTGCTTTTAGGACATTTTAATTATTGAATACAAAGATAATGATTTCTACATCATTCCTCACACTCTTTCAAATTAATACATCTTTGCTTTATGTTGTATTAGAATATTTGGTCTTAAAATGTGTTATCTCCTTCCATAAATATATTTCATTGTGGCAAATAAAAGACAAATGCCCTTTAGTATGTTTCTCCATCATCATCACAGCGCACCTGTTCAAATGTGTGCACCACTTTTAAAATTAAGTACAATTACATGTAATTCCATAAGCAAAGACTAAATATTTACCTATTTGAGAAATTATTACAAAAATTATGTCTTAGAATAAAACATTTGGTTACAGAAAAGTGGCTAAATTTACACAGAAGAGGTAGCACTGATGACATTTTGCCTCCAAGTTGTCAGTTTTGGACCTAAATTGACAAGATGCCATTTTGGCAGGGAAAGCATGAAAACCATCTAAAATTGAGTATGCCTGCTAAAATAAAGCATATTTCTATATACCAAAGGACCATTTTGAACAACTCTTTAAAATCTTCAAATCTGGAAAGTAAAGTTTCGGAAATTTTTTTACTATCAGCTAAAACTATTTACTTGTATCTTACAAACTTCTTATTAAATTCCAAAAGAACTTTAAAAATTAGCCCTTGCAAAATGAGTCAAGTGGGTGTGTTAATTGCTGCTGTTAAAACGTCGTAAAGGTGGGAGCCTTAGGAGCGGGTACCCTGGAACATTGGTGGAAGAAAGTTGACACTGGTGGAGAGGTCAGTGATGAAAAATTGTCAAAAACTCTCAGCTATGAAAAATTTTGTAAATCACAGTGATTAAAAAAATTAAATTGGAAAAGAAAATTGTTTTAATTCATAGGGAAGAGCATGAGATAGAATTAATAGAATTCTCTTTATCAAATGATGTTTCCAAAATAAATTATTAAATTAATAATTTTATTATTAAAATTAATATCAAATTCATCAGCTACTATCCAATGTTTTAAACAAAATTTTCAGCTAAATTAAAATAATTTTAGTACAGCGCAGTTATTACTTAGCCATACGTATTTATATAGGAGGAATTATAAAATATGTAATGTATTTTTGTAAATGAGAAATTATTATGGCCAACTTTTGGAAGGGTGTGTAAGAGGAGAAGATATATATACATATATAATATATACATCCATGTATATGTATATGTATATATACAATATATGTATATATGTGCATAAATATATATGTATTTTTAGTCTAAAATTTTCACAGATGAAGGTTTATAGTGGAAAAATTTTATTGTTTCTTTAAATAAGCACTGGTTTAATGATGGATAAGAATTTGAATTTTTTAGTGACACAGGTTTTATTGAATGAAACTTGCTTAGAAATTTGCTTAGACAAAGGAGAGAAGAAAAAACATACATGTTTGAGAACATAGACTTTTCCAGAGTTGAAAGATCCTTAAATAATAATGATAAGCTAGATTCATGTTTAAGGGAGAAAACAGGCTTGAAGAGCAAGTCAAGAATGTTGAATTAATGACAAGAGTTAAAGCTAGCACATATGTCGCTTTTATTTACCGCATGATATATCAATGAATGCTCATAGTAAAAAAAGTTATCACCATAGTTTGATGTTGTGCTTCATGACACAATCAAAATCATTAATTCACCAAAATCATGTCCTTTCATATAATCTCATTTGTTTATTATTATTTTTGTTTGTCAGTGGAGTCAAATAAATGAAATTCTTATCCTGGATAGTTCTGGCTCCTTTTTTCTACTGAGTATTTTATGGATTCTGGTCTCATCCCAAGATCTTTATTTTGCTTAGAGTTAACTTTTTTGAGCTACTTCAAGCAACCAGTTCTTTTGTCATAGATTAACTGTTTATAAATGGGAAGGTTTATCTCTGAGTTCTTAATTCCATCTCATTGGTTTTTATTCTAGTACCGCACTGTTTTGATTATAGTAGCAATAAAACATAATTTAAAGTTAGGAAATTCAATATTTCTAATATTCTTATTTTCTTAGTATTATGTCATCAATTTGGAGAGAAATATGATTGCATGCAACTTGGTAGTTTATTTTGATTCTTTGAGTATAAATAGAATTTTGATGGTGATTGCATTAAAACTGAATATGGTTTGTGTAGCATGGGTCATTTTGAGAATATTAATTCTTCTAGTCCATGGAAATGAATACTTTATCATTTCCTAATATTCTCTTCTATTTCTTTCAGTAGTTATTTAGATATTTTCCTCTCTCTATATATATGTATATGCATATAGAGATATATACATACATATGTTTACATACATATATTTATGTACACATGCATGTATGTATACATGGCAACCCTGGAAGAGATCCAGACCCAATCACTCCAGACCCACAGCTGTGCCGCTCAGCCCCACATGGAACAACCCATGGAGCTGAACTCCGGTGATTGGTAAGGGGCTCGGCCAGCACCTGGACAAGTCCAACATTGCTCCAAGGGTTCTCTCACACATGCGGGGGAGGGGTCAGGCTGGCCAGACTTGGAGCGGGGATTTGGGTTTCTCCGCCCTTTCCTCCACCTCCATGCCAGCTGCCCTGGAAGAGAGACATGCCAGACCCACAGCTCCGATGGCGAGCAGCTGCATAGCGGCTGCGCAACAATGTTAAATAGTACTAGATGTTAGGATCAGGTCCTTCCCACGATCTTTCACATTTATACACTATATACAGTACTAGGCAGGTTCTAGTTGTGACCCGTCATCCTAGTAACAAACCCAGAACAAACCCACACTAAGAGGTCAGTCATTCTCAACATCCAGACTCCTTAGCTCCTCAGAGCTCCATCCAGAGAAAGCCTGATATTTCACCATTGAGTTTCATTAGTAAATGCTGGAGATGAAAGCCTTCTACTGAGGTATACCACCTACACGGCAGAGCCTGACAAGCTACCTGTGTTTTATTTGATATGCAAAAAAATAGTAACAATTATCGACCTCATTCCCATGACCTGAAAGAATGGATTAAGGCTTTTCCTGTTCCTGGAGCAAGCAGATTCCACTGGGGTACACTTGCTTGCAACAGTATGTATGGAGATGTTACTGGTGCACGCTCAAGCAAATCGATGAACAACGGGAAGACAAGTGATACAGTGATACATGCATGTACACATACATATATGTATATTTACACATATACATATATGTATGTGTATATGTATATGTGTAAGTGTATATATATACACATATATGTATATAGAGGATGACTTGATCACTTGACATCCCTTTATTCATCATTTTGCTCGAGCGGGTGCCAGTAACATTTGCCAGTAACAAATGGAATGGAAATATAGAGGATAAAATATATACATTTATATATAAATATAGATCCAAATAATTTTTTTTATTTTGGATCTATAAAACTTGAGAAACGGTTTTATTTCCAAATATCATTTCAAGGGAAGGGTAATCTTATAATTTATACACTAATACTAGTATCATACTCTATTGAAAGTGCTGTTTTCGGGGCCAAAGATAGAGTACAGTTAGTAGTACATTAACTTTGACATGGTCAAACTGGGTTTCTTTCCCAAGCACTATAATTGTCTGCTGAGCATGGTCAGATGTAATCCCTGAGCACAGAGCCAAAAATAAGTCTTTAACAGCTCTGAATATGACCCAGACAATCAAGATAAAAGAATACAAAATGCTACTTTCAGACACATCAGCACCTGTATTTATGTGTATGAAGTTTAGTTTTGAACAACAAAGACATAATATTTTCAGTAATATTAGGAAGGGCGCAGATACTCGGGGCAGAGCTGCTACCACCTCTCCCTGTGTTTGGCTGATCATGAGGTGCCCAGGAGGGAAGGCGGGTTCTAACCCCAGCCTGCCACCCCAATAGAGTCTTGCAAGAAGCCAGAGGCACCATTTTCAACATCCGGACTCCACAGCTCATCAGAGCTCCACCCAAGAGAAACACCAATCTCTCCTGGTTGCACACAGCCACGTGCTTCATCAGTAAATGCATGAACTGAGAGCCTACTACCAAGAGTCTTCCACCTGCACGGCAGAGCCTGGCAAGCTACCCGTGTTGTATTTGATATGCGGAAAAGCAGTTACAATTACATTCCCATGACCGGAATGAATAATTTGAGGCTCTTCATCTTTCTGGAGCGAGCAGATGCCCCTGGGCTACATTAGCACGCAACGGGATGTATGGAGATGTCACTGGTGCCCACTCAAGCTAATCGATGAGCAATGGGATGACAAGTGATACAAGTGATATATAAATATATTATATACTATATAATACAAACATATGTTATACAGCATATATTATATTTATTATGTAGTAAATAAACAACAAAACTCAACAACAAAAATGCATATTAAAATGGCAAATGAGGAGAGCAGATGGAGCAACAGTACAGTGAATAGGACCGTTTGTTTTGTCTATAGCTGCCCTGGGTTTGTTAGATCCCAGGCATCCTGTATGGTTGTCATAGCACCACCAGGAGTGATCTCTGTGTGCAGAGTCAATAGGAAGCCTGAGTACTGTCAGGTTGACACCAAAATGGGCAAAAAATTGGGAGAGATGTTCCATCAGACACATGAAAAATGATTATCATCATTTATTTTCAAGGAAATGTGAGTGAATCAAAGTGATAATGTGATATTGTTTCATAGCATTGAGAATTCATATAAATCTATCATCTATCCTTCTTTCTCTTTCTTTCTTTCTCTCTTTCTTTCTCTCTCTCTTTCTTTATCTCTCTTTCTCTCTCTCTTTCTTTCTTTCTTTCTTTCTTTCTTTCTTTCTTTCTTTCTTTCTTTCTTTCTTTCTTTCTTTCTTTCTTTCTTTCTTTCTTTCTTTCTTTCTTTCTTTCTTTCTTTCTTTCTTTCTTTCTTTCTTTCTTTCTACCTATCTATATATCTATCTGTTATCTATCTATGCATCTATCTATATGTTTATCTAACAACTGAGCAACTGGGTAAATCAGTTGGTGATGTGGTGTAAAGGAACCTTCATTCACTACTGGTCAGATGTCCTCTGGTTCAGACTCTATGAGAAAGACTCTATAAAGATTTCTCACAAAAATAAGCCTATAGTTTCCTAATGGACTAGTGCTTCTACTTTTGTCGTCTACCCTCATCTCATCTAACTTGTATTTCCATTGTTCATCAATTTGTTCCCTAAGGTCACAAAAATACAATTTTGACAATGTTTATGCACATCTAAGTCATGACAAAACTCACCATGAAATGTAGCAAAGGTTGAACCCCAAATGTTCAATAAATGGATAAGTATATACACAATAGAATACTTTACAGTTGTAGGAAAAGTTCTCTAACATGATTGTAATTGGAGGGCATCACGTTAAGTGGGAAAAGAACAAATACTGATGACTTATCTGTTGTATACACAGAAACAAGAGAAGGGAATAATCTAAGGATGACAAATGCTAGAGGTTGGGTTACAAAATTAAGATTCCCACAAAGTGGTGAGGAATGTCTAGGCAGACTATAAGTTTGGTATGGGCTACATATTGACAGTCTATGAACAGCTACATATGGGTCATAATAGCCATTTTGGTGGAGGTGATAGTGTTGTAATTGTGTTTTAAAACCTATAATCAAATGGTTTAAAGTTTAAAAGACATTCCTTTAACAGTCATTTATTTTTAAAACTTTGCAAAGATAGAGTCTCTGATTAAAAAATTATTAATACATTTAGAACTAAGTTGCTTTTCAAGAGGTTGAGGTTAAAAAATAATATTGAAATTGAAAGATAGTTTCATTTTTGTCTACACAGAAATCCAATTCTGTTCATTCACCCAACACCCTTAGTCCTTGTGTCATCTGAAAAGCTCACATCTTAATTCATAAAATGAATTTTTTTTACTATTAGCTTTTATATTATAACAATCATTGGTGATGAATTTAAGACAAACTTGTTGGTTTTATTCACAAATTATACAGCAAATATAAAAGAAAAATGACATTGCGATTATTATAGGCTATTTATTCTGTACAGTTATTGTTAATAAACTTGTCAGAATATTAAAAGTGGACTACCAATATTTCACTTGAAAATTTTAGAGCTGTAAAGAAACAGACAAGATGACATTCTAGCATTTTTGGTTTTTCCACTTTGAGGGCAACACCAGCTGGTGCTCAGCAATTTCTCCTGACTCTTTGATCAAGGATCTTTCCTGATAGGGAAATGGGAAATCACATGGGGCCTGGAGATAGAATTGGGAGCCTTACCCACTATACAATCGCTCAAGTACTGGCATTCTAGTTTTTATTGTTGTTAATGAATATAACTAACCTGGTGCTTTTAAAGAATGTCTGGTGAATTTGGTGTTCAGAATTTAGTTTATAATATAAATCTTATTTTATTTTATTTATTCATTCATTTTTTTGCTTTTTGGGTTACACCCGGCAATGCTCAGGGGTTTCTCCTGGCTCTGCACTCAGGAATTACTCCTGGCAGTACTCGGGAACCATATGGGATGCCGGGGATCAAACCCGGGCGGCATGGGCCGGCCGCATGCAAGGCAAATGCCCTGCCCGCTAGGCGATTGCCGGCCCCTTATAATATAAATTTTAACTTTGAAACTCTTTCCTTTTTATTCAAATCTATACAAAAATTTTAAAGTGATTGTTTTTGTTTTTTAACAAAAGATTTTTCAAATTAGTTTTCAAGTGCCATCAGTTTATTTTTTAATTAATTTTCATATATAACATTTTTAAAATGGCATTATTTAATATCTAAGTGCCAAAAGTTTACCTTCTGTTGTGTGAAGAGAAGACACTTTTTTTTGGCTTCCAATCAACAATAAAGTGTGGGGGAGATAAACAGCTAAGAGTTACAGATGCAATTGAAATCATAGTGTGAATGCCCTAGATAATCTCTCACAGTACTTATGTTCTCCTTGCATTTTATTTTTAATTTAAAAACTGTATTTATTTAACTCGTGGGACACTTTCTTTCTTGGGTAACCTGGGGACTACACAAGTAATTCTCAGCCAACCTAGTTAGTCCATGGATCATTGCAAGGACCTTGGACCACTGCTGCTTCCAGTCCGTGGAAACTGGGATTATTCAGAGTACCCCAGCGGTGCCCAGAGCTTCCTGGGCCACACGTAGCAATGTTCAGGGGTTCTCAGGTCTTTCTCCACTTAAGATGATTGAAAATGAGGTGGAATGTGTACCATATAATTCAGGGGATTGAATCCACATTGGCAACATGGAACAATTGCTCTTAAATTGTTCTTCTGTATTTCCTGCATAAAATATATGGATTTCCTGCATATATTTTACAAGGTGTGAAAATGTAGAAATACATATAAGACAGAATTTATTGAAAAATTGATGCCAATTACTTTATCACAAAACTATTATGTCCAATATTCTGGTAATTTACTATAACCCCTTTTTCATGTTGTTTCAGAGCATTCAATTCGACATTATGAACCACAGTTCATAAGTATGTGCCTAATTATTTAGATAACATAGGTATTATAATTCTCCAATGTGTCACTTGAAAGTTTTAAGTTTTGGCTCACTGTGCATCTCAAATCTTTTGTTTTATACAAATTATCATACCACACAATAATAAATGCTTGGAAACAGAAACAGCTTTGTTCAGATTTGAGACTATCTTTATATTATGAATGTTTCTTTTACTGTTGGACCTAAGATGTTTCTTATTTTAGGTACATATTAATTGTTGAATATAAAGATAATGTTTTCTTCTTCATTCCTTATACTATGTTTCAAATTTAGTATATCTTTGTATTATATTGTATTAGAATGTTTGGTCTTAAAACTTTCTGTTATCTCCCATAAAGTAAGTGTGTTTAATTGTGGCAAATAAAAGTCAACAGGCTTTAAAAATGTTATATATGAAAGATAATTAAAAATAAAATGATGGCAATTGAAAACTCATTTTAAAATTCTGCTGTATTTTAAACAAAAAACAGAAGTCTTTGCTTTAGATAGTCTGAGTTCAGGACTGGGGACACTACAGTGAGTAAAGCATTTGTCTTTTATGAGCTTGACCCAGTTTAATCATGACACCACAAATATCATTCCCTGAGTACTGCCTGGAGTTATCCCTAGCACAGATTGGTGCCCCCTAAACCTCCAAAAATATGAAATTTCCTTAATATGTCCACTATTTAGAGGAAGGGAAAAACCTTCAAGATGGAAATAGAGTCAATAAGGAGAGCTGGACAAATACAACAGATAAAATACTTGCCTTGAATGCAGCAGACCCCAGTAGGAGTGATCTCTGAGCAACTCTGGGTGTGACCCCCAAACTGAAAGATTTTAAAAAGTCAAAAGTAGACTTCTAATAGATTTATTTAAAATTTCTTTGAAATATTATAAAAATTCTTAAATAATATTCTCTCAAGTTTATTCTCTCCTTAAGCATTATGTAGAATACTCAGATTTCTGTATACAAGATTCTTACTTCAATTTTCATATTTTTTAGTGTAACAAGATCGATATAGCACCAAAATATCTCATTTCCATCAAAGTGTATGACATCAAGATGGGGCTGTTTAATTTGTTTTTTTTTTATATTTTGAAAAATATTTTATCATATCACCATGAGAATTACAATTACAAAGATGTTCATGTTTGGGTTTCTTTTTTTTTTAACATTTTATTATACCACCGTGAGATATACAATTACAATGCTGTTCACGCTTGGGGGTTTCGGTCACACAGTGTTCCAGCATCCCGCCCTCCACCAGTGCCTCCCAGCCACCACCCATGTCCCCAATACCCCTCCCCCCCCCCACATCCCACCTAAATGGCAGGTTCTTTATCTCCTCTCCTCTCCCTCTCTCTCTCCTCCTTCTCTCACATTGTACACTTCTAAGTGCACTACGTACACATAGAAGCCATCATTTGCATTTTTTGTCTGTATTTAATGCTCAGTTCTATGTTAGCACACACATGTTCCCTTCTCTATCTAAACCAACCTCTGACTCCCACACGCTTGTGGTAATTTCCATGTTCGGTAAGATCACCTAGTATATTTATATCATGCAAATAAATGCAGTCATTCTATGTTCTCTCTCTTTCCTTCTGACTAATTTCACTCAACATGATTCTTTCCATATCCATCCATTTATAGCAAAATTTTATAACTTCATTTTTTCTGACAGCTGCATAGTATTCCATTGTGTAGATGTACCACAGTTTCTTTATCCAGTCATCAGTTCTCGGGCATACTGGTTGTTTCCAGGTTCTGGCTATTGTGAATAGTGCTGCTATGAAAATAAAAGTGCGGATTGTGTTTCCGCTGTGTGTTTTTGGCTTTCCAGGGTATATTCCCAAGAGCGGTATGGCTGGGTCAAAGGGGAGCTCAATTTCTAGCCTTTGGAGGAATGTCCGTATTGTTTTCCAGAAAGGTTGTACAAGTCGACATTCCCACCAACAGTGTATGAGAGTCCCCTTTTCCCCCACATCCACGCCAGCACTTGTTGCTTTTACCCTTTTGGATATGGGCCATTCTCTGTGGTGTGAGGTGATATCTCATTGTTGTTTTGATTTGCATCTCTCTGATGATTAGTGATGATGAGCATTTTCTCATATGCCTTTTGGCGGGGTTGTTTAATTTGTGATAGAAACTTTCATTTTAAAGGATAAATTATTTTAAAGTATCTTTATAGATGTATTGTGGATATAGTATTGTTAATGCTGATTAACAACAGCATTGTTACTGTGATTATATCATTTCAACATCCTACCAGCATGAGAATAGCCACTCCCTCCACCTAGTTCCCAAAGATAACTACATTCAAATATCTCTTACCTCAGATCTGTGTACCTTAAGGAGAACTACCCAGTTCTGTTGTCTTGAGATTTTTTTTTATTCCTTATTGTATATCTTTAATTCCACATACGAAATATATAAAACCATATTTATTCATTTCCTTCAGGCTGACTTCCTATTAACACAATTCTCTCTAATTCTGTCCATTACATAATAAACTGCATGATTTATTTCTGCTCCTATGATCTAAAAAGACTTCTCATTATTTCCAAACGCAAACATATTGTTTGCTTTTATTTTTTCTATTTTACTAATTTAATTTCATATATTTTACAAATTGAAACATTGCCTGGTTCATAGTAGGAGTCCAATATGTTGATACATGAATTTGGGAGGTAGTGTTTGAGCATGCCCAGCTGTGTCCAGAGCTTACTCCTATCTGTCTGCTCAGGATTCACTCATGGCAAGGTTTGGGGAAACCATGTGTGCTATCAAGGATCAAACCCAGGTTTACTCTAAGTAAGGAAAGTGACTTACGAGCTTTAGTATTGTTCAGTACCAATACATGAATATTTGAAACTCTTGATAAAAGGTAGATTTCAGAGTTCATTAGACAAATACTTTCCGATAATTGCATTCTGATAAATCATCAAGAACACATAGTCAATACAAAATATACATTTTGTATAAAGATTTACATGATGTATAAAAAGAGAGTTGGAATTCTTGTATTTAAATGTATTCAGATATATTATTATCATTTACATCAAGCTTCTAATCTTAAAATGAATTTAAAAATGTATGAATTCTAAAAAAATCCTGAAAATAAATCACCACCCCTCTCACAATAGAAAACACTTATATTCAGCTAAAATTATGTAATACATGATAATTTTAATATTTGATTCTCATTTATGATCTTTCTACTTTTCATGTTACAATCTCAAATTATGGTTTAAATTCACAATATGTTATTCTTTTAAGTGTCATCTTTGTGATATTTTAAGCATATACTTAAGCTATTTATTCTTTAATTAATTATTGAAGGGTCTAAATTAACATTTTATCAGGAAACTTGCTTATTCAGTTAGCAATACAAACACCACTTGATCACTTGATCACTTGAATCCCGTTATTCATCGATTTGCTCGAGCAGGCACCAGTAACATTTCCATTGGACCCTATCACGTGCCAATGTAGCTCAATGGCATCTGGTTGATTCCCTTTATGTTTTACAAACACCAAATTACATTATTTATTAGTGGAAGGTTTCTAGGTATGCATCTTACAATAATATATTACTAAGAGTAATATTACCTATATTACCTAAATGAATATTACCTAAAATATAAATTTTGATATTTTATCCAAACTATTTGATATTTTTGATATTTGATATCAAATATTTGATATAAAACAAAATAATTTTTATATTTTGAATATTTTACATTGATGTAAAATATACATAAATATTACCTAAAATATACATTTTTAAATTACTAAAATTAATTAATGTGTCAGCTATTTCGTGCATATTTGTCTCTGGTGATTACAATAATGAATAAAAAGCATAATAAGTCTCTTTTCCTGCATTTCCATAACCTGTATTCTGCACTGATCACATAATTTTAATATTGTAATGAAAAAATTCAAATTATTATGCAGAAATACTTCAGTGAAAGCTATGTAAGTTAAGAATAGATATAGATAACTACTGTAATATAACACAAAAGATAATAATAAGGTAACAGATCCTTGAGCAATGTCTTGAATAAAAAATAAGACAGAAATATAAGCCAAAGAGTTTTATTAAGAATTGTTAACATGATTGAAATGTGTGAACTCAATGTGTTGAAAGTGCCTAAAAAAGGGAAAAATATGCAACAGAAATAGATGGAATGAAAAAACAGGCCAAGAAGTCTGCAATTTAAGTAAGCATCAACTTCATTTTAGTAATATTTGAGGGAATATTATTTTGCTTTTCCAAACCACTAATCACTTTGAGTGGTTTGGAAAATCAAGGGTTAAAAGCAGAAAACAGAAATCTTTGGCAGTTGATTGGCTTTAAATTAATGTAGGTCTTAAATAGAAATACTTTTACTGTTAATGGAAAAGAACATTATAAAATTTTCTCTCAACTTCGTAACTTTTAATGGATTTCATTACAATGTTCCTGAAATATTTTTGTACTCCTTGAATCCAATTCTGCACATCAGAATAAGTGAAATGAGCTTTGTAAACTGGTATGAACTCATTAACTTCATCAGTGAAGGTGTGAAAGGTTGCAGTCTTACTTTCCTTAGCCAAGAGGGTTGTGTATAATAAAACACCTATCACTTCAGGGATTTTAAATTAACAAGCCATCTGGTAGAAAAAATAATGAGGACAGCTTTACTCTTGAGGGAAAGTTTGGTTTAACTCAGTGGGCTAAACACCATTACAGATAAACTGGTAATGTTTTGTATGCTGCTTTCTCTTCTTATCACTATATCATACCTTTAAGATCATATTTAACATAGATATATCTGTATTGTAAAAGAAAAAATGCATAAATATGGGCAAGTAACTGTGAACTAGATGTGAAGCCATTGTTAGTTGAAGTCTGGAGAGTACTACATGATAGTCTCATTAGGTAATTAGACTCATTTTTTTTCATGAGGTAGTTGTGAAAACCTAATAGTGCTAAATTTACTTGTCTGAAATAGCCTCTTGATATGGCTCCCCCCTGTTGATCAAGACATATCACTTTTTAAGAAAAAATAATCAAGTCTAGTGGTGAGGGTGGGCAGGTATGATTTTCAGTACTATTAAAGAAGTTATCTCTTTTTTTGCCTATTATTATTTCACATTTTCCATAATAATTTATAAAACTATATAATAAATCTTAATAATCTCAGAAAGTTCAATGAATGACTGATTTGCAACCTGAAATATTACCATATTTGTGACAGTTGGGGTGGTTGGGGAAACACCGGACAACTAATGAATAAAGACATGGAACATTAATTTATTTGAACAGAATCACAGCAATCTGAAACCTGGCCTTTTTATTTTATGTCCACATTTCATAAATACAGTCAAAGAATTTGTATTTACATAATTTATATATATATAATTTTACAACTCTAAAAAGTTTCATACTAGAGATAGAAATTCGGGGCCAGAGCGATAGCCCAGCGGGTAGGGTGTTTGCCTTGCACACGGCCGGCCCATGCCGGCATGGGTTTGATCCCCGGCATCCCATATGGTCCCCCGATCACCGCCAGGAGTGATTCCTGAGTGCAAAGCCAGGTGTAACCCCTGAGCATCGCCGGGTGTGACCAAAAAAAACAAAACAAAACAAAAAAACAAGTAGAATTTATATATAATTTTGTAATGTCCAATATTTCTATTATAATTCTGTATTTATGAATAAAATGGAAAATGAGCAATAAACATTGTGATTAAATCACAGAGAAAAAGAGCTATTCATATATTTTTCTCTATTTAATGCATATTAACTTAGTTCATGATGTACAGTAATGTATGACATCCAATAATAAGTATCTAAACACAAATGACAGATAAACTTTCCACCCATATTAACAGTCTTCCTGACTGTTCAATTTACATCATTTAAAAATTCTTGTTATATGATTTTGCTATTCCTTATTCTGTTTGACTTCCTAGATCCCCAAGTTTGTTGATATATACAATCCATTATATATATATATATTTTTTATATATATATGGATATATCTCTTATTCATGTCAAAACATATTGCCTGAGTTTGAGATCTCCCATAAACATAACTTGAGATGCAAGTTTTTAAATAGATATTTTGTTTAGTAACACATTTCTGGATAGGTGAGAGTGAAAAGAATTTGGTACATGAATAAAAATAAAACAGTAAAAGGCACATTCTTAAGGTTACAACTATGAATAAATTCAATTCAGTAAGGTCTTCTGAAAAAATATATTATGCTTCCAACAATATCCCTATACCTTATGAAAAGGGTATTTTCATATTCATCCCACCAGCATTAAATTTTCTGAATTACCAGAAAATGCCAGTGTGCAAACCTTATGGGCTTCTACATCTCCTGAAAACCATGAGACAGGATTGCCACTAGATTAATGATTCAGGTTCAAGAAAGATAGCTTGCAGAAACCTACCTCTATTGTAACTGAAAATTGGGTGGGGAAGATGATGTGTTTCAGACCAGTAAACATTTTTTCTGCTATAAATCATCTTTATATTTCCCAGGTCTACACATAACTCACTTTAATATAGTTTCTATTTAAGGGGAGAGCCAATCACATTGCTTTAGTAACACTCAGTGTATAGGGTTTGGAGAGAAAGTATAGTATTTAGGGAATTTATTTGCTTTGAACTGTGAAACTCCTTAAGGTCCCTAAACACACCAGGAGTTGTTCCTAAGCACAAAGCCAGGAGTAAGTCCTGAACATAGCTTGGTGAGGCTAATAATAATAATGATGATGATAGTAATATTCACTGTATCACTGTCTTCCCGTTCATCATTGATTTGCTCGAGCGGGCACCAGTAACATCTCCATATGTCCTGTCTCATGCAAGTAGAGCCCAAGGGCATCTGCTTGCTCCAGGAACATAAAGAGCCTCAAACCATTCCATCACGTCATGGGAATGAGGTCTATCATTGTTACTGGTACTTGGCATATCAAATACGACATGGGTAGCTTGCCAGGCTCTGCTGTGCGGGTAGCATACTATTGTAGTTATCTCTAAATCCAGCATTTATTGATGAACTGCGCAGCCGCGTGAGCCGGGCTGTAATAGACTGGTCTGCTGGGTGGAGTTCTGATGAGGGGGAAGTCCGGATGTGGAAAATGGAGGCCCTCATGTAGTGGGGGGGTCATCTGGCTTGTTCGCGAGGCTCTGCTGGGGTGGCAGGCCAGGGCTAGAACCCGCCATCCCTCCTGGGTACCTCGTGAGCGGCTGGGCACAGGGAGAGCCAGTAGCAGCTCTGCCCCATGTCTGTGAGTATCTAATATTAATAATAATAAATAATTATAAAAATAATACTCCAAGTGATTAGACTTTACATGACAAGCTATAGTACGCATACTATTGTAGATTTATCTAGCTCATAAATAATGTTTGCTATAAGGTACAGCAATGTAGAGAATACAGTCCCTACTACTAATTATAGATTGTTGTTGTTGTTATCTTTATCTGAGTCTTTATCTGGTAAAATAGCTAGAGGATGAAGATATCTTAAACGTTTAGATTGTGGTTACCATTTCTATTGTCTGGTTGCTGAGAAAACAATCTACTAATTGTTCATATTCTAGATTAGCTATCTGTTCCTAACTACTCTGAATGAAAAGATTTGCTATGTTGAAGTATCCCTGAATCCACGGAAAAGTAATGCTCAATCATGATGCATGATTCTTTTGATGTATTGTTCAATTTTATTTGCTAATATTTTATTCACTAGAATGAATAATGCCACGTACAAGCACATGACAGAGACATATGGAGATGTTACTGGTGCCCACTCGAGCATCAATGAACAATAGGAAGATAAGTGAAACAAGTTAAAATATTTTATTCAAAAAAATTTCAACTAAGTTCACCAGGGATACTTGTTTGTGTTTTCGTTTTCTGTGGCCTTTATTCTAGCTTTTGGTAGCAAAGTAGTTTTGGTCATATAAAAAACTTGGAAGAATTTTTGTTTGTTTTTTTTTTGACTAATGGAAATTTATTTTATTTTATTTCATTATTTATTTTTTAATTTTTTAAACATTTTATTATACCACCGTGAGGTATACAATTACAACATTGTTCATGTTTGGAGGTTTTGTTCACATAGTTTTCCAGCACCCACCCTCCACCAGTGCCTTTTTCCCACCACTAATGACCTCAGTTCCCTCCCCTTCCCATAGCCTTCCTAAATGGCAGGTTCTTTATCTCTTTTCACTCTCCCTCTCTCTCCCTTCCTTCTCCTACACATTGTGGACTGCACTACATACACTTGGAAGCCATCATGTGCATTTTTTCTGCCTGTATTTAATGCTCAGTTCTATATTGGTATCAGCCCTTTCGACATTTATTCACACATGTTCCCTTCTCTGTCTTACCTAACCTCTGACTCCTTCACGTTTGTGGTAACTGTGGTACATCTACACAGTGGAATACTATGCAGCTGTTAGGAAAAATGAAGTTATGAAATTTGCCTATAAATGGATGGACATGTTTGTTTTATTTTTAGAATGCAATACACCACATCAAGATAAGGAAAGACAAAATTTAAAGTATATTGGGTGAATATTCATTCACATTCTGTGGACTGACTTTCTATCTTGGTCACTGTTTCTTTTGAGGTGCAGAAGCTTTTTTAGTTTCATGTAGTCCCATATGTTTATCTTTGCTTCCTGTTGCCATGTTTGTGGTGTTTCATCTTTGAAGATGCCTTTAGCTTCAATGTCATGGAGGGTTTTCCCTATATTTTCTTCAACATACTTTAAGTATGTTGAAGTATGTTTCTTCAACATACTTTATAGATTCAGATCTGATATTGAGATCTTTAATCCATTTTGATCTGACTTTTGTGCATGGTGTTAGATAGAGGTCCAAATTCATTTTCTTACATGTAGCTGCCCAGTTTTCCCAGCACCACTTATTGAAGAGGCTTTTCTTACTCCAATTTGGACTCTGTGCCATTATCAAAAATTAAATGATCATGTGCATGAGGACGAGTGTCAGGATACTCAACTCTATTCTATAGGTCCACAGGTCTGTTTTTTGTTCCAATACCATGCTTTTTTAATTACTACAACTTTGTAGTACAGTTTGGGTTGAGTAAGGTGATCCCTCCCATCTTCTTTTTGCCCTAGATTGCCTTAGCTATTGGTGGGAATTTATTATTCCATACAAATTTCAGGTGTGTTTGATCAATTTCTTTGAAGAATGGCATGGGTATCATCGCTATAGAGAGCGCATTGAACCTGTACAAAGCTCTAGGGAGTATTAGCATTTTGACAATGTTGATTCTCCCCATCCATGAGCAAGGACTGTTTCCATTTCCTGGTGTCCTCTTTTATTTCTTGTAGCAGTGTCCTGTAGTTTCCTTTGTACAGGTCCTTTACACTATTGGTTAAGCTGATTCCTAGGTATTTGATTTTCTGTGGTATAATTATGAATGGAATAGTTTTCTTAATATACTTTTCTTCTCTTTCATTATTTGTATATAGGAAAGCCACCGGTTTTGGAGTATTAATTTTGTACCCTGCCACGCTACTATAAGCATCTACTCTTTCTAGGAGTTTTTGGTAGAGAGTTTAGGGTTCTCTAGGTATAATATCATGCTGATATCCAGGATATATCAGGCACTGGTAGAACTTTACAAGAAAAAAACAGCCAATCCCATCAAAAAATGGGGAACAGAAATTAACGGAAACTTTGACAAGGAAGAAATTCGAATGGCCAAAAGGCATATGAAAAAATGCTCATCATCACTAATCATAAGAGAGATGCAAATCAAAACAACAATGAGATATCATCTCACACCACAGAGACAGACACTTATCCAAAAGAGAAAGAACAACAAGTGTTGGCATGGATGTGGGGAAAAGGGGACTCTCATCCATTGTTGGTGGGAATGTCAACTGCTATAGCCTTTTTGGAAAACAATATGGACATTTCTCCAAGACTAAACATCGAGCTCCCATTTGACCCAGCCATACAACTCTTGGGATATACCCTGGGAAGCCACTAACACACAGCAAAAACTCCATCTGTACCTTTATTTTCATAGCAGTGCTGTTCACGATAGCCAAAAATTAGAAACAACCAAAGTGCCCGAGAACTGATGACTGGATAAAGAAACTGTGGTCCATCTACACAATGGAATACTATACAGCTGTTAGGAAAAATGAAGTTATGAAATTTGCCTATAAATGGATGGACATGAATAGGATCATGTTGAGTGAAATTAGCCAGAAGGAAAAAGACAGGGGCCGAACCAATAGTCCAGCTGGTAGGGCATTTGCCTTGACGCAGCCGGTGTATGCTGGCCCGGTTCGATCCCCGGCATCCCATATGGTCCCCGAGCACCGCCAAGAGTAATTCCTCAGTGCAGAGCCAGGAGTAACCCCTCAGCATCACCGGGTGTGACACAAAAAGAAAAAAAAGGGAAAGGAAAAAGACAGATATTTGCATGACATAGATATATACACCTACTACAGTACCAATGTCCAAGGTCAGGTGAAACATGGATCAGGAGGTTTAACAAAGGTGAAAATTACACAAACATTCGAAGTAAGAGGTTAGGTAAAAACAGAGAAGGGATCACTTGATCACTTGATCACTTAAATCCCGTTATTCATCGATTTGCTCGAGCAGGCGCCAGTAACATTTCCATTGGACCCTATAATGTGCCAGTGTAGCCCAATGGCATCTGGTTGATTTAGGAATACGAAGAGCCTCAAACCATTCCTTCAGTGTTTTTACAAGGAGGTCAGACCATCTTGTAGGTAGGCGGCCACGTGATCTTTTGACATCCCGTGGGATCCAGTCGGTAAAGGCTCTAGTCCAGCGGTTGTCTCCAAATCGCATTACATGTCCAGCCCATCTGATTTTCGATGCCTTGGCAAACGAGACAGCGTCCCTGATTCTGGAATAGTGACGGAGGTCAGAACTCCGGATTCCTTCTCTCACTTGAGTGAGGCGTGATATTCCAAGCATAGCTCTTTCGATTCCTCTCTGGGAGACCTGAATAGCATTCTCATTCTGCTTTCGTAGGGCCCAGGTCTCTGCGGTGTATGTTAATGCAGGGAGAACGGTGGAGTCAAAGAGATGTGCCCAGAGCCGGAGGTTCTTTGTCCTTTTAGCTATTTCTTGGATGCCTTTGAAGGCATTCCATGAAGGCATTCCATTCAGAGAAAGAAACAGAGTAATAATTGTCAGTAATTGTCAAAAGTGCTAATACCAACCTAAAACTGAGCATTAAATATAGGCAGTAAGATATACATGATGACCTCTAAATGTATGTATTGCAATCCACAATGTGTAAGAGAAGGAAGAGGGAGAGACAGAGAAAGAGAAAGAGATAATTAACAGGCCATAGGGATAGGCTAGTGGACGGGGGGGGAATCGGGAACATTGATGTTGGGAAATGGACACTGGTGGAGGTATGGATGCTGGAACACTGTAAGACATACCCAAATATGAACATCTTTGTAATTGTATATCTCACGGTGGTATAATAAAATATTAAATTAAAAAAATTAAAGTATAAATGAGGCAAAATATCTGATAAGATTCTATGCCAGTTATGATTTAAAAACTCTTAAAATGGGAATAGAAGGAATTTATCTCTACCTAGCAAAGGGCATACACAACAAACTCAATGCTAACATACTAAGTGACCAAAACAAAAATAAGTCTTTTCTCTAAAATTTGTCATAGGACAGTTATACAAAAGAAAGTACATAGATGGGTAAAAACACACAAATATGCTCATCATCACTGAAGCTTTCATGAAGAACATGAAAACACTAATTAAAAAGATTTATGTATACTTATACGCATTAGAACACTTTTTTGTTTGTGTGTTTGGGGGTTATTCCCAATAATGCTCAAGGCCTTTTCCTGACTCTTTACTCAGAGATCACTCCTGGAGATGATAGGCACAAGGGATGAAAACCTGAGTCAGCTCTAGGCAAGGTAATTTCCTAGGCTGATTTACTGTTGCTCTGGATTAGCAGCAATTTTTGCACTTGCCTAGATCTGCCGAACACCCTAACGCCTATATCAGATGAGTATAAGAATAATACGTGATATCGATTCACAATGGAATAAAATTACTTAGGGACAGAAAGATAAAATACAGCCTTTTGAATCAGTATAGTGGAAATGGATGATGTCATAACAAGTGAAACTTGTCAAAAGTATAAAGAGTAGAAACCTGGGAAAGTTCAGAGAGAGCAGCGTAGGGAGGCACACACACCATCCAGACCCCTCACTCCCGGCCTGCAGCTCTTCAAATCCCTTCCACCGCCAACTCAGGTGGGTGTCTGATTATCACAATGACATCACATGTCTCTCACCCCAAATTTCAAAACCAAAGTACTTAGTCAACAAATATCCTACATAGAAGTATCAGGCAACATAGCATTTAACATTCCTTATATTCCACAAACACTCTGCAAACAGCCTAGACAGTTCTCATGTCTATCCACATGAGAACACACAATTTGCAAACTTCAAAGGTAGTAATGGTAGTAAAAGTAGTAACAGAACTCCACCAAGCTCTGCAAGTGAAGTCACTAGCCCAGATGAGAAAGAAAATATGATGAGCTATATAATCTTTCTGATGAGGAATTTCACAAGGCACTGTTAGGAATGTATAAGGAGCTCAAAGAAGCAATGGAGCACAGAGTCAATAAAACACAAGAGGACATAAGAGCAGAAATGAGTAAAATACAAAAGAAAATACAAGCAGAAATGTCAGATATTGAAAATGTGGTAGATGAAATGAAAACCTCAGTGGAAGGCCTCTATCGCAGAGTAACAACCGCTGAAGAACTAGGGATCTCAAGACAAGGTAAACAGGCTCTAGAAAACAGCAGAAGGTGGAAAAAGACTCACAATGAACATACAACAAGAGATAATTGGGATGAAGTCAAAAGGAACAAAATAGGATAATCGGGTTCCCAGAGGGGGAAGAAAAAAAATCCTAATAAAGAAGCAACTGTCAAAGCCATCATTGCTGAAAATTTCCCAGAATAAAAGAGTGCTTGCTCCCAGATTCAGGAGGCCTGAGGGTACCGGTTAAAAGAAATCCAAGTAAGAATACTCCAAGATACATCCTAATTAGAATGACAGAAATCATAGAGATAGAATATTGAAAGTAGCAAGATCAAAGAAGGAAACCACACACAAAGGAACATCCCTACGATTCACAGCAAAGTTTTCAGATGAAACACTCCAAGCCTGAAGACAATGGTTTGATGTTGTGAAAATATTCAATGAAATGAAAGCATCACCAAGAATTCTTTATGCAACAGACTCACATTCATATTTGAAAGAAAGATACACACCTTCATGGACAAGCAACAATTCAGAAACTTCATAGATTCAAAACCAATTTAAAAAAAAAGGATTGAAGGAACTATTCTAAGACAAGACAAACCTCTAAAGCACAACAACCTTATTCAGGAAGATGACACAAAATCCCATGATAATAATCTTTCTCAATATCAATGCCCTAAATGCATCAATTAAGAGACACAGAGTGGCAAAATGGATTAAAACACTGAGTCAAACACTCTGCTGCCTACATGAAATGTATCTGAACAATCAGAAAAAACACAGACTCAAAGTCAAAGGCGGGAAAACAATTCTCCAAGCAAACAATTCCTCCAAAAAGGCTGGGGCGGCCATACCAGTCTCTGACAACATAGACTTCAGGCTGAAAAAGATAGAAGGGACAGTGAAGGCCAGACCCACATAAGTATCCTGACTTCACAGCTCAAAATCTTAGGAAAAGACCAACAAGTAGAGCCTAATAGGCAGAAAGAAGGAATTATTAAACATAGAGCAGAAATCAATGAGATGGAAGCCCAAAAAATCCAGAAGATTAATGACACCAGGAGCTGATTCTGTGAAAAAATACACAATATGGACAAATCACTTGCAAATCTCGTAAGGAAAGGGAGATAGAACCCACATAAATAGAACCAGAAATTATAAGGGGACATCATAACAGAAACCACAGAAATTCAAAAGATTATCAGAGATTACTTCAAGAGTTTGTATGGCACCGAACAAGAGAACCTGGAAGAAATGGACAAATTCCTGAAGTCCTATAGCTTCCCATGACTGAAACAAGATGATCTTTAATAACTAAATAAGCCTGTCACCATGGAAGAAGTTGAAACAGTAATTAAAAGTCTGCTCAAACACAAAAGCCCAGGTCCAGATGGATTCACTAGTGAATTCTTCCAAACCTTTAAAGAGGACCTACTCCCAGTACTTTTCAAGCTTTCCAGGAAATAGAAGAAACATAAACACTCCCAAATAGCTTCTACAAGGCACATATCACCCTGATACCCAAAAGACAGAGTCATCACAAAAAAAGAAAACTACAGACCAATCTCCCTGATAAACACAGGTGCTAGGATCTTCAACAAAATACTAACAAACAGAATCTAAATACTTATCACAAAGATTATACATCATGACCAAGTAGGATTCATCCTGGGAATGCAAGGATGGTTCTATATTCTCAAGTCAATTAACATAATACACCACATTAATAAGGGAAAAATAAAAACTATATGATCATATCAACGATGCAGAGAAAGCATTTGATAAGACCCAAGACCTGTTCATGATAAAAATTCTCCATAAAATGGGAATGAAGTAACCCTCCTCAATATAGTCAAAGCCATCTAACAAAAGTTCACAGTGAGAGTCATTATCAATGGAGAAAAATGGAAAGCCTTACCCCTAAGATTGGGGACAAGACAAGGATGCCCTCTCCCACCACTTCTATTCAATATAGTACTAGAAGTACTTACCATATCAATCAGGGAAAAAATGAAATTAAGGGCATTCAGATAGGAAAGGAATAAGTCAAGCTATCACTATTTGCAGATGACATTATATTATACCTAGAAGACCCTAAACTCAATACCAAAAACTCCTAGAAACAACAGATATTTATAGAAGAGTGGCAGGGGAAAAATCAGTACTCAAAAGTCATTGGCTTGGCCGGATCAATAATCCAGGGGTAGGGTGTTTGCCTTGCACGCGGCCAGCCCATGCCGGCCAGGGTTCGATCCCTGGCATCCCATATGGTCCCCCGAGTACTGCCAGGAGTAATTATTGAGTGTAGAGTCAGGAGAAACCCCTGAGCATTGCCGGGTATGACCTAAAAAAAAGCAAAAAAAAAAAGTCATTGGCTTTCCTATAAACAAATAATGAAAGAGAAGAAAGGGATATTAAGAAAATGATCTCATTCACAATTGTGCCACAGAAAATAAAATATCTAGGTTTAGATTAACTAAGAATGTAAAGGACCTGTACAAAGAAAACTACAAAAGGCTGTGTCAAGAAATAATAGAGAAAACAAAGAAATGGAAACATACCCTGCTATGGATTGGGAGAATTAACATTATTAAAATGGTAATACTCCCTAGAACTTTATATAGATTCAATGCCGTCCCTATAAGAATACCCATGACATATTCAAAGAAATAGATGAAACACTCCTGAAATTTTTATAGAATAATAAACCTCCATATAGTTGAAACATTCCTTGGGAAAAAGAAGATGGGAGGCATCACCTTTCCAAACTTCAAACTGTACTATAAAGCACTAGTAATTGAAAACAGCATGGTAATAGAGTAAAAACAGACCTGTAGACCTATGGAATAGAGATAAATACCCTGACAATCTTCAAATGCATGATCATTTAATCTTTGATCACTGTATCACTGTCTTCCCGTTCATCTTTGATTTGCTTGAGCGGGCACCAGTAACATCTCCATATGTCCTGTCTGATGCAAGTAGAGCCCAAGGGCATCTGCTTGCTCCAGGAACATAAAGAGCCTCAAACCATTCCATCAGGTCATGGGAATGAGGTCTATAATTGTTACTGGTATCTGGCATATCAAATACGACACAGGTAGCTTGCCAGGCTCTGCCGTGCGGGTAGCATACTCTTGTAGTCATCTCAAAATCCAGCATTTATTGATGAACCGTGGCCACGCGAGCCGGGCTGTGATAGGCTGGTCTGCTGGGTGAAGTTCTGATGAGGAGGAAGTCTGGATGTGGAAAATGGAGGTCCTTATGGAGTGGGGGGGTCGTCTGGCTGTTGTGAGGCCCTGCTGGGGTGGCAAGCCAGGGCTAGAACCGGCCATCCCTCCGGGCACCTCATGAGCGACTGGGCACAGTGAGAGCCAGTAGCAGCTCTGCCCCATGTCTGTCTCTGTATCAGCATATCTGGTCCAGATTAAAAAAAGACTACAGCAGGGTGGATCTTGATGAGCTGGGCTGTGATAGGCTGGTCTGCTGGGTGGAGTTCGGACGAGGGGGAAGTCCGAATGTGGAAAATGGAGGTTCTCATGGAGTGGGGGTCGTCTGGCTTTATCTTTGATAAGGAAGCAAAAAAGTAGCAAAGATAAACATATTAGACTGCATGAAACTAAAAAGCTTCTTTTTTTCTTTTTTTTCTTTTTTGGTCACACCCAGCAATGCTGAGGGGATACACCTGGCTCTGCACTCAGGAATTACTCCTGGAGGTGTTTGGGGACCATATGGGATGCCGGAGATTGACCCAGGTTGACCATGTGCAAGGCAAGCACCTTACCCACTGGACTATCACTCTAGCCCTGAAACTAAAAAGCTTCTGCACATCAAAAAAATAAATAAACAGTGAACAAGATACAAAGATGGTCCACAGAGTGGGAAAGAATATTCACCCATTATTCTTCTGTAAAGGGTTACTATCCAGGATATATCAAGCACTGCAGAGCTTCAAAAGAAGAAAACAGCTAGCCCCATAAAAAAATGGGGGAGAAGAAATAAACAGAAAATTTGATAAGAAGAAATTCGAATGGCCAAGGGCATATGAAAAAATGCTCAACATCACTAATCATCAGGGAAATGCAAATCAAAACAACAATGAGATATCATCTCACACCACAGAGACTGGTGCATATCGAAAACAGCAAGAACCCCAAGAATGCCATCCATGCTGGCGTGGATGTGGGGAGAAAAGGGACTCGCCTCCATTGTTGGTCAACTGGTACAGACTTTTTGGAAAGCAATATGGACATTCCTCATGGCGGGAAACTATTGTGATGCTTCCCTCCCAGGTACTTCCCCTGACCTGTATGTCTAACATCCCAAACTCTATAGTATACTTTTACAATACGTTTAGCTATTTGATTATCATTCAATAGAATATTTAAAAAGGAAAATTTAAGAGAACTAAAGGTAGTGCTATAAGGTGTAAATTAAGAACATGAAAATTTCTTGATAAGGTCAAAAGAACTGAGGAGCCAAAGAATCACACTTTATTGCCATCTATTATATGCTAATGTGCCTCTATAAACGGACATGCTGAAAACCAAAGTGAACTGAATGATATAGTATGCTACTTACATCAAAATAGTTTTTTTCACTTGATCACTTGATCACTTAAATCCCGTTATTCATCGATTTGCTCGAGCGGGCGCCAGTAACATTTCCATTAAAGCAGGATGAGAATGCTATTCAGGTCTCCCAGAGAGGAATTGAAAGAGCTGTGCTTGGAATATCACGCCTCACTCAAGTTAGAGAAGGAATCCGGAGCTCCGACCTCCGTCGCTATTCCACAATCAGGGATGCTCTCTTGTTTGCCAAGGCATCGAAAATCAGATGGGCTGGACATGTAATGTTATTTGGAGATGACCGCTGGACTAGAACTGTTATGGACTGGATCCCACAAATGTCAAAAGATCACATGACCGACACTTACAAGATGGTCTGACTTCCTTGTGAAGACCCTGAAGGAACGGTTTGAGGCTCTTTATATTCCTGAATCAACTAGATGCTGTTGAGCTACATTGACACGTGATAGGGTCCAATGGAAATGTTACTGGCATCTGCTCGAGCAAATAGATGAATTACGGATTCAAGTGTTCAAGTGGTCATTTGTCTCAGAGGTATATGTATATAAACAATGATTGTTTTATACTTTTCATCATTTCTAATTGTTTAAAACAACTCATTGAAAAGGATTAAATGTTATATATATGTAATTTTATAAAGTCTTGTATTTCCCCTTCTCAAAAACCATTTACATTCAAATTTAAATAGATATTTAAAATATTAATATTAAATTAATAATTACATTAGAGGGTTACTTATGAAGACTGTCTTTAACTTAGTATGTGATGCATCTTCATCTTCAAATTGAAATAAAATCTAAGCAGTCGCCTTTACAATTTTTTTTAAATTTAATCACCATGAAATTACAAAGTTAGTCACAAATGTGATTCAGGCATATATTGCTTCAACACTGATCCTTTCACGAGTGTCCACTTCCCTCCACCAATGCCCTGCCTTGTGCATCCCACACTGGTTATAGGAGACATTTAAAAAAAAATGCTTGCATTGTGGGTTACAGTGCTGTTGCATTGTGGGTTACAGTGCTGTTGCTCTAAATTTTCATACATAGCATGCCACCACCTTTCATCACTGTCTCCTCTTAGTTGAATGCTTCCTTCCACCACAGATGCAACACTTCTGCCTTTTTATTTCCAAGATTAAAACATGGTTATTTAGATAAAGGTCTAGTCTATTTTTGTCGCAGGGAAGTCAAGGCCACCCTACACCTGGAACAACAAAGCACGGAAGTCAGAGCCCTGGGCGGGAGTTCCATGGAGACTGGGTAGTGCGGCCAGCGTCTCATCATCATCCTTATCCTTCAGCTGATCCTTCACATTCAATGCAACCGGCAGCACAGCTGCCGCCGAGTCTCTGTCGCTGTTAGCTCTATCCACGGATGTGATCTTCGTGGTGGGAAGAACAAGATGTCATTTGAACTTAAGGGAGATTGCTTCGGAGGCATATATTGATATGCCTCCTAAATATATATGCATATATATGCATATATATGTATATATATGATATATCTAAATATATATCTTATTTTTTCAGGATGTGTTCAAAAATATTTTTCAAAATTTAAAAATAGACCCCTTAAATGATGATACAGCTCTTCATTTTCATGATTAATCTTTGTCTCTTCACAGCACACTTCACAGCTAACAACTATTATTGGGGAAATGCAATTTTCAAAATAGTGCCACTGATTTTTTAACTTCCATTTTTTGTGTTTAAGATTGAGTCAGTCCCTGACCTGATGACAGAATCATTTCTCTGTACTCTCATTATTACTTGCAAGACCATTTGGTGGTTCAAGATATTATCAGTCAGACTTTATAACAAGAGTAAATATTTTCACAAGGCTGCCTCAGCACCCAGCAATTTCACAAACAAAACCAAGAATCTAAGTGATATTATATCTAGAACTATAGAACATAGAGTATTATCTGTTCTATAGATGGTGGTATAATAAAATACTTATAAAAATAAAAAAATAAAAAAAACAGATAGAACTTATAATTATGTTTCCCGAGAACTTAAGAATTATCCATTTTATTTCAGTTGTTTTCTATCAATGTCTCTAACAGTTTGATTTCCCAAATAGCATAAAGAGGTGACAACTTCTTTTTTTTTCCTTTTGGGTCACACCTGGCAATGCTCAGGGGTTTCTCCTGGCTCTGCACTCAGGAATTACTCCTGGAGGTGCTTGGGGGACCATATGGGATGCCGGGGATCGAACCCGGGCTGGAATGGGCCAGCCGCATGCAAGGCAAATGCCCTATCTGCTGCAACATTGCTCTGTTCCCAAAAAGGTGACAACTTCTAAGTCACATTTTCTTTGTTGTCTCATGTACAGAAGGAATTGAAAGGAAATAAGCAATGCCGTTATCTACAGCCTTTGGTGTTAAGTCAGAAATGGCAGGCAAATATAGTATTTTTAGAAAATATTTTCTCTAAGAGGGGGCTCTCTTACTTCTCACTCTAATTCTCTTCTCTTCTTTTACCTTTATTCCTTCTTTTATTCTTCATTGTGTCCTGCATTTCCTTCTCCTATTCTTCCTTTTTATTGTTGCAGTCGAGGTATCGTAGTTACAGTAATATCAACATATATGGCACTGATGTACAAACTTAGTGCACCTACCGTCACTAACATGCCCTATCACCATACTATTGCTCATATGTCCTCTATGGTGCAGTCTTCATTCTCCTCTCCCACATCTGCTTAGTAACCAGATGTGGTTACACATTCATGGGTAAGAGAGAGTATGACTGAAACCCAATCAAGAAACAAGGTAAGAGAGAATGGATTAGTGTGCTAATAATAGTTGGAAGTGATAACCTATCTTACCTATCTTCTGACCCCCTCACACACATGTGATACATTTAAACCACTGACTAGTGCTCCTGGTCCCTGTATACTCTTGTCTTGGATATTAGCCTCATACAGTATTTTATATCCAACAAATGAATGCAGTCATTCTATATCTGTCCCTCTGCTTCTGACTCATTTCCCTCAGCATAATATTCTCCATGTCATCCTGCCTCTTTGGAAAACAATATGGACATTGGAAAACAATATGCCAAAGGTCAGGTACTTTTCTTCTCTCTCTCTCTCTCTCTCTCTCTCTCTCTCTCTCTCCCCCCCTGTCTCCATTTGTGAATTGTGACTTGTAACACAAACACTGAAGGGTTATCATGTATATCCCTTTCCTACTTTCACTATCCAGTTCTAGTCTTGCATTACTATTTTAAACTATTATTGTTAAACTGGCTCCTTCTCTATCTTACCTACCCTCCACCCCCACACACACATGTTATAGATTCCAACCATTGACCAATACCCCTGGCCTGTTTTCCCTGACCTTGGATATTAGTATCATACTATATTTGTTATATCCCACAATTGAATGCAGTCATTCTATTTCTGTCCTTCTTCTGATTCACTTCACTCAGCATGAAACTGTATATATCCATTCATATATAAGCTAATTTCATGACTTCATTCTTCCTAATAACTGCATAGCATTCCATTGTGTAGATGTACCATAGTTTCCTTTTTCAGTCATCTGTTGTCAGGCACTCAGTTTGTTTCCAGATTCTGGCAATTGAAAATAGTGCTGCAATGAACATAGAAGTGCAGATGGTGTTTCTGCTGTGTGTTTTAGGGCCACAGGATATATTACTGGAAGTTGTATTGCTGGGTCAAATGTGAGCTCATTTTCTAGTTTTTTTTGGAAATGTCCATATTGTTTTTCAAAAGGCTGGACCAGTTGGCATTCCCACCAAAAATGAACAAAAGTGTCTTTCTCCCCACATCCATGCCAATGCTTATACTTTTTGGGTGTGTACCAGTCTCTGTGGTGTGAGAGGATATTTCATTGTTTTGACTTGCATATCCCTGATGATTAGTTATGAAGACCATTTTATATGTTATTTGGCCATTTGAATTAATTAAGAAAGTTTCTGTTGCTATTTTAAGGGGAATAAGATTTCTGTGTTGCTGCAGGACCAAATGACTTGATTGTGTATGTATTTGACATGGTCTAGGTGGTACATGCCTTCTTTGGCCAAGATAAAATCAAGTACATGTATTTCTGGGACTTAGACTATTCTATTATGCCATGCTGCTTCTTTTCCTTTGAATTCCAGCCAGGTCTTTCCCAGGCCATTTTGAAAGACAGTTGAGTACAGAAGTTTAGTAGCAGAATATCCTATTATGAAGCACTCAGTAAAGCAGTTGATTGGTGTGGATGAAGGATAAATGGCTTCGGACAGTGACTCCATAACAATTGAAAGATTTGTAATGTATGACTTGATTAAATATAAAAATCAGCCTTTAATAAAAATTAGCAGGGTCACAGCAATAGTAAAGTGGGTAGAATTCTTCCCTTGCTCTTGGCCAACCTGTGCTTCAGCACTGGCATCTCGTTTTTATCTCTGGAGCATTCCCTAAGTATAGAACCAGTAGTAACCCTGAGCATCTTCACTTGTAGCCCCCAAACAAAAATTTTTGTTTTTAAATGGGAACATAACGTGGACTACTAGGAGATCATCATCATGACTCTATTTGGACACACTGTACTTCAATTTTTTGAATACCTGAAGATATTAACAAATAAGGAAAAACCTGTCACTTAATGTTTAACTAAAACTGGCAGTTATTAACTACAAGTAGTTCTGACTATATTTTTAGTCAATTTCCATATTCATCTTTTTTCACTTTTATTTCTCTTAAACATAAAGGATTACAAGGTCATTCTGTTTTGTGTATTTTTTGAGCCCCCTCCAGCTATGTTCAGGCATTACTCCTGGCAAACAGGTGTGCTGCCAGAGAGAAAACCTAGATCAGCAACATACTAGGCAAGTAATCTACCCATGGTACTATCACTCTGGCCATCAACATCATTCTTTAGTTGAGCTGATGTATATTTAGGACTTAGAGAGAGCTTCTATAAAATAATTGGAAAAAGAAACTTCTGAATTGTAGAATTAAGATGTTCCAACATCAGACTATATAGGGCATAATTGAGGCACCACCTGTTGTGTCTTCTGGCCAAATAGAATAGTACTCAGTTCTGTGTATTAGATCACAGTCTTCAAACTCTGTCTGAAGCCTTTATATTTTTATATTTTATATTTTTATATTTTATTTCTTCCTTTCCCGATTTATCCCAGACACTATGATATGTGAGCTGATTTTATGTTTTTCTTTAAAGGTCACAGAATTTGTACCATTAGACACAGGACTCTAAAGACAATGCCTGGTGCTACATCCACCTGCTATATCCCACCTCTACAATTGGTTTCTGTGCTCTTTTCAACTGGACTGTGCTCTTTTCTTTTTACCTGGTATATGAAATAAATGTCCTTTTCCTTTGGGAAAAAATAGGCAATGACAGGGGTGTAGCTCAGCAGTACAACTCGCATCTTGCTTCTGCAAGTTCCTTAAGAGTTAGCTCACCACAGAAAATATAATGATGGATAATAGTCATATAAAAAGAAATAGCACAAGATCCTGAAACATAAATAATGCACAGCATACTCATCAGGTGGCAAAAATTCAAACACTGAGAACAAATGTTGGCACAAACATGAAGCAGAAGGAAGTCTAAGGTGTGGTGAGTGCAAGTGGTTTAGCTCCTTCGAACACATTTTCTCATTAAAATATGTATATATTCTTACCATAATCACATTCCTTGGCAATTATACAAATAATTTGAGATCATGTTCACACAAAAACCTACACATCACTGCTATAGCAGAATTTTCAAAATTGTCAAAATGGAGTCAACCAAGATGTTTTTTAGTAGATGAATGGATAAACAAGTTGTAGTATTATCAGACAATGTCACACAGGACTTAAATAATAACCCATCAAAATTTAGGGACATGGCAAAAACATCTGTGCATTATGTGAAAGAAAAAAACATAAGAGACTGCTGTACAATTCCAATATACAACATACTATAAAAAAGCAAAGCTATGGAGTCACTGAAATTATATCCATGGTTTCCTGAAGAGAGGAAATGAACTGATACAAATTTTTGGACACTGAAACTGTAATATCATAAACTGGATATATTTGTCATTAAAAACTTATTTAAATTTACAGAATACAAAATAACCTTTTTAAACCGTAAATATAAAAAAGAGATTTTGGTAGAGAATGATGTCAGTGTAAGTTCATCGGTTATAATAAAGGCACTGCTCATATTATATTGGCAATGGGGCTATATATGTAGGTGCAGAAAATGGCATGTGTTAGAGATCTCGAATGTTTTTAATAGTGTATATTTTCTAAGTAAACCCTAAATGGCTTGAGAAAAAATAGTATAGGAGTTAAGGTACAGGCCTTTCTTGCAAATGACTGGCTTCAGCCTCCAGCAGCACATGGCTTTCTGTGTTGCTGGGTATATTTCTGGAGGCTCCTGAGCACTGACAGACATAAACTTGGAAGCCTGCAACATTGTAGGGTGGCTTAGTAATCCCAAATACCACAAGGTACTTGAGGCTCTTTAATCAAACCATGCATCTAGCTGGTGGGAATCACTAGTAGGAGGTCCGTGGGTCCCTGGAGCACCGCTAGGGAGGTCTCCCAAGATAAATAGAAATAAAAGAAGAGCATATGTCACAAAAGTTAGGGTGACTATGACACCAAGTACTTTGAGGGGAATTTCTGAGGGAACGTTCTCCTTTTGAACAGAGATATACTTTATGCAGTTCTCATGAAAAAAAATTAAAGATAGACGATATTCATTTTAGCCACCAGAAGCTATCTGAATTTTTCAGTTATGTACATTCAGAAAAAAAGTACCCTCACATTTGAGCTTCTGTAAGAAATTAAATATTGGCTAGCTTACTGCTACAAGGTGTATAAGAAAAAAGCAATGTAAATTTCATTTCCAAAATAATGGGGTCAGAAACAGGACAGCTAATAGGGCACCTGCATTGTATACAGCACTACATATGACCCCTTGGGCACCATTAGGAATTATAACTGAGCACTTGATGAAAGAATAAGTCCACACAAACTCCAAGATAAGCACAAACATGTTTGTTGATTTGATGTTAATTTAATAAGAAAAACTGATGTTTTCTTACAATACAATACAAATATATAGGCATATATTCTAAGAAAAAGTATGTTTGTAATAAATATCTGTGTGACTTAAGAAATAACAATTAAAATAAAATAATACTAGAGTACAAAGTAACATGAAGTAGGATAAGCCGCTTTTTAATGCTCCTCTCCTTGTCTTCAAGTAAGCTTGGCAAAGAGGACCACATGTGATAAAGACAAATATTGTATAATAAATGGGGATTTCTGTCAAAAAAATGATGGCCATTTATATTAAGGAAAAATATTGGTATACACCATGCTTCATATTTCAAATTTTGCATAGATTATTTGCTAATAAAATGAAAAATATTTAAGACTATTATAAAAAAGATATAGTTACTTGTTTTTGTCTTAATTTAGAAATCATCCAACTATTGATAACAAACATTAACTTTTAGTTCAAGACCTAAGAATTCTAATATACATCCAGTTTATATCATAAAATTATAAAATATTTATTTAATAATCTAACCCATTTCAACAAAGGAATTATTCCATTTATTCCAAACTTGATATTTTGGTAGGCTTTACAGTAGCTACTCTAGCACTCTGTCACAAAGAATCTACTCCAAATCACAGACAAAATATGTCTGTCACAGAGGTGTTAAAAACCACAGACAAGGGGCCTGAGCGATAACCCAGCAGGTAGCGTGTTTGCCTTGCATGCGGCCTGCCTGTGCCAGCCTGGGTTCGATCTCCAGTATCCCATATGGTCCCCGAGCATCCCCAGGAGTAATTCCTGAGTGCAGAGCCAGGAGGAATCCCTGAGCATCGCTGGGTGTGACCCAAAAAAAGCAAAAAAAAAAAAATACCCACAGACAAAATATGTCTGTCACAGAGGAGTTAAAGAGTTGTTTCAAATTAGTCATGCTGTGAACTTCAAAACTCCCCAAATAGATCACGATCACGATCACAATCTTCCCGTTGATCATCTATTGGCTAGAGCGGGCACCAGTAATATCTCCATATGTCTTGTCTCATGCCAGTAGAGCCAGGGGCATCGGCTTGCTACAGGAACATAAAGAGCCTCAAAACGTTATATTAGGTCATGGGAATGACCTAATATAATTGTTACTGGAATTTGGCATATCAAATACAACACGAGAAGCTTGCCAGGCTTGCCGAGCGGGAGGCAAACTCTTTTAAACACCTCCAAATAAAGCATTTATTGATAAGCCGCGCAGCCACTTTGCGCGCGCGAGCCAGGCTGTGATGGGCTGATCTGCTGGGTGGAGTTCTGACGAGAGGGAAGTCCAAATGTGGAAAAAACGGTGGCTCCCGTGAAGTGAGGGGGGGTGGTCTGGCTTGTTGTGAGGCTCTGCCGAGGTGGTGGGCCAGGGCTAGAACCCGCCATGCCTCCCGACTGCCTCATGAACGGCTGTGCACAGGGAGAGCAAGGAACAGCTCTGCCCCATGTCTGAGAGGCTCTGGACCCCAAATAGAACTTTTCCTAAAACACTGCATCAATGGAACAGTATGAATGAAAGTCTAGTGGTGATTAAAAAATTCCTTTAAAATAAAATAGGAAAGCAATATAATTTTTTAGCTAACATCATATCTTCTCAGGGTGATCCCCGAATACCTCGGGATAATATGCAGTGCCAAACAGCAATCAGGTCTTCAGAAGCATAAGCAAAGTGCCTGTCTCTCCAGGCCCAGATTCTGTCCTTTAAACTTTGAAATGCAAGTAGATATTTTACATATGTTTTCTTGAAAAACAAAAAGTATAGCTAAGACTGAAATTTTATAAAAACTAAATCGTGGTGTCCAGCAAACCAACCTTTATCTTTATTTAACTATCTCTTTTACCACAGTTGACAAACTGTGACAGTGTTTTTAAAGATATATTTAAAACAAATGAATCAAATTTAAATTTACAATAGCTATCATAATACATCCTAAGAGATCATTTATAGTTAAAAGATAATTCCCACACGTTATCCCCTAAATCCAATTCCTAAAGAATTCATGGAAAACAAGCATAAGTTCCAGATGATTGATAAACTAGTAATATGTTACTATGTACAACTTTCCTTTTAATCTCTTAATTTTTCTTAAGTATAATAATAGAACAAGAAATATCTGCTCTGGGGTCAGAGCAATAGCACAGTGTGTAGGGCATTTGCTTTGCAGGCGGCCGACCGGGGTTCAATTCTCAGCATCCCATATGGTCCCCAGAGCACAGCCAGGAGTAATTCCTGAGTGCAGAGCCAGAAGTAACCCCTGAGTGTGATTCAAAAAGCAAAATAAATAGGGCCGGAGCGACAGTCCAGAGGGGGAGGGCGTTTGCCTTGCATGCAGCCAACCTGGGTTCAGTCCCGGCATCCCATATGATTTTTCTTTCTGTCACCCATTATTTGTTGTACATTTTAAGGTTGCTTGCTAGGTGAAAGAACCATTTAAAAATAAGTACATAATTTGAAATTTACAGCAAGAAATTCTATAATCTCATCAAATATTTATGTATACTTGAGGCAAAAAAGATTTAGTATCTGATAGTTGTCAACAAAATATATATTTCAAAATAAAATAAATAGCATATTTCTGATTTAGAAAAAGTACATTTTGAGATAGTTCCTTCAATAATACCTTTGTTAACTCCTCTTCAGATCTTTTTTTTTTGGGGTCACACCTGGTGATGCTCAGGAATTTCTCCTGGCAGTGCTTGAGGGACCATATGGGATGCCAGGGATTGAACCCAGGTCAGCCATGTGAAAAGCAAATGCCCTACCCACTGTACTATCACTCTGGCCCTCCTCTTCTGATTCTTAAATTTAAAAAAATACTGTGTAAACTATCAAAGGACCACCAACTCCACTTATGTGGATATACCTCAAAAAAGTTCTAAAAGCACAATGCAGAAAAGACATCTACATTCTTATGCCCACTGAAGCTCATAGTCCAAATCTGGAAACCAAGCACTCAAGAATAGACGACTGAATAAAGAAATTATGGTACATCTACACAAGGGAGTATTACATGGCATAAGAAAAGATGAAGTTATGTCCTTTGCTGCTAAGTGTATGGATTTGGAGAGTTTAATGCTGAGTGAAATGAGTCAGAGGGAGAGGGTCGGACACACAATGCTCTCAGATGTGGGTTATGAAGAAACCCAGTAGGGGAATAAGCCAAAGATAATAGAGATAAGAGCAGGAGAACTGGCTTTTCCTGGGAAGCTTATCACTGTGGAGGAGATAATATAGGGCAGGGAAGAAATCACTATGACAATGATATAGGGAAGTGGTCACTCCTTATGAAGATGGGGCTCTGAAAGAAGATAAAGTGATATGAATGGTACCTTATCAGTAACAGTGTCGTAAACTTTAGTATACAAAAAATGAGAAAGAAAAAAATTGTGCCTCCATAGAGGTAGGCTCTAGGTGTGAGGAAAACAGTGGGCATCAGAGGAGGGAAATGGTGAAGGAATTGTATGCGATCATAAATAATTTTGTGACTCACAGTGAGTCAATAAAAATAATTTAAAATGCTGCTCTGGTATTCTTATTTAGATTATATAGTGGCATTTTTTTCATATGGCTAAGAATTTAAGGAAACTATTCAATAATCATGTTCTGCTTGTACTTTCAGGTAACACAGGTGAAAAATACTTCTAAATTAAAAGTGAATAAAGCAATAGGAACTAATACATATCTCCAGGAAAAAAATACTTGTTCATGCTACGAACTTCACCACATCAAGTAGGATGACTATGATTGAGGAAAAAATGTGACTTAGGAATCAAAACATCCATTTCCAAACCCAGTTCACTTAGAGAAAAGATACATGATTATACAAAGCCTTTAACATGCTTTAGTCTTATTCTGTAAATATGCAGAAAACAGAATTGACTGGAAGGATTGAAAAGCAAAATGAATATACTATTGTGATATACCAGGGCAGAATCAATGACATTTGTCATCTCTAAAAAAAATGAATATGAAGGGAAATAACACTCCAAATTATGCTCAGGCAACTGAAGATATATTAGGGCATGGCAATATTTTATTACATGATTATCATGAATATAGACTGTTATGAAGAACTGCATTTTATGCATCACATTCCTTTAAAAAAAAGTTTGGTAGTTTTATATAATCCTCTAAATGGAAATCATTGAAATTCTGAGTGTTTCATAATAACCTTTTACAAAAAGTACTTTTCATGAGTCATGAGAGATAAACAATATGGTGATTAATTATCCATAAAAATAAAATTTTCTCCCTAATCCAACATCAGAGAATATATATTATGCCTAAATGATATAAATGCCATATTTTGAAACAAAAATCACATTAAAACAATTATGGCTATTATATAATCATTAACATTATTTCGATTTAATTTATATTGGCTAGAAAAGCATAGTACTTGAAATAATATACTCAGATTATAGCAAATGATCTATAATAAATGTTATAAGCATAAGAAAGTTATAATTAAATCTAATAGGTTTACCATAAGATTTAAAATATCTCTAGTTTATCTATCTGCTTCTAGAACTTAGATTGGGAGGTATTAATCTCCCTAGGAAGACTTTTTGCCTTTGCGTAAACTGGAGTTATAGTTCTGGCTCCTTTTTAATTTTATGTCATTTACAAAGCTTCTTGACATTTTAACTTTAGTTCATTCATCAATTACATTTACAGAGTAGTAGTCTCAATACATGATTTAGTGTGGAATTAAAAGACAAAACCAAAAAAGCATGACAAGCAAATATTAGTTTCCTTCCATTCTGTATAATTTCCTCTACTGAACCAAATTTAATAATGTTTTAATTAAAATTTTATAACAACACATATGAAAGCTAATTCAGAAAGTATTTTTTGGATGTAGAATAAGCTTAAATTATTAAGGATCATCAGATCATGAGTCAATGACAATGTCAAAGTTTTCATCATGTATCTTGTAGTTTTATTTTTTGTATCCTCCATTGGCATGGGTCACCAATAAAGAGTAGACCTAAAGCACTTTACAACTCACCTATTTTCTAATAGAGTACAGAGTACTCAGAAGTACAGTAGATAAATTAATGGGCCACATAAACTTACATTGATAAGACATCATTAATTTCAGGGTAATGTTCACTAGAGCATTACCAGCTGTCTCTTAAATGTGTGTACTGGATCAAAAATATCAGAAAATATGATAAGGGATATTCTTCACAAGTTTATATATAATGTACTATTCATAAATTAGTAAGGGTATATATATTTAATGTATCACTGTATCACTATCTTCCCATAGATCATCAATTTGCTTGAGCGGGCACCAGTAATATCTCAATATGTCCTGTCACATACAAGATAGCCCAAGGGCATCTGCCAGCTCCAGGTACATAAAGCCTCAAGCCATTCCATCAAGTCATGGGAATGAGGTCTATAATTGTTACTGGTATTTATCATATCAAATATGACACGGTTACTTGCCAGGCTCTGCCTGAAGATTGAATTCTCTTGTAGAGAATTCACCCCAAAACTCTAGCATTTATTGATGAACTGTGCAGCTGCAAAGTGGTATAAATGCTTAAATGTATGGGGTGCTTATACTATCATACATAAGAAAAAATTTTAGCCAAATAGGCTTATGAATTATTTTGGTGTCCAGGTTTTTAATAACAAATTAACTCATGAAAAATTCCATAATGGGGGAATGTGAGTTAAAAAGGATTTTATCCACGTGTTCTGTCTTTGCTTCTTAATATTTTCACCATCAAAAATGTATCATTTACCTAGGGAAAAACAGTCTGTATTATTACAGACACAGAAATACATCATATTTTATCCATTTCTATAATTATATATTAATGAATGCTCTAGGTTTATTTTCTGAATTTAGGAATTTTCTGAATTCTCTTTTCAGTCTTTGGAAATTTATGTTTGAAAAACAAATAAAGAAAGTCAACATACAGCATGGATGTGTAGAGAATTTAGTTTACCTGGAAACACTATACATCTTATGAGAGGGTTCATATCACTTTCAAGTGTGTTTTGACTTAATTTTTGACATCAATGCATTGGAATTTGTGTGCCTGTTTGCTAACTTGCCTAGTGCTGGTGTGATAACTGCATAGTCACGTGATCTTAATACAGTTTTACTTCATTTATTTTCTTCAGTAATACAATGTGCCAGAAATTAACAAAAATAACCAATGATCAACAAATGACTAAAAATCTGTTTTAATGCAAAGGTCATCAATGGTAAATAAATCTTCTTCCACATAGAAAAGGACTGAAAGAAATCCAAGAGAATTTCTCTATAAGCTGGTGATTCACAGAGCTAAAGCTTAAGACCATACACCCATGATCATTATCACTTGATCACTTGATCACTTGACATCCGTTATTCATCGATTTGCTCGAGCAGGCACCAGTAACATTTCCATTTGACCCTATCACATGCCAGTGTAGGTCAATGTCATCTGCTTGCTTCAGGAATAATAAGAGGCTCAAACCATTCATTCAGAGTCTTGACAAAGAAGTCTGACCATTTTGTAGGTGTAAGGCCACGTGATCTTTTGACGTCCAGTAGGATCCAGTCAATAATGGCTCTAGTCCAGTCCTCTCCAAATCGCATTACACGTTCAGCCCATCAGATTTTCGACACCTTGGCAAACGAGACAGCAGCCCTAACTCTGGATCGTCAACGGTGGTTGGAACTCCAGATTCCAAGCATACCTCTTTTGATTCCTCTTTGGGAGACCCAAATAGCATTCTCATTTTGCTTTCATAGGGCCTAAGTCTCTGAGGTGTATGTTAATGCAGGGAGAACAGTGGAGTCAAAGAGATGTCCCTGGAGCCAGGAGTTCTTTGTCCTTTTAACTATTTCTTCGATGCTCTTGATGGCGTTCACTGCCGCCTCTCTTCCTCCTGCGCAGCTCAAGTTTTAGGTCGCTGATCATGTTGAGTTCTAGACCTAGGCACACATAATTGCTGCATTCAGAGATGTTTGTTCCATTGAGAATGAAAGGGGCCTCTGGAACTAGTTCATTTCTCATTAACATTGTTTTGTTGAGATTCAGCTGTAGACCTACCTTTATACATTCTTGGTTGAAGTCAGCCAGTATTTGTGCCGCTTGGCTAATGTTTGGTGTTATTAGAACAATGTCATCATCGAAGCAGAGGTGGTGTAGTTGCCAACCATCTATCTTCACTCCCATTACTTCCCATTCTAATTGGCGCATGACATTCTCAAGGGTGGCACTGAAGAATTTCAGTGAAATGATCATTATGCTGTTGTTCATTTTTCCCTGAAGTCTGACCTCCATATTAAATAAAATGGATATTTTCAGATTGCTCATAAGTTTTAGAAATTTTTTATTCTTAAGAGCTTGTACACAATTTATGTGTACTATGTGCTAATTTTTTATGATCCAGAGTTGAGTACAAAAAGCAGTGAAATATGAAAAAGTTAATTCAAGAATCCAAACTGGGTGAAACTAAATGAGATGCTCTTGTGCAATGACACATTTCCCTGGATTTATTTACCTGTGACACTGGCACAATACTTAATATTTGAAAAAAAAATGCTTCATGTGCAAGGAAATTAATGGAAACAGAATTTTACCTAGCATCCTTAGGTATACACCACATGCTTAACAAGTGTGGACATTTTACAAAACGAAGTTCTTATCACTAACACTAACACAAAATCTTGCTGTCCAGATGCAATCTTATCAGAGGGTAAGCTAGCATCTGTCTGTACTTAGATCAAAAAGGCACAATGTCCTTGTCACTTGTCACTTGTCTTCCATTGTTCATCAATTTGCTCAAGCGGGCACCAGTAACAATTCCGTTCATTGGGAATGAGGTCCATTATTGTTACTGTTTTTGGTATATTGAATATACCACAGGTAGCTTGCCAGGCTCTGCCGTGGCTCTGGATTCATCCCAGGGGCCCAGTGGGTCCAGTCTTTTTCTAAAATGTGTTTACTCTTATTGTCATCTTGTCCCAGACAATTATGGTAGTGTAACAAGCATTCGGCATAGTTAGTCTCTCATCTAAGTGCTTGATTGATTTACTGACTCCCTATTTATAGAAGTTTATGGGACTTGTGACACTTTACATCAAAATCATCTGCCCTCAAAGTTACATATCAAATAATCATCCTCTATAATAAGCATAACACAAGAGAAGAGTTTTGTTAAACCTTTTAATAATTATAAGACAACTATATGAATTAGAAGTGGAGTCATCATTAAGAGTTAAAGCAATAAAATTAACTTATTTTGCCAAAGCTTGAACTAGACAGATTCATCTCCTTCACCTATAAGCAGCAGTTAGAAATAGCTACACACTATTACTATATTACTCAAAACATGTTCAGAAAAGAATGCCCATTAAGCATATAATTAACTTTAAAAAAGCAGAGCTTAAACAGTTGCTCAGCGTATTAAAGACTCCACATGTCTTCACTATGTGTATTATAAATTTCTAAGAACACAGCTCAAATTATCAGAAAAGTCACTCACAGAATACCAACTCCTACACTGAAGAATGCAGTGCACTGTTCAGAAAATATTGTGAGATATTTAACAATGGACACTTGTTGATGGGCTAGTTTTATTCCAAAATGGATTACTTCTCCTAAAATATTTGAATTTTCTAATGTTTGTTTTATAAAAAGGCATTAAAAATAAGTAGCTTACACATGAATAAACTTAAGTAAAAACAAGAAATTCAAAGAGAAAGAGAAAGAAATAAAGAACCTTCCATAGAGGCAGACTAGGGGAGGGGGAGGGATTCGGGGACATTGGTGGTGGGAAATGGGCACTGGTGGAGGGATGGGTGCTGGAACACTGTATGGCTGAAACCCAAATATGAACATCTTATGAACATCTTTGTAATTGTATATCTCACGGTGGTATAATAAAATATCAAAAATGTCTAAGAATTTTCCATTAGAAATAAAAAAGTCAAATTACTTCTTTGCTATTTTATAAAAGCTGCTTCTGTTACTTTGCTTCTCTAGCTAGCATTCTCTTGAAGAATTAAGACTCTAAATTCTCACAAACTGAACTTTTTTTAATTAGTATCTGGCAACATTCAGCAGTGCTCAGGGCTTACTCCTAGCTCTGTGCTCAGGGAAATATTCTTCATGGGATGAATACTCAGGGGATCACATGAGATTCCATAATTATGAATATAATCTTCAACAAGTGGTGCTGGGGAAAATGGGCAGCTACGTGCAAGAATATGAACTCATCTCTTTCTAACACCGTGAACAAAAGCCATATCAAAAGATCGGCCTGAATCCAAAAAAGTACATACAGAAAAACATGGGCAGAGCCCTGCATGACACTGAAGCTAAAGAAATCTTCAGAGATGAAACACCATTGACCAAGCAAGTGGAAGCAAAGAGATCCAAATGGAACTACATTAAACTTAGGCACTTCTTCACATTAAAGGAAAAGGTGAACAAAATACAAATACAGTCAGCAGAATAAGAAAAAATATTTACCCAATACCTATAAGTGATTAATAGCAAACATATATAAGGCAGTAGTAGAAAAAATCCAACCCCATCCAAAAAACTGGGGAGAAGAAATGAACAGAAACTTCCCCCAAAGAAGAAATACAAATGGCCAAAGGGCACGTGAAAAAGGCTCTACCTCACTAATCATCAGAAAGATGCAAATCAAAACAATAAAATATCTTATATTACAGAGACTAGCACACATCAAAAAGAACAAGAAAAACTAGTACTGGTGTGGATGTGGGGAGAAAGGGACTCTAGTTAACTGTTGATGGGAATGATGACTGGTGCAGTCTTTTGGAAAACAATGTAGATAAATACCATAATATCATCACTTCAATAAACAAGTACCAAGTGCTTTATATTAACCAGATTTCAACTTAACCTGATTTGTAGATATAAATGTAACTTTAGCTACAATACCAAATGAAATTTTGCTTAAAAGTATTTCAGGAGCAGGGATGAAGCCGGGGTAGCACACATGTCTCACAGGGTGTGAGGCCCTTGGGATCGATCAACTGCAACTGACACTGCAACTAGGAAAAAAATTTGATCACCCCTAATGATGTGATCTTTATAAACATGTATAATTTTATAAACATATAGAATATTTGCTTATAAACTTTATAAACATAGAATTATGGATGTTTTCACTTAGGAAAATGAAAACTACTGCTAACAGGGTCTGCAATATTGCAAGCTTCTCACTATAATGGTTGAACTATGTTATACTTTTTTATAATTTACAAATCACTCAGCCTATAGTTCTGGAGCCTGAGGTAACAATCTCAAAGTTGGGTTCATAATAAATAGGAAGTCTGCGCCATCTAAGTTGGAACTTAAGTGTGAATAATTGTTACAAGGTATTTTCAGTGTCTAGGTAAAGCCTCTTTCTGCTTTTAGGGATTTTGTTTTTTTTTCCTTTTTTTGCATTTAGGGAGAGGAAGGAAATGATAGGGCTTAGAGAGATAATTACAGACTTACTACACTTAGCAAGCTTTGCTCAGATGTATTATTCATAGCAATAACCCTATAACCCTCTGATCACCATTGTGTGTTGAGAAACATTCAAATTTAACCTATCTACACACATATCAGCTCGGATTCTAATTAATTGCACCTTGATGTCTCAATCTAACAAAGAACCTGGGTCGAGTTCTGTTTAAAAGAAAACTCTGGTCATTAGGAACTACTAAAATTATTTTAATATTACGGGTAGATTTCAATGCTTTAAGTAATTTAGGATTTATGTGTGTGTATGCATGCATGCGTGTGTGTGTGTGTGTGTGGTGACAATCAAAATTTGGTTCATTCTTGGCTATGCTCAGGACGTACTCATCTCTGTGCTCAGGAATCACTCTGAGCTGTGCTCCGGACCATATAAAGTAATAATATATCTTCCTGGATCCACATTTTAATTAACTTTTAAGTTCATTTGTATATTAGGTAAGAAATCTTATTAAATATTTTGAGGGGTTCTTCTCTCTAGCAATATGTACTAATTATTCTAAAAAATTATAATGTCTAAATAATAATAAAACATATCAGTGCTAAGAAATGATGGTTCTGTTTTTCAGCTTTACTTTACTGATGCCCATTTTAGAGGAATTGTCTTATAGATTGATTCTCTTTATTTTTTCCCATATTTTTAATGTTTACAATTCAAACTATAGAGGAATGCATAAACATATTTCCTTTTTCTTTGCATGTTTTTTAAAAAATAAAAAGGAAACCACAGTGATAATAATAATCTTATTTTTGGGTCATAACTGGCAGTGCTTGGTGCTTACTATTGGCTTTGTGCTCAGGACTCAATCCTGGCAGTGTTGGGGACCACATGGGATGTTGGGACTAAACCTCTGCAGGTTGGGTTAGCATACGTAAGGCAAGCTTCCTACCGCTATACTACAGCTTCGACCAAGTAATGTTTACAAACAACAAATTTAAAACACGCCATTAATGAAAATAACGAAAGAGAATAAAGGGATATTAAGGAAACAATTCCATTCACAATTTGCAATAATTGACAGACATGGGGCAGAGCTGCTACTGGCTCTCCCTGTGCCAAGGCGCTCATGAGGCACCCAGGAGGAATGCTGGATTCTAGCCCTGGCCCGCCACCCCAGCAGAGCCTCGCAACAAGACAGACGACACCCCACTCCATGAGGACCTCCATTTTCCACGTCCAGACCCCCTCCTCATAAGAACTCCACCCAGCAGACCAGCCTATCACAGCCCGGCTCCATGCAGTTCATCAATAAATGCTGGATTTTGAGATGACTACAAAAGTATACTACCCGCACGGCAGAGTCTGGCAAGCTACCCATGTCATATTTGATATGCCAGATACCAGTAACAATTATAGACCTCATTCCCATGACCTGATGGAATAGTTTGAGGCTCTTTATGTTCCTGGAGCAAGCAGGTGCTCTTGGGCTCTACTTGCATGAGACAGGACATATGGAGATGTTACTATGCCCGCTCGAGCAAATTGATGATGAACGGGAAGACAGTGATACAGTGACAGTGAATTCCATTCACAATGTGTGCCACTGAAACTCAAATACCTAGGAATCAACTTAACCAAGTGTGTAAAGGACCTGTACAACGAAAACTACAAGACACTGCTCCAAGAGATAAAAGGGGACACAAGGAAAAGGAAACATGTTCCCTGCTCATGGATGGGGAGAATCAACATTGTCAAAATGGTAATACTCCCTAGAGCTCTGTACAGATTCAATGCAGTCCCTATAAGGATAGCCATGACATTCTTCAAAGAAATTGACCAAACGCTCCTGAAATTTGTATGGAACAAAAACCCCCCAAGGATAACTAAAGCAATCCTCAGGAAAAAGAAGATGGGAGGCATCACCTTTCCCAACTTCAAATTGTACTACAAGGCAGTAGTAATTAAAACAGCATGGTATTGGAACAAAAACAGACCTATGGACCTATGGAATAGAATTGGGTATTCTGACACACAACCTCAAACACATGATCATTTAATCTTTGATAAAGGTGCAACGAGTCCAAACTGGAGTAAGGAAAGCCTCTTCAACAAATGTTGTTGGGAAAACTGGGCAGTGACATGTTAAAAAATGAATTTGGACCTGTGTCTAACACCATGCACAAAAATCAGATCAAGATGGATTAAGGATCTCAATATCAGACGTGAATCCATAAAGTACATTGAAGAAAATATAGGAAAAACTCTCCACGGCATTGAATCTAAAGGCATTTTCAAATTTGAAACATCACTAACAAAGCAACTAGAAGAAAAGATAAACATATGGGACTACATTAAACTAAAAAGCTTCTATACCTCAAAAGGAACAGTGACTAAGATACAAAAGCAGTCCACAGAATGGGAAAGAATATTCACCCAATACCCATCTGATAAGGGGATAATATCCACGATATATCAGGCACTAGTAGAACTTTATAAGAAGAAAACAAACAACCCCATCAAAAAGTGGGGAGTCTAAACACAAAAGCGCAGGTCCAGATGTATTCACCTATGAATTCTACAAAACCTTTAAAGAGGACCTACTCCCAATTCTTTTCAAGCTCTTCTGGCAAATTGAAGAAACAGAAACACTCCAAAATAGCTTTTACGAGGCACATATCACCCTGATACCCAAATCAGACAGATATGCCACAAAAAACGAAAACTACAGACCAATCTCCCTGGTAAATACAGATGCTAAGATCTTCAACAAAATACTAGCAAATAGAATCCAAAGAGTCATCAATAATATTATACACCATGACCAAGTGGGATTCATCCCGGGAATGCAAGGATGGTTCAACATCCGCAAATCAATCAAAATAATACATCATATCAAAAAAAAGAAAAATAAAAACCATATGATCATATCAATAGATGCAGTGAAGGCATTTGACAAGATTCAACACCTGTTCATGATAAAAGCACTCTGTAAAATAGGGATTGAAGGAACCTTCCTCAAGATAATCCAGGCCATCTACTACAAACCCACAGCAAGCATCATTCTCAATGGAGAAAAACTGAAAGCTTTCCCCTTAAGATCAGGGACAAGACAAGTCTGCCCACTCTCACCACTTCTATTCAATATAGTATTGGAAGTACTTGCCATAGCAATCAGGGAAAAAAAGACAGTAAGAGCATCTGGATAGGAAGGGAAGAAGCCAAGTTATCACTATTTGCAGATGACATGATATTATACCTGGATAACCCGAAACTCTCTACCAAGGCTCCTAAAACTAATTAATTCCTATATTAGAGCGGCAGGGTACAAAATCAATACCCAAAAGTCAATGGCCTTCCTATACGCAAACAGCAAAAGAGAAGAAAGGGACATTAAAGAAACTATCCCATTCACAATTGTGCCGCAGAAAATAAAATACCTAGGTATCAGTTTGACAAAGAATATAAAGGATCTCTACAAAGAAAACTACAAAACGTTACATCAGGAAATAAAAGAAGACCTGAGGAAATGGAGACACATTCCCTGCTCATGGATTGGAAGGATTAACATTATCAAAATGGTAATACTCCCTAGAGCTTTATACAGATTCAATGCGGTCCCTATAAAGATACCCATGATGTTCTTCAAAGAAATTGAACTAACGCTCCTGAAATTTGTATGGAATAATAAACCCCCACGAATAGCTAAAACAATCCTTGAGAAAAAGAAAATGGGAGGTATCACTTTCCCCAACCTCAAGCTCTACTACAGAGCAGTTGTAATTAAGACAGTGTGGTATTGGTATAGAAACAGACCCGTAGACCTATGGAATAGAACTGAATATCCCGAAACACACTCTCAAATATACAACCACTTAATCTTCGATAAAGGAGCAAAAAATATTAAGTGGAGCAAAGAAAGCCTCTTCAACAAATGGTGCTGGGAAAACTGGGCAGCTACGGAATACTATGCAGCTGTCAGAAAAGATGAAATTATGAAATTTACCTGCAAATGGATGGACATGGAGACTATCATGCTGAGTGAAATTAATCAGAAGGAAAAGGACAGATATAGAATGATTGCATTCATTAACAGGGCATAAATAGATACCAGTGTTTTACTAAATGTGGGAAATGGTAATGGCAGATTAAAACTCACCATTGAATATACACAAAGAGACTTAAGTGATAAACTCTAAATATCTGCAGGGCTAGCCAAAATGTGTAAAAGAAGAGGGAGAGAGATGCAGAGACAGAGAGACAGAGAAAGAGAGGATACTGGGTTACCTGCTATTGAGGCAGCCTGGCGGTGGGCAGGAGGGGGGGGGGGGGTACATTGGTGGTGGAAATGGGGCATGGCGGAGGGGATGGGTGCTGGTATACTGTACTACCAAGAACCAATTATGAACACCTTTGTAATTGTATGTCTCACGGTGGTATAATAAAAACAATTTTTAAAAGTGGGGGAGAAGAAATGAACAGAAACTTCAGCAAGGAAGAAATTGAATGGCCAAAAAACATATGAAATATGCTCATCATCACTAATCATCAGAGAGATGCAAATCAAAACAACAATGAGATACCACTTTACACCACAGAGACTGGCACATATACAAAATAACAAGAACAACAAGTGCTGGCGTGGATGTGGGGAAAAGGGGACACTCATCCATTGTTGGTGGGAATGCCAGCTGGTACAGCCTTTCTGGAAAACAATATGGACATTCCTCCAAATACTAGAAATCGAACTCCCATTTGACCCAGCCATACCACTCCTGGGACTCTACTCTGGGAAACCAAAAATACACAGCGGAAACACCATCCCTACTTTTTATGTTCATAGCAGCATTATTCACAATAGCCAGAATCTGGAAGCAACCAGAGTGCCCGAGAATCCATATCTGGATAAAGAAGGTTTGGTACATCTACACAATGGAATACTATGCAGCTGTTAGGAAAAATGAAGTGATAAAATTTGCCTATAAATAGATGGACATGGAGAAGATTATTTTGAGTGAAATTAGCCAGGAGAGAGACAGATACAGAATGACTGCATTTATTTGTATACATAAATATATATGTACATATTATGATACCAATATCCAAGGTCAAGTGAAACATGTATCAGGAGGTCTTGTCAAAGGTGGAAATTATCACAAACGTGTGGGCGTCAGAGGCTAGGCAAGACAGAAAATGGAACAGTGTGCTAACTATTGTTGAGGGTACTAATGCCAACCTAGAACTGAGCATTAAATAGAGGCAAAAAGATACACATGACAACCCTTTAATGTATGTTCTGTAATCCATAGTCTGGAGGGAAGGAAAAGAGAAAGAGAAAAGGAAAGAAATAAAGAACCTGCCCCACGGAGGAGGGGCTAGGGGTGGAAGGAGGGAACCGGGACGTTGTTGGTGGGAGATGGGCACTTGTGGCGGGGTGGGTGCTGGAACACTGTATGACCAAAACCCAAATATGAACTTTTTAATTGTATATCTTTGTAATTGTAAAAATAAAATATTAAAAAAAAAGAAAATTGCATCTCCATCTTAGCCATGGCTCATTTCAGCAAAAAATGACCCTTTCCAACATTTTGAAAATAAAACTACTCCACCATAAATACTGAAATTAGAGACAGGAAATATTAAATATTAGTTTCTCTTTCTGAGGAAATAATTCTTGTTTTTTAATTTTGGCATGTTTCAAAGAGTCAGATAGCTTGGTTTCACGGTTATTTGGTTTCTTCTTTGATGGTTTGAATTCATTTTCCTGTTCCAGCAATCTATAGTTTATAGCATTGCCAACGAGCAGCCACACACTTGCCATGACCACAATAACTCCACAGGTGATATACATGTATGTGTAGCTTGTAGTGTAATCCACCAATTTACCTAAAATAAAAGTGAATTTTAAGATAGGACAATAAAATAGTCATTAAACAATAAAAATTTTAAATATATCGTTCGCTAAAGGAGATACTTATTTCTCAATTATGTCAATAGTTAATTAGATGTTAATGTATAGTCTAGGCTACTGATTTCAAATGCATAAAATGGCATGACCGCGCATACATTATCATCAGTATATTACTACATTGAAAACTATTTCCCTCAGTAACAATGTATAGCCAAGATAAGTCAGTATATATATATTTGTATATATACTCATAACACAAAAATTGAGTATGTTTTCATATACATACATGTAGAATGAGTATACTTATCTGTCTAGACAGTAAGTCTTCCACATTAGGACTTTTATCCATTCATGTTTTCTATATTTTCAATAAATAAGGAGAGATTATATTCTTTAGGAAACATTCAAAGGCTTTTATACTTGTGTCTTACTAAACACATTTGTATCTGATCTTTTGTTTATGCAGGTATTTAAATTTTAATAATTAGCATAAAGTTAAGTGTATATAAATACACATGTGAATATTCCTTATGATTCTGAAATAGAATTTAATCTGTATAATCAGAATTTCTCATATTATGACTAGAATTAGTAGCTTGGTCAGCATTATATGTTCAACTATGCCCAACTGCTGGGCATAGGTCCTGAATCTCCTGAACCCCAGCAAAGACTCACTCCTTAGAGACCAACCCTCCAAATAAATGCATGCATGTATCTCAGATTACTTATTGTGTGCTTTATACAAATAGGCACTAGTGGAAAAAGTTCAGATTCATATATCTCTCTTAATATTTGATGGTGCCAAAGTTCAAATCCAGGGTCTTATACACACAAGACAAATTACTGCTGAGCCATATTCTCTATCTGAAAATATTTCAGATTTGTAAATCTAAAAGCAATATTTAAAATGAACAAATATGATATTATCTCAAAATCATCTTGAATACATTCCTTTCATTACTGTACTGCACTCTCTATACACATAATAAATTTTCAAGTACACTTATAGGTATATGTTCCTGTTATGTTAAAAAAATATTCCTTCCTTAGGCATTGAACAACTTTCTTATTAAAAGAAACAATGTGTTACAGAAAGAAAAAATATTCTGACTTTTGGAAATCATGTTTTAATTTTGATATTTTAACTTAAAAACAATTGTCACCAATAATACATTTTTAAAAATCATTATTTTACTTCTTTTTTTACTTTTATGATAATTTTTTTAAAGGCATGGGACAACTAGCATGGGTAAAACCTGAAAATAACTCAACTAATTATTAAAGTAATTACAATTCTACCAGTATACGTTCAAGCTCTGAGATATATTTACACCTAAAACCAATTGACTGTGATATTTAAAGTTATATCACAGGTCCAGAAGATAGCACAGCAGGTAGGAAATGTGCTGTGCACTCACTGGACCAGGCTTGATCCTCAGGGCCAAATATGGTACTCCAAGCCCTCCAGGAGTCATTTCTGATCACAGAGCCAAGAATACGCCCTAAGTACCACTGGGTGTGGCCCCAAAACCTATAGCATATATCTATATTTATGATATATCTATAGATGGATAGATATATTTATGCTATATGTAGCTTCTATCTATATCTATGTATCGTAGAGTTTAGATTTCATGTTCCTACAGTCCTTCAAACTATAGGCATTTATCATTTATAAACCACATTATTCATCACAAAGAAAGCCTGAGTTAATGGCCATTAACTTTAAGTACTTTAATTTTCTTGAGAAATATTCTTACCAGCAAGGGGGTCCTAGAAGAACGGGGGCAGCATTCGGCGAGTGTGGCGAGCCCCACAGCACTAGAATACCTTGTGGCACCAACAAGGTCTATGAGAGTCTCAAATAGGACGCTGCTAACACTCCCAAATCCAAGGCCAAAGAATATTGCATAAACCAACATACTTATATAGGTCTGGGCCAGTGGAAAGAGGAGATAACACACTCCAGTAAACATGGTTGCAAAACCGAAGAAGTACTGGATTCGGGGTCGGATAGATTTAGTGTTTGCAATTAGTCCTGCAGATGGTCTAGCGACCATATCAACAAAAGCCAAAACAGACAACAGAAAAGCTGCAGAATACTCATCTGTTCCCTTGTCTTTAGCATATAAAGTCAAAAAATAAAATTGGGGCAAAAAACCCTAGAAACATGATGACATTTCCAGATAGGTAAATTAAAAATCCCCTATGATTAAAAAGGGAAAAATCTAAACAGTTATTAATTGATTCACTTATCGATCTTTTGGGGTGTCTTGACTTCATGTTTACTTGTTTGTTTTTCACTTTAATCCTATTTTTAGCATAGAAAATGATTTCATGATGGTCAAGTGGTCTCATGAGTGATCCAGCCACACAGGTATTCAACAGCAAACCTCCCAAAATCAGAAAGCTTCCCTTCCAGCCGTAATTGTCCAAGAGGTATTGGCTTAAAGGCGCCAGTGTGCTTAAAATAACAGGGCTTCCTGCCATGGCCAATCCATTTGCTAAAGGGCGTTTCTTGTAGAAATATCTACCAATTATTGCTAAAGCTGGTTGCAGGTTGAAAGACAAACCTATACCTAAAAAAAAAAGAAAAATTGTGATGTCAATCACAAAATAAATTTTCCTTTGAAATACATTTTTAAGGCAGAACTAACAATACAAGACCAGGAAATAACTTTTGATAATTATAAACATCAATATAATTTAACATAAATTTTTTTCTGAGCGGAACATTTGATATGTATACCTGTTTCCTACGACTTTCAGTTTAAAGCAAATACACAAAATACATTTTATTGTTTCACTAAGTACAATATAGGTTTAAATGATTGGTTTTTAATTAAAGTCATGTATTTTTTATTGTTTTTTAATTAAGGTCATGTAATTCCACAAATAAATCAATTTTTCTATTTACTTGCAAATATATAAAGCAGACTTTTTCCCCTTGTAAGAGCATTTAAAATGTGAATACTCCCCTTTCATAGTTAAAACAATGTGAATAGACTAAAAATGTGGTATTTATCAACAATTCCATACCTCCAAGGAGATATTTCATTCAAAACCATGCAAATAATAAAAATGAATAATACATGTATGCCATGATTTCATGCTACACATCTTCACATTTCAAAAATACAAATAAATTTGTATGTTAACTAAATATTAAAGAGCATTTTTCGCTGGAAGAAATTCACATTTGGGTGATTAAAGCTGATTATATGTGAATCTAATTTCCTACTGGCTCTTGATCCCCTTCGCCATACAAAATACTACCTTTAATAAATAAATTACTCAAATTGAGAGATAGTACAAGCGCTAAGGCACATGGATAACTGGAGGTCAAATCCCCAGAACTGCATATTGTCCTCTGAGTACCAACAGGAGTGATACCTGATTATGGAACCAGGACCAGGAAGAAACCCTGAGCACAACCAGAAATGTACACTCCAAAAATATCACTTGTAATATATGTTACTAACCAAAGCAATATTTAACAATAGTAATGAATGAGTTTGTTTTGCCAGTACATCAAATTATTGCTAGAATGTCTAGCATATAGACCTTGCAAACACTGAATTCTTGGTGCCCTGAGTTGGATCCCTAACACTTACTCCTCCCTCCACTCCCAGGAATATCTGGGACAACCTGAACTTCCCAAGGACTGCTAGGTGGGCCATGGTAGTTTCCAGAAGCACTGAGCCAGAGCATCACCAGGGTGTCACCTAACACTGAATCATTAGACCTGCCATCTAAGCTAGTATCACAGGAAAATGGTCTGTGGGCTCCTGAGATCCCCAGCATTTGTATGGAGGTACCCCCAAAACAAATAAAACAAAAAGTCACAAAATCAATGTGTATAAACTACCACTTATTTGTTCTTAACGTAGATATTTTCCTCTATTATTTCAGGGGTTACAGAAGAAACGTTTCTGCATTATATCATATAAAGTGAAAAAAGTACACGAAGCAATTTATATCAGCTTCTGGATATTCAGCTCTCAGTCTAAACACTCATTCAAACATTTAATACAAATGTTTTCTAAGTGTAGAAAGGGATGAAGGGAACAAAGCCCAGGCTTTGGAGAGTCTATGCCAATAGGTACTCTAATTTTACTTCAGCCTTAACTTTGAGATCAGAGAGTCAATTTGATCACATTTGTAATGACACTGACTAGTTTATGGTCAAGTAACTTATAGTCAGAGGGATTCAATTTAAAACTAGGTAGTAGTTTATTTAATAAAGTCCAAATTATTTTATGTCATTTCCTGTCCTTCCCTTCTTCCCCATTTGTTTCATACAATTTGCCTTCAGCTGTTAATTGAAATATTACATTGAGGATAACTAACATCCATTTATTTTCTATCATAAAATATGAAAATAATATAAAATGTAAGTAAAACTATTTCACTTTCCCTTAACTACTTATCTAGGCAAAATTACTACAATTTCTTGAATATCAGTCCCTTCAAGTACAACAAAAGGATTTTGCTATGTCAAGTTGGTTCCAGAACTATGTTATGCAAATGAAATTGTAATTAAAATTTGGTAATACTCATTTTAAAATAGCAAAAAATCCTGGTTACAATATAAGATACTATATACTTGTTTTTAACATTTATCCTTACAATTGTCAAAAGGGAGTTAGATTTCCCTCAGTGTTAAAACAGAGACAGAAGCATGGAATTTGAGTTTACCCACAATCACACGAGCAGGATGAGTCAAGTATCAAATGAGTGTATTTAGCTGGTAATTGTTTAAGATACTTCTCTGATAATGAATTTAATACGTCCTAGAAGCTCCATAAATGACTGGGCCCCTGGGATGAACCCAGAGCCATGGTAGAGCCTAGCAAGCTACCCATAGTGCATTCGATATGCCAAAAACAGTAACAATAATGGGCCTCATTCCCAACAAATGGAGATGTTACTGGCACCACTCAAACAAATCGATGAACAAAGGGAAGATAAGTGACAAGAAGCTCCATCCCTGAAGACTCAAGGAATAAATTTAATGTTAGCCTAATGTAATATGTGTTTTTTTGTTACAATAATGCCAAAGTTTTTTACCTGATATATTATATTTTGCCTAATACATGGTATTTGGAGGCACAGTGTACTCCTATGGTCTAAAGCAATATTTGGTGTTTTTGGAGAAGAGAATACTTGACACCATAAAAAATTTCAATATATGAAAATTCCCATTTGTAGTATCACAGTTATGTCATAACATAATGTTTTGAAGATCGTGGTAAATCTGGTAGAGAGAGAATTCAATATTGTTCCTATGTGTAGACTTCAATCTAAGTCTGTATTTAAACCTTCTGGAGGTACAATAAAAGTGACTATACCCTATTTGTACTTTTAGAATGTTCCAAACAACAGAATTGGTGAGAAGATAATATGCTTAAAAAAACTTTACTCACCTCCAATGACTCCCACAGTGATGTAAAGGTGTAATATGCTCTCACTAAAAGAGGCACAAACAAATCCAAAACAGCATAACAAACCTCCGACTATTACCACTGGCCGGCTACCAAAATTATTCACTAAAATACTACTTATGGGACCTGCAGAAGAAATAAAATGAATAGTTAGTTACTAAGACTATTTCACATGTATGCATGCATGCTTGTATGAATGTATGCACATATGTATGTATGCATGCATGCAAGTATGCATGTGTGCATGTATGCATGTAATTATTTTTAAATTGAAGAAACTCTGAGATAGACCATTACAAAGCTGTTCATGGTTGGGTTTCAGGCATACATTGTTCCAGCACGCATTCCTCCACCAGTGCATATTGGTGCACCAGTAACATCAATGTGTGTATTTCCCTCCCAGCCCCATCACACCCAAACAACCTGCCTCTATGGTAGTTATTTCTCTCTCTCCCTCTCTGTCCTTTGCACATTCTGTGATTGCAATACAACCCCTGTTATAACATGGATCCCTTTACCTATTTTCAATAATCAGTTCTAGGCTACCTATACTATTTCCAACTATTGCTGTAAAGCTGGGCCTTTCTATATCATACGTACCCTCCAACCACCACACACACGTGGTGGATTCCAATCACTGGCATGTCCTCCTAGCCCATGTTTTCTCTAGCCTATGATATTAGTCTCATACATTTTATATCTCACAAATAAATGCAGTCTTTCTGTATATGCCCTTCTTCTGACTCGTTTCTCTCAGCATGATACTCTCCATGTTCAGCCATTTATATGCAAAAATACAATGATTTTATTTTTTTTCCTAACAGCTGCATAGTACTCCACTATGTAGATGTAACATAGTTTCTTTTCCAATTATCTGTTTAGGCACTTATGTTGCTTCCAGTTCTGGCTATTTTGAATAGTGCTACAACAACCATAGAATTGCAGATGGTATTTTGCTGTGTACTTTATGGGCCCCTGGGATATATTCCCAGAAGTGGTATTGCTGAGTTAAATGAGAGCTCAATTTTTTAGTTTGGGGAAGAATGTCCATATTATTTTTAATTTTATTATACCGCCGTGATACATACATTTACAAATTTGTTACTAATTGGGTTTCAGTCATACAGTGTTCCAACATCCATCCCTTCACCAGTGCACCTTCCCAATACCAGTGTCCGCAGATTCCCTACCCCCTCCTGCCTCTACAGCTGGCACTCTTCCTCCTCTTCCTCCTCCTCCTCCTCCTCCTCCTCCTCTTTCCCTTGTTGTTGTTGTTGTTCTTCATCTTCTTCTGCTTTCTCTTCTTCCTCTTCTTCTTCCTCTTCCTCCTCCTTCTCTCTCTTTCTCTCTCTTCTTTCTCTTCTCTTAGATATTGTGGATTGCTGGAAATGGTAACTCCTGACTAGAACTTAACATTGAACGCAGACAAACGGCTACGCACGATAACCCCTAAATCCATATTGTATTCTAAGAAGGCTGGACCAGTTCACCTTCTTACCAGCAATGAGTGATATCTCTTTTTCCCAGTATACGCACCAACGCTGGTTTTTCTTATTCTTTCAGATGTGTGCCAGTCTCTGGTGTGAATGTATTTCTTAGTTGTTTTGATTTGCATCTCCCTGATGATTAGTGATGAAGAACATTTTATATGCTTTTTGGCCATTTCTATTTCTTCTTTGAAGAAGATTGTTCATTTCTTCACTTTATCTTTTGATGGAGTTGGATTTTTTTCTTGTAAAGTCTATCAGTGCCTTATATATTATTGATATTAACCCCTTATCATATGGGTATTTGGAAATATTCTTTCCCAGTCTGTGGCGAGTCTTTGTATCCTGGTCACCATTTCTTTTGAGGTACAGAAGCTTCTTAGTTTCATGTAGCCTCACTTTTTATGTTTGCTTGCACTTGCTTGGTCAGAGGTGTTGCATTTTTGAAGAAGTATTTAACTCTTGGAATAAAGCTTAACTAAGGATATAAAGAACCTGAACAAAGAGAACTACAAAACACTACTTCAAGAAATAAAAGAGGACACAAGGCAATGGAGACACATCACTTGCTTGGGGATTGGGAAAATTAACATTATATAAATGGCAATGCTCCCCAAAGCATTAAATAGATTCAATCAGTTTATATAGAGATAACCATGACAGTTTTCAAAGAAATTGATAAAACACTCTTAAAATTCATATGGAACAAACAACAATATGTTATATTATTGTTTCAGAATATCTAACAAAATCCTTACAAAACAAGATGGACAGCATCACCTTTCCGAACTTCAAACTGCACTACAGAGTGGTAGTAATTAAAACAGAATGGTACTGGTATAAAGACAGACCAACAGACCAATGTATAAAGTTGAATATTATGACAGAAACACTCAAATACATGATTACTTAAATTTGGTAAGGAAGCAAGAAATGGATGATCTGACATAGTAAAATACTCGGACCCCTGGGCTGAATTCAGAGCCATGGAAGAGCCTGGCAAGCTACTCGCAGTGTATTCAATATGCCAAAAACAGTAACAATAATTGACCTCATTCCCAACAAATGGAGACATTACTGGTGCCCACTCGAGCAAATTGATGAACAACAGGAAGAGAAGTGACAAAGTGACAAGTGACAAGCAAGAAACATGAAGTGAAGCAAAGAAATCCTCTTGAACAAGTGGTGCTGGGAAAACTGGGCACCTGCATGCAAAAAAACTGAACTCAGACTATCCCCACACACAAGAGTCATATCAAAATTGGTTAAATACTTCAACATCAAACTGGAATCCATATGGTATATACTTTGATTTTTAACATAACCACACTCAACATTTATACTCTTAGACCTTACACATGATGGCATCTTAAAAATAGTATCAATCATGTATAAAAATGTTGTCATGGTTTATGCCTGCTTGAATCTGTCAATATTTGTAAAGGTTATTTTTTAGAAAATTGCAATGTTTCACATTTAAATCAAACAATTTTAGAGATCATTTAAAAATATGAAGATGAATCCTGACCATTGTATGAAAGTATTCTGTAGACAAATTCGATAAGGGTAAGAAAGTACGAACATCTAACTTACAGAATTGTCAAAATTTAGATCTAGAGAAAAGGTGGATTGTTCACTTTAAATATGCTAAGTCACCAGCAAGAATTACCTATGTGTGAAAGATGAGCACAGAGGTCTATGACTAAAAGAAAAATTTAGAGAGCAAGACACAGAAAGAGAAGTTGGTTTGGGAATCTCTTACCCAACTTATCTAACATTTTTATATATGTGTAGTGTACATGTATGCATAAAATACTCAGAAAGGAAGAGATAGGCAGAGAGGCATATAATTAGGAAATTATTTTTGGTGAAAAGATTTACCTAAAATTTTAGTGGTAAGCTTAAAGTTTATATGAGCATGTAAATTTATATGCAGCTGAAACTCATATAATGTTATGGTGCAATATTAAGTTCATATATATATATATATATATATATATATATATATATAAAATATTGGAGTGCTGTGGAAGAGCTTTTGTACTATTAAAAAGCCTTTTTTGGAACTGCACTGAACTCGTGAGTTTTCATCTGTTCCCCGGCATCCTTGGAGGTAGAAGAGAACTTCTGTCCTGACACTGTCAGGGACCCCAGCGGCATCCCCGACAATCAGTAAATGCTTGAGATGAGAGCTTTCTACTGATACACGGCAGAGCCTGGCAGGCTACTCGTGTTTTATTTGCTATGCCAAAAACTAGTAACAATAATAGACCTCAATTCCATAACCTGAAGAATAGTTTGAGGCTCTTCCTTTCCCTGGAGCAAGCACATGCACTTGAGCTACACTTGCTTGCGACAGGATATATGGAGATGTTACTGGTGCCTGCTTGAGCAAATCGATGAACAACGGGAAGACAGTGATTCAGTGATACATAGATATATATATGTATGTATATATAATATATGTATATATAATATATATGCATATTATAATATATGTATATTATATATATAATATACAGTTAAGTTTGTACACTCAAAGAGGAGAATGATAGCTTCCAGGATCTAGGGAAAAGGAGAAATGGCAAAACTGGACAAGGTGTACAGAAAAAGAGAGTGATTAATGCTTGCAGTTAGCAATCTCTAAAAAGATATTTTCAGTTATTAGATAAAAGGCAAGGTGTGTTTTATTTTAATTTAAAATATTTTTCTTTAATGATATATCTTTAAATAGGGTGCAAGTAAATAACTGAGGCTCTGAGGCTTATCAAATGTCTACATTATTTTGACTATTTTTAGATATTTTCTTAGCAATTATATATGGCAGTTTATATATGTCAGTTTTAAAAATAAATTAATAACATCACATATACTATCATATAAATGTATATATAATATGCATGATATAATATACCATGCATATCATTTATATATGATATATATGGCATACAATATATGATATAAATTCATATCATATAAGTGATATGCATATATCATATAAATTATCTGCATATATCATATAAATGATATACTATCATATAAATGAATTTAGTTTTGTTTTCCAATCTAAGTCTAAAATGAAGCAAGTAACTAACAAATATTTTTTTAAATATTTTATTACACCACCATGTGATATACAATTACAAAGATGTTCATGTTTGGGTTTCCGTCATAGAGTGTTCCAGCACCCATCCCTCCACCAGTGCCCATTCCCACCACCAATGTCCCCACTTCCCTCCCCACTCCCCTAGCCTGCCTCTATGGCAAGTTCTTTATCTCTTCTCTCTCTCTCTCTCTCTTTCTCTCTTCTCTTACACATTGTGGATTGCAATACATACATTTAGAGATTATCATGTACATCTTTTTTCCTATATTCAATGCTCAGTTCTAGGCTGGTATTATCACTTTTGACAAATATTAGCACACTGTTCCCCTCTCTGTCTAACCACTGATTCCCACATGTTTGTGGTAGATTCCGCCTTTATTTTTTAATTGAAAGATGCTCATGTAGAGCTTTGGTTCCACAGTGTTCCAACACGCACCCTCCGCCCAAACCCATCTCCCATCACCAATGTCCCCACCTCCCTCCCCCTCCCGCACCTCAACCACTTGGCGGGTTCTGTATGTCATTTCTTTCCTCTTTATATCTCCTTCCCAACAAACTTTCCTGCTCTTCGTGGAATGCAGTGCATTAAAAGACATTACTGTTTCACTATTTTAGTGGACCGCGGCCGCTAGCAGCTGCGCGCGACCTGGGCTCGAACTGGCTTTGCTCTGTTGATCTGGTCGTGAGGCACTTTTGCAGCGTCCGGACAGCAAAAATGGTGGCTAGTGTGATGGGCGAGTCTCATCCGGCTGCTTCCGGGACCCCCCCAGAGGCGATGGGCCCCACTCCCAAAACCCATCTGCCCTCCCGGGGTTCCATGGTCAGCTAGGCCTGGCGCGAGCCAAGAGCCAGCCTCCCCAGCCGTCCGTGAGGCCCTGTATGCTGACCCGTGGGCAGCTCCCGGGCAGGGCCACCAGGCTTGACAAGATGGAGGGGGGAAGGGACGACCACGCCTCCATCTGACGACTTCCCAGTGATTCCCGCCTCTTGGAGCCGCCTACCTGGGCTCGAACTGGCTTAACTAACAAATATTATTCCATAATATCAAATATTATTCCAAGAGATTTTGGTAATACTTCAGGAAACAATAACTACCAAATAGATTATATTTTAATTTAATGTCAGAAGTTAAAAAATAAAAAGGACAATATGAAAAATAACAAATAACAACACACCAAGTCAGTTAAAATTTTGATAACAAAATGAAAAATTCAGTCACCTTAATATAGGAAAGCACACATGAAGAAATTTTATGTATAAGCATATAATATACAATATTATATATTAAATACAATATAATATAGTATATATTATATCAAATATTATATAGAATTATCATCATATCACTGTATCACTGTCTTCCCATTTATCATCGATTTGCTCGAGCGAGCACCAGTAACATCTCCATATGTCCTGTCTCATGCAATTAGAGCCCAAGGGCACCTGCTTGCTCCAGGAAAATAAAAAGCCTCAAACCATTCCATCATGTCATAGGAATGAGGTCAATAATTGTTATTGGTATTTGGCATATCAAATATGACACGGGTAGCTTGCCAGGCTCTGCCGTGCGGGTAGCATAGTCTTGTAGACATCTCTAAATCTAGCATTTATTGATGAACTGCGCGAGCCGCGATAGGCTGGTCTGCTGGGTGGAGTTCTGACCAGGGGGAAGTCGGATGTGGAAAATGGAGGCCCTCATGGAGTGGGGAGTCATCTGGCTTGTTGCGAGGCTCTGTTGGGGTGGCGGGCCAGGGCTAGAACCCGCCATCCCTCCCAGGTGTCTTGTGAGTGGCTGGGCACAGGGAGAGCCAATAGCAGCTCTTCCCCCATGTCTATGAGTCTCTGGATCAGCATACCTGGGCCAGATTTAAAAAAAGACTGCTGCAGGGTGGATCTCGATAAGCCGGGCTGTAATAGACTGATCTGCTGGGTGGAGTTCTGACCAGGGGGTTGTCCGGATGTGGAAAATGGAAGCCCTCAGGGAATGGGGGAGTCGTCTGGCTTGTTGCGAGGCTCTGCTGGGGTGGCGGGCCAGGGCTGTGTGAATTCATTGATGTCTTGTTAAATTTGAGCTTTTATTAAAGGCCTTCCCACATTCGTTACATTCATAAGGCTTTTCATCTGTATGGATTCTTTGATGCTGAATAAGTTCTGAGCTCTGTATAAAGGCCTTTCCACATACTTCACATTCATAAGGTTTCTGGCCAGCATGAATTCTGTGATGGTTACTAAGTGTGGAGGCCCTACAGGCCTTCCCACATTCCTTACATACATAAGGATTCTCACCAGTATGCATTCTCTGATGCTGAATGAGCCTTGAATGTTGAGTAAATGCTTTTCCACACTCCTTGCATCATAAGGTTTCTCACCTGTATGAATTCTTTGACGTGGGCAAAAGTTGTGATCTCTTAGTAAAGGTTTTCCCACATACTTCACAGGCATAAGGTTTTATACCTGTGTGAATCTTCTGATGATCATTAAGGCTTGAACAACAATCAAAGGTTTTTCCACATTCCTTACATTCATAGGGTTTCTCACCAGTGTGAATCCTAAGATGTTGGAAAAATACGAACTACAACTAAAAACCTTGCCACATTCCTTACATTCATACGGCTTTTCTCCAGTGTGAATCCGCTGGTGGCAAGTAACAAGTGAGCATTGATTAAATAATTTCCCACACTCCTTACATTCATAGAGTTTTTCAGCAACTTGGTATTTCTGATGTTGAATAAACTGTGAGTTCTGACTAGAGGCCTTTCTGCCCGTCTTACACTCATATGATTTTTCTTCATTAGCATTTTTGATATGGAGTTAGAAATGTTGGCTCAATAAAAGTTGGCATGTCTTCATGGGTAAATATCACTTGACTGAAATGTCTCTTTAGAGATAGCATCTTGTTCTCACTCAGTGATTTCAGATCTTGCACACAGCTGACCTGGGTTCAATTTCCAGCATCCCATATGGTCTCCTCAGCACCTCCAGAGTAATTCCTGAGTCCAAGCTAGGAGTAACCTCTGTGCATTGCCAAGTGTGGTTTCAAAACAAACCCACATAGTTGAGAGTCGGGGGATGCTGCTGGGGTTCCGTCAGTGTCAGGAGAGAGTTCTCTTCTACCTCCGAGAATGCTGGGGAATGGATGAAAACTCACGTGTCTGGCGCAGTTCCAAAAAGGCTTTTTTCCAGAATTATCATCATATATAACATTATATAGTGCATATTAACTCATCCATAGTTTGATCCATATCACCCCCCAGGGTTTCATCCCAAGCCCACCAGCAATTAGCCCTCAGCACAGAGCGAGAACCAAGAGTTAAAGATCTGAGCATAGACAGGCATGACTCAAAAATCAGAAAAAAACCATATAGCTAAATTCAAATACCTTCTGTAAAAAAATACAGAATAAACTGATTGATTTTAATTACTAAAATTATGTTAAGAAACAGACAATTCTATCACATTTATTTTTTGTTGTTTGTTGTGAAAACCAGGCCAGAGCATTCGGCTGTACTGGGAAGCCAGAAGATGCTAGGGATTAAAATCAGGTCTCCCGTCATATGTGAGGCATATATGTTCAGCGGCATCCTAAGCCCTTTAGCCACATACCATTACTAGAGCCATATCCTAAGCCCATTTCCTTTTTCTTGAACTACGTAACCAAGGAGCAGAACAGTACAAGGGTTAAAGAGCATGTTTAGCATGTGAATGTACCAGTTGGATCCCTGAATCACATGGTCCTTAGAGGATCTCAGGGTACAGCAAGTCACAGGGATAGTATTAATTCCCTGCACCGCAGGGACCAAACTGCAGACTCAGCTTCTGGGACTGAACTGAAAGCCTAGTCAGCTGTGAACTGAGGGAAAAGATTGTGGTCTCCAGATGACCACTTGGGAGTCTCATCAGCAACAGAACCAAAAACTTTATCAATTCAACTAAACTCCTACTAGTTCAGTGAAATATTTATTGAACTTGCATAAGGCCAGTCAAAAACAGTAACAATAATGGACCTCATTCCCAATGAATGGAGATGCTATTGGCGCCGCTTGAGCAAATCTATGAATAATGAGAAGACAAGTGACAAGTGACAAGGTCAGTCAACATATGCCAGGGATATTTACAATAAAATAAAAAGCAATTTATAATAAAATAAAAAGCACAATAAAATATTTACAATAAGATAAAAAGCACAGTTGTAAGCCTAAGTGATTCTTAGTTCAGAAAATAAATATTTATCAAGTTCTTTTTAATTATTTTTTGGTTTCTTTTGTGCCACACTCAGCAGTGCTCAGGGCAGCCATCTTTTGAACAAAAGGAAGCTAAAAAAAGTAAACTAAAACACGGAAACCAGCAGTTCTTGGTTTTTTGCTGCCACACCCGACTGTGCCCTGGGATTACACTTGGCTCTGAGCCCAGGATCAGCTCAGGACGGTGCCATGGCTCAAATCCGGATAAGCCAACACTAGGCAGTTCCCTCCCTGCTTGCTGTACTATCACCCTGGCCCATGAAACCAGCAGTTCTTGGAACCTCACTGCTAAGAGACTTAAAGACTTGACAAACATGATTCCAGGGTCACCCTATCTTTACATTGCTGTTATATGATGTAATGTGTTCACTGAGTATTTCAATGTACAGAGAATTTAAATTGAAAATATACAGCATATAAATCTGCAGTATTCGTTAAATACTGTGGAGAGTAAATCTCTAAATATTAAGAATAATTTTAATGGAAATGTTTCAATCAATTGCATGTGTAACTGATAAGCTCCTATTTGTTTTTATCTGAAGAAATGGGTGTTTTGTTTAGGAGTTTGTTTTACAGATTTTCTAAAATAAATGGCATTCAAAATGTATTGCTTTTTATCCATCTATAAATTCAATGAGAGCCTTAAGTTACAAGAATATCTTTTGTGCTCCAAACTTCATGGGGGCTTAGTCTCAATACAAGACATTAATATACATAGGCCTTTAATAACTATAACAAACTATCTTTCCAAATAAATGTACTAATTCATAAATAAATTTTAACAAAGTTTAGGTAGGAATTGTCTGTGAAGTCAAAATTTATTAATAACAGTCGGGTGTAGATTTTATAATTTATCAATATCTCAACATATACAACATTTTTTTTTTTGCTTTTTTTGGTCACACCCGGCACTGCTTAGGGGTTACTTCTGGCTCTGCAGTCAGGAATCACTCCTGGCAGTGCTTGGGGACTATATAGGATACCAGGGATCAAACTTAGTTCAGCAGTTTACAAAGCAAATGCCCTACCTGTTGTGCCGTTGCTCCAGCCCTCATACAACAAATTTTAAAAGTTAAAATATATTTTTTTAATCTAGTATCACTCAAAGTAGATATAGCTGTGTGTGTTTATAAAACAAATTTAAGATGAAAGCTTGAATGAATAAAACACACTATTTAGCAAATAAATGGTATAACTGTTTTGTATTTCTAAATTATGGAATAATAAGCCTTTCTCAAAGTAGATCTAACTATACTTATGAAGTAAAAACGAGTGTATAAATGAATAAAACCTACTATTTAGCAAATAAGTGATAAAACTTACCCTGTCTTTCCTTATAGGAATCAATTTTTTAAAGAACATCACCCACTTGTAACAATAATATGTACAATAATACACATAACAAGGAAAACTTGATACAAAGGAACAATAAATATTGAATTTCAGAAGCCAGCTTATCACACTATTTCTGGAAAAGAGGAAGCTAATGATATATTTTTGATTTATCATAGATTTAAAAATTCCATGTATAATTTGGAAGTAATATAAAAATCAAAAGAGCAACAATATCTGGACATGTTATTTCAAAGCAAAATCAGAAGATTTGGAAATACCCAGCCATACCACTCCTGGGAATCTACTCTGGGAAACCAAAAATACGCAGCGGAAACACCATCCCTACTTTTATGTTCATAACAGCATTATTCACAATAGCCAGAATCTGGAAGCAACCAGAGTGCCCGAAAATCGATGACTGGATAAAGAAGCTTTGGTACATCTACACAATGAAATACTATGCAGCTCTTTGGAAAAATGAAGTTATAAAATTTGCCTATAAATGGATGGACATGGAGAAAATTATGTTGAGTGAAATTAACCAGAAGGAGAGAGACAGATACAAAATGACTGCATTTATTTGCATAACATAAATATATATGTACATATTATGATACCAATATCCAAGGTCAAGTGAAACATATATCAGGAGGTCTTGTCAAAGGTGGAAATTATCACAAACGTGTGGGAGTCAGAGGCTAGGTAAGACAGAAAATGGAACAGTGTGCTAATAATTGTCTAGGGTACTAATGCCAACCTAGAACTGAGCATTAAATAGAGGCAAAAAGATACACATGATAACCCTTTAATGTATGTTCTGTAATCCATAGTCTGGAGGGGAAGGAAAGAGAGAAAGAGAAAGGGAAAGAAATAAAGAACCTGCCATGGAGGAGGGATGGGGTCAGGGGAGAGAATCGGGGACATTGGTGGTGGGAGATGGGCACTGGTGGAGGGATGGGTGCTGGAACACTGTATGACCAAAACCCAAATATGAACTTTTTAATTGTATATCTTTGTAATTGTAAAAATAAAAAATTTAATAAAAGACTTATAAACTAGACAAAAATTAAACAAACACTGCTATATAAATAAATGTTAAAGAAAATGAAACAAACATATGACCTTTAAAATAGAAAGCAAGTGTGGAAATTTGAGGAAAAAAACATTCCCCTAAATAATAATATTTCTAAGAGTTTTAGAAACTAGAATAATGAAGAAGTTTCATACAGAGTTTTCAGGGAAACAAGTAAATATCTCAAATAATAGCTGAATGCCTTTTAGGTATAATATTATTCCTGAAGAGGTATAATATTCACTCAAAATATCAAGATGTTTCTTCTAAAGGTAAATAAGGATAATAATGAAGGTAAATAAGGATAATTAAACTTTCAAGTGATAAAAGCTTCCCATTAAGCAAGTTTAGAATAAGTTTAGGTGAAGTATAAATAAAATAATTTTTATAGAAAGTGAGTCAGAGAATAGAAACCTATATTCAAAGTTGTTTTTCATAGATTAATCTTTGACAGAAATACTGAGTGTTCCTAAGAAGAATTAGAATAACTATGTGTTGTATTTTATATTTATTGAGATGACATTAGTTTACATCATAATGTAGGTTTCATGAGCTCCCATACTCCAACAGATGATCACAATATAACAAACACCAAAGTATCAAAATTTCCACTATCATCAACTGGACCCAGTTGGAGCTTTTCGATCTTTCAGCTTAGTTAGTTACTCCATCTTCTTCTGTCTATCTTAATTGTGTGACATGGATTCGTGCATTAGTTCTGGATGCATTTTTTCTATTCTGCCTTGCTTTGTAACATATGAGTGTCAGTCATCCTCTGCTTAATTTTCTTCTGACTTATTTCACTTAGCATGACACCTTACAATTCCACTGATGTAAAAAAATGCAATACTTCATCTTTTCTCATAGGCCAATAGTATTCCATTGGATATACATATCACAACTTTATGTATGCATATATTGTTCTTGTATAATTAGGTTGCTTCCAGATGTTGACTACAGTGAATCATAAGTAAATAAACACAAGTTACAAATCACTTTCTGAATTAATGATTTTGGGGTTTTGGATATATATTAAGGTATGGCCTTAATAGCACCGTGTGGAGAAGTTCCTGAATGCAGAGCCAGTTGTAACCCATGAGCATTGATGGTGTGACCCAAAAAAGCAAAAGAAGAAAAATTATGTACATGGAATATATTCTGTTATTACAACTCAAGGTGTTGCAGGTGTGGCTGCAGTGCCCTGCTGTATTGGCAGGTGGCAGACAGGAGACTGCCTTGTCTATACCCAGGGCTCTGCCCCATGGACCCTGGATGGTTGATGATCTGACATAGAAAAATACTCGCCCCCTGGGATGAATCTAGAGCCACGGCAGAACCTGGAAAGTTACCTGTGGTGTATTCAATGTGCCCAAAACAGTAAAAATAATGGGCCTCATTCCCAATGAATGGAGATTCTACTGTCGCCAATTCAAGCAAATCAATGAACAACGGAAAGACAAGTGACAAGTGATTAAGGTATGCCCTTGCTGGATCAGATGGTTGGTTTATATTCATGTTTTGAGATATCTCTATACTGTTTTCCATAATAAAAATCCACTAAAATTTGAGCCACCTATAAAGGGTTTCTTTTTTAGTCCTCATCCCTAACAGTGCTTTTATTTGACCCTTTTGATCAGGCAGCAATGTTCAGAGTTTACTCATGGCTTTGAACACAGGAATCACTCCTGGCAGTGCTTTGTGAACCAAATGGGATGTTGGGGATCGAAATCAGGTCAGCTGACTACAAGGCAAGCACCCTATCAACCATACAATCTCTAGTGCCTCAAACACTACTATTCTTTTTTTTTTTTTTGGGGTCACACCTGGCAATGCACAGGGGTTAATCCTGGCTCTGCACTCAGAAATTACTGTTAGCAGTGCTCATGGGACCTGTGGAATGCTAGGGATCGAACACAGGTCGACAACATGCAAGGTAAATGCCCTCCGCCCCAACACTAGTATTCTTGATGATAAAAATTTTAAGATATATTAGAAAGAATTCAAAGAAATTTTGATGTATGTCAGTCTAATTTATAGTGTGATAATTTTGCTGATGTTTAAAGAAGACTATCATAAGTAATTATAAGTTTCTAGTATTACCTTTTATGAGTTTTATCATAAATGGTGTTAATTCCTCTCAAAAACCTTCATCTATTGAATTCATCATGTAATTTTTAACTTTCTGTTTGTTAGTATGGTTAAGTTTATTGGTTCATGGTGAATCATCCATGTGCCTTAAATATAATGCCATTTTGCATTATATACTAATCTTCAAATGCACTAATGAATTCTGTGAATATTCTGTTGCTTTTTTGCATCTAAGATTATCACGGATACTGATGTGTATATTTATTTATGTTCTATTCCTGCTTTTTTGTATCTTGTTAATGGTGATCTCATTGTCAGTCACTTGATCACTTGACATTCATTTATTCATCGATTTCCTCGAGCAGGTACCAGTAATATTTCCATTTGACCCTATCAAGTGCCAGTGCAGCCCAATGACATCTGCTTGCCCAAGGAATACGAAGAGCCTCAAACCATTAGTTCAGGGTCTTGACAAAAAGAGTCTGACCATCTTGTAGGTGGCGGCCACATGAAGTTTTGACATCCCGTGGGATCCAGTTGGTAATGGCTCCAGTCCACCGGTTGTTACCAAATCGCATTATATGTCCAGCCTTCTGATTTTTGATGTCTTGGAAAATGAGACAGGATCACTGACTGTGGAACGTCAACGGAGGTCATAACACTGGATTCCTTCTCTCACTTGAGTGAGGCATGATATTCCAAGCATAGCTCTTTTGATTTCTCTTTAGGAGACCCGCATAGTATTCTCATCCTGCTTTCGTAGGGCCCAGGTCTCTGAGGCATATGTTAATGCAGGGAGAATGGTGGAGTCAAAGAGATGTGCCTGGAGCTGGAAGTTCTTTATCCTTTTAGCTATTTTTCATTGCTCTTGAAGGCATTCCATGCTGTTCTCTTACTCCTGCGCAGTTCAGGTTTTAGATCATTCATCATGTTGACTTCTCAACCAAGGTACACATATCTGCTGCATTCAGAGATGTTTGTTCCGTTGAAAGTGAATGGGGTCTCCGGAACTAGTTCATTTTTCATGAACATAGTTTTGTTGAGACTCAGCTGTAGATCTATCTTTCCACATTCTCGGTCGAAGTCAGCCAACATTTTTGCCATTTGGATAATGTTTGGTGTTATTAGAATGATGGTGGTACTGTAAAGATGCTGGTTTTAGTGTGGTAACATGCCTTAAAATTACTTCTCAATTTACTTGCTATAGGTGTCTATCAGAGAAAGCAATATCTCTTAAAACACAATATGAATTACTTATTAAAATGTATTTCCTACAGTAAACACAGGACTTATCACTTGCATCACTTGTCTTCCCAATGTTCATTGATTTGCTCGAGCAGGTGCCAGTGACATCTCCATTCGTTGGGAATGAGGTCCATTATTGTTACTGTTTTGGGCATTGGCATATCAAAAACACCATGGGTAGCTTCTCAGGCTCTGCTGTGGCTCTGGGTTCATCCCAGGGGCCCAGTCTTTTTTATGTCAGACCATCAACCATCCAGGGTCCACGGGGTAGAGCCCTGGGTGTAGACAAGCCCGTCTCCTGTCTGCCACCTGTTGACGCAGGAGGTACTGCAGTCATACCTGCAACACCTTCAGGGGCCCAAGAATAAGGAAATAATTTTTTGAGAGGTGGAGTGAGGGTTGGGTCATACCTAGTACTGCTCAGGACCTACACTCGGGGCTTGCAGAACCAAACAGGGTCCTGGGGACTGACTCGGAACAACCACATGAGAGGCAAATGCCCTTACTCATGTACTATCTCACGGCCCTCAGTAAGGAAATCTTTTATTTTTGCTTTGGAGGTCACACCTGGCAGTGCTCAGGGCTCACTCCTGGCTTTGCACTGGCTCAGGGATCATTTTTGGCAGTGCTTGGGGGGCCATATGAGATGCCGGGACAGTATCAAGTCGGCTATGTGCAAGGCAAGCACCCTCTCCACTGTACTATCTCTTCACCCCGCCATGGAGGCCGGAAAAAGCAGGAGGCCAGAGTATACTAAGCCCAGTTCCACTCTCCGGGGGACACGTGGGCAAGAAGCACCACTGAGTGGTTGACATTGTGTTACCCCACCCAGCTGCAGGAAGACAGGAAGTTCCCCAACAGATGGAGTGAGGATACCCACCAGGGTCCCCTCGCTGGCCCCCTCCCCACCTGTAGAGGGACAGAGGCCTTGGGCCCCCACATGCTGACGGCCGCCCTATAAAACGGTGTTAATGATCCCTCTCGCAGGGCTGTAACGAGGACTCTGCACACGGTCAGTACTGCAGACCTGCCCTCCTGGCACCCACTCAGAGCTGGGGGTCCCGGCTGACCAGGGTACTCACACGGCCTCAGGCCACCCCCTCAGAAGTCCTGTGGGCTTGATGCACTACCGGAAGGGGAAAGTGGAGGGGTGGGCAGGACACAAGGACAGCTGCTCTCTTTCCCGAAGGCATCACAGTCCGCCCCACCCAGCCAGCCCCATCCCACAGGTCTCCCGCTCCGGGCTGGCCTGCCTGTCCAAGCCCCTCCGATCCAGGCTGGGCTCTGATTGATCTCAGCAGCACCGGTGCCTCATTAAGCCGCCCCATAAACAGGGGCAGCCTGCAGGGGTGGAGGGCCGCCCCCTGCTCTGGGCCATGTCTGGCTTCAGGGCTTTGTGGTCCCTGTTTCAATCCTTATCCCCAACCCCAGAAAAGCAGGGTCTGGGTTACCTGATCAGACAGGCTTTCAGCACATGCACACGTGGGTCTGCGTGTTCCTGTGTGTGCAGCTGCGTCTGTGTGTGGGGCCCCGCTACATGCCCCTGCCTCCCCCACCCCCTCCATAGGTCAGGATCAAGGCAAGAGCCACGGGGCTCGCTAAGTCCTACTTCCTGTGGACCCCAAAGACTATCTTCTCCTGGAACTGGACCCGCCCACTTCTGGTCCCTGTCCCCTTGCTCTCTCGTGGCCCTGCTCCCTCTTGCCCTAGATCCTTTCTTCCCATCCCAGATCCTTTCTTCCCGTCCCAGAACGCGACACACTCATTCTCTCGAGGGAGAGGCCCCAGGGAGCAGATCTAACCACCTTATTGACAGGTTTCTGGGGGTCCCAGGTCTCTAGGAAAGGTAGGGGCCTTGGCAGCTGCCTGACTCTGGGCCCTTGGGCTGCCTGACTCTAGACCCTTGCGCTGCCCGCGCTGGACCTTGTCCTGCATGACTCTAGGCCCTTGCACTGCCCGCTCTGGGCCTTTCTTGAAGGTCATCACTGATCCTTTAATCCGCTCCTTGACAGAAGGGCTCATCCACTGGCAAGATTGCCGGGCAGCTGGCATGCACCTGGTCACGGTGCCCGCCACAGGCCTGCTGTGGCAGATGCCACCCCTGGCCCATTAGCAGAAGATACAGCAGGGAGTTCTGCCAGCCCCCACCTCGCACCCCCATCACCTCTTACCCAGGCGGGGGACAGTCCCCGTCAGACCTCGGGGTGTCCTTCCTTGGGTGATTCCTACCTCGGTTCTCCCTTATTTCCTTCGGAACCAGTGGTGGTTCCCTCCGCCTTCTCCTGTGCCCTTTGCCCCAGGGTGCACCTGCCTCTCTATAAGGCCAGCGCTTAGGCGGGGCTGCTAGGTTGAGCCAGACACAAGGTCCAGGAGTCAGGAATGACACCTGCTCTGGGCCAAGCAGGGCTTTGCTTAGGGGACCAGAGAGTCCCATGGGTGGGTAGGGTCGGGTCTGAACAGGGGCGGGGAAGTGGCCCTAGTACCTGCCGGGGATCCGCGCACATGTGTGTGTGTGTGTGTGTGTGTGTGTGTGTGTGTACGTGCCTTGTGTGTGTTCCTGTGGGAGGCGGGCGGGCAGTGGGCCAGGCCTAAGGCACAGCATGTTCACTGCACAGCGCAGGGCTGCTGCCTGCAGCTCGTTATGGGGAGGAGGGCTTGTGAAACTAGACCCCGGTTATTAGCGATACATTAGGAGCAGGCAGCTGTCCAGGTGGGAGGGACTCTGGACTCTGCCAGGGAAGTGTGAGCACTGAAGCAGCCTTTGTGGGGCCAGGCCTGCCAACCCAGACAGGAGCCTTGGAATCGAATTACGCACTTTAAAGGCCGGCCAGGGTGGGGGTCTGCAGTCTGGTGGATGCAGTTATGGGTCTAGGTAACCCCGGAAGCCAGCCTGCCTTGCCTTCCCCATGGGGCAGCCTCCCAGCCCCAAGCCCAAGACCCCAAAGCACACACAGGTCTCAAGAAGAGAGACCCTGGGCTGGAGGGATAGTACAGCAGGTTGTGGGGGCTTGCCTTGCATGGCCAACCTGGGTTCGATCCCCGGCATTCCATGTGGTCCATCGAGCACCGCCAGGAGGAAATCCTGAGCACAGAGCCAGGAGTAACCCTTGAGCACCCCTGGTATGACCCCCAAATAAAAAATAATAATAATAATAAAAGAAGACAGACTTGCCCCAGCCTCAAACCTCTGGCTGTGCACCAGCGCCAATGGTTATATATTCATTAAAAAGGATACTGATTTTATGCCTATTGTCTTTGCTTACAGAATTAGGATTAAGCATTCAAATATATTTTATTTTATTTATAACGTTTTATTAAAAAGATTGTAAAAATCTAGAAAAGCAGAGAATCAATATGATTAAGTAAATTCCGCATCCCAGAAAATATACTTTACTTTTGTTTTTTATATAGTACTTAGTCTGCTTTGGTAGTTTGTGGAGCTTTTTTAAGTATATATTTAACTCACTATACGATGGTTGTACTGTAAAGATGATGGTTTTAGTGTGGTAACATGCCTTAAAATTACTTCTCAATTTACTTGCTATAGGTGTCTATCAGAGAAAGCAATATCTCTTAAAACACAATATGAATTACTTATTAAAATGTATTTACTACAGTAAACACAGGACTTATCACTTGCATCACTTGTCTTCCCAATGTTCATCGATTTGCTCGAGCAGATGCCAGTAACATCTCCATTTGTTGGGAATGAGGTCCATTATTGTTACTGTTTTGGGCATTGGCATATCAAAAACACCATGGGTAGCTTGCCAGGCTCTGCTGTGGCTCTGGGTTCATCCAGAGGGCCCAGTCTTTTTCTATGTCAGACCATCAACCATCCAGGGTCCACGGGGTAGAGCCCTGGGTGTAGACAAGCCTGTCTCCTGTCTGCCACCTGTTGACGCAGCAGGTACTGTAGTCACACCTGCAACACCTTCAGGGGTTCAAGAATAAGGAAATGATTTTTGAGAGGTGGAGTGAGGGGTTGGGTCATACCTAGTACTGCTCAGGACCTACACTCGGGTCTTGCAGAACCAAACAGGGTGCTGGGGACTGAATCCGGAACAACCACATAAGAGGCAAATGCCCTTACTCATGTACTATCTCACGGCCCTCAGTAAGGAAATCTTTTATTTTTTGCTTTGGGGGTCACACTTGCAGAGCCTGGCAAGCTACCTGTGTTTTATTTGTTATGCCAAAAACTAGTAACAATTATGAACCTCAATTCCATGACCTGAAAAATGGTTTGAGGATCTTCCTGTCCCTGGAGCAAGCAGATGCCCTTGGGCTACACTTGCTTGTGACAGGATGTATGGAGATGTTACTGGGGCCCTCGCACAAGCAAATCCATGAACAATAGGAACAGTGATATAGTGATGTCATCGGTAAGAAATTGATCATTAGAGACTGCACATTTTTCAGCTTATAAAGAAGATAATAAGGAGCACACTCCCCAAAATCATAGAGTGTAGTACCCATTTCTAAAATGGAGAGATAAATAGTAAATGGTGAACTTCGGATGTGGCAGAAAATATGGCTATAGTTTTACAACATTGAGCATGTTTCTGAATACCTCCAGTTAACACCCAATCAGTGATCTGTGTTCAGTCAAGGGAATATTACTTTTAAAGGGGCACAGTTTCACATCTAAAGTACTCTCAGAAAAGCAATTGTTTTAATTTCTAAGAAATGTTTGGTTCATTTAATGATTTGTTAAAGACCATAAGCTGAATGACTTTTTAAGCTTTCTTCATAAAACTTGAAATTTTATGCCTTTGTAGCTTTTTCTGACATCAAAGAAAACACACACACATATATTACGTGTATATATTATATATATATGTGTGTGTCTGTATCTATATGTATTATATATATGTATATATATGTATTATATATGTGTGTCTGTATATATATATGTGTGTGTGTCTGTGTGTTAGCATATGTGTATGTATAGATATATAATGTTATATGATAGGCTTTTAAAATGTTGCCAAGTAGTAGGGGATAAAAATAACACCTCACAATAAAGATACCCTAAAGTGTGGATGGATATTACACTAAAGAAACAGAGTTAAGTGGATTTCAGACTGGAGAGAGAAAACAGTGGGTAGGGTCCTTGCCTTGGTTGCAGGCAATCTAATTTTATGTCCAGCACAACATATGGTCCTTCAAGCACTATTAGGAGTAATCTCTGAGTGCAGAGCCAAGACTAAGCCCTGAGAACTGCCAGATGTGACCCCAAACAACAACAAATTAAGTGTACAAATTAAGTACAAATTAAGTGTACTTCAGATACATTATAGAACAGAGAAAACTCCAATTTACTAATTTTATTGTTAAAATCAAGCGATAATTTCCTTTCAGAAGTCAGGGAAACTTAATAATGAGTAAGTTATATTACATTCTAACTTGATAGAGGAAATCAGTCTTACTCAATACACTGGAACATCTATACATAACTGTCTTAAATTAATGTTATTCTTTGAAGTAATGAAAATTTTCAAAGAGTGGGTATTTTTTGATATTCAAAAATTGTTTTGGCTTTTTTGGGTCACACCCAGCAATGCTCAGGCATTACTCCTGGCTCTGCACTAAGGAATTGCTCCTGGTGGTCCTTGGGGACCATATGGGATGTGGAAATTGAACCCAGGTCTGCTGCATGCAAGGCAAACACCCTACTCACTGGACTATCACTCCGGCTACAAGAGATTCAAATATTTTGACCTACTATTTCCATATGTGGTAAATTCAAGAATCAATTCATATTATTTTCCTTTCTGTGCTTCCATAAGACTAAAGATTACACTGCTTAAGTGGTCCAAAACCCTTAAGACACCAAACAGAAAATTGGGAGCTTCCAAATTTCAGTACTCACCATTCATGGTAATAAAATCCACAAACACAGAACAAATCATCACTTTGTTTAATGTTGGGAATATTGCAGTTTATATATATATATATATATATATGCAACATTCAGTTTATATACATATAAACTGCTATATATATATGGGATATATGAGGTCTAAATTTTGAAATGTTTGGAAATAATCCACACTGTACCCTAGGTATCAGAATTGTTAGAAATTTTAGATATTGTCAAATAATGAATAATTCTTGAGAGACTCACGAGAAAAATATAAAGTGGGCACTGATATAAATGTTTTTAAGAAGATTATTGCTTTAAGTTGTAATTATGTTCAGTTACTATCTTTACTGACTCAGGATATGTCATTAGTTGGAAATGAATGTACCTTTGTGAGTATAGAGTAGTCTAACTGCCTGGGGCTTATCATAAAATATTTATTATGTTGCAATTTTTTCTACTAATTCCTTAAAATTATAATCATGACTACTTTTCTCTAGTTCTCTAGTTGTAGCACCCTAAATGTCTCTTTTCCTTTCCTCAATATCTCAAATGAAAGAACACAGATTTTGTCTAACTGGCATTCATATACATTTTCAGTAGTTACATCAAACATTACTCCTTTTGTAGACTATGCTTGTACATATTAAGTTTTGTTACAATGGTTCCATTTTTCACATAATAGTTTCTATGTATTGAATCACATTTTTCGCTTAACAATTTAAACACAATTTCCTTTTAGTGTAATTGTTTTTAAAACATTCAGTGAATATAGTAAACACGAGGGGATTTCAAAAACACACATTTTAACCCAGATAAAAATTACTGTTGAAAATTATGTCAAACTATTACTAGTTCCTATTACTTATTCTTTCCATAGTCTCAATAATTTCTATACAATCACATTGATAAATAAGTTATTCTTCCATAAGTGTGGTCTAACATATTGTATACCAGATGTAACAGTCAAATTTCCACCAATGTTTGAAAAATAATTTAAATTATGAACAGATTTTTAAGGAAAATGTCCTCCTATCAAAGACCAACCTAATTTTACAAATATGATGATTAATCCAACTTGAATGGCATCTTTGGCCTATTTTTGACAATGTCACCAGTCATTTATTAAAACTGTTGTGGCCATTTGAAGTAATTGATTACTTCTTTAATAAAGTGCTATTGATTAAAATTCATGTTTACCAATCTTGATGTGCATACCTATCTTAAACTGTCACTGATTAAAATTCATGATTACCAATCTTGATAAGACTGTGGGGTACCTATCTTAAACTGTTACTGATTAAAATTCATGATTACCAATCTTGATGTGGGGTACCTATTTTATATGCTTACTGATTAAAATTCATGATTACCAACCCTGATGTGGGCTACCTTATCTTGAAGCTGTATGCATCATCCTCATTCAAGTTAAGTAAAATCATAAAGTATATGAATGCACATTTTATTTCTCCCCAATATCCAAGTTTAAGAATGTCTTATTTTCTATTCTGTCATTATGTTCTTATGAGTTTCCTAAATTATTATTTGACAAACACAAAGGCATTAGGTAGAACTACTTCAACCTCCTATTAACCACAAAACCATAAACTTTATTGCACTCTACCAACTCTGGAAACATAAAAAAGGGAAGGCTGGAGCAATAGGATAGCAGGTTGGGCATTTGCTTTGCACAAGGCCAGTCTGGTTTCTATAATGTGGCATAGCATATGGTCCCCAGTGTCTTGCCAGAAGTAATCCTTGAACACAGAACCAGAAGGCCTGAGATTTTCTGGGTGTGGATAAACAGAAAAAAAAATTATAAAAAATGAAGATTAAGTATTCTATGATATCTAATATTCATTCAAATATTTTAATTTTTGCTTAACTTTACAATTACTTGCAAATATTAGTTGCATTTCATAATCATCCACTCATATTTCAAAAATTACACTTTATTGTAAATAATGGACTATATTTAAAAATGTGTACAGCATCACACCTGGTACATAAATTTAAATTCATTTATTAATTGGCAGACAAATTTTATTCTTGGGCTAATGTGAGTAGAATGCTTAATTCTTTCGTTTTTTACTCATTTTTAATATTTTATTATACCACCATGAGATATACAATTAGAAAGATATTCATGTTTGGGTTTCGGTCTTACAGTGTTCCAGCACCCATCCCTCCACCAGTGTCCCATTACCAATGTCCCCAATTACCTCCCCACACCCCTAGCCTGTTTCTATGGTAGGTTCTTCATCTGTTTTCTTTCTTTCTCTTTCTCTCTCTCTTTCTCTCATTCTTCCTTCTCTTACACCCTGTGGGTTGCAACACATAAATTTAGAGGTTAACATATGTATCTTTTGCCTGTATTCAATGCTCAGTTCTAGGTTGGTATTACCACTTTTGACAATTATTAGCACATTGTTCCCTTCTCCATCTTACCTAGCCTCTGATTCCAACACGTTTCTGGTAGATTTCACCTTGAAAAAATGTCCTCATCCATGTTTTGCCTGACTTTGGGTATTGTTTTCATTATATATATATATATGTACATATATATATATACATATACACATATAAATGTATATATATATATATATATATATATATATATGTGTGTGTGTGTATCCGTTTTTTTCAAGCCCAGCTCAGGTATACCAGATCCCAGCTTAAATACATGGGGCAGAGCTGCTATTGGCTCTTGCTGTGCCCAGCTGATCACGAGGAACCCGGTAGAAAGGTGGGTTGGGTTCTAGCCCTGGTCCACCATCACAGCAGAGCCTTGCAAGAATCCAGAGGAACCCCCACACCATGAGGGCTGCCATTTTCCATATCCAGACTCCGCAGCTCATCAGAGCTCCACCCAGCAGAAGAGCTGATCACAAGCCCAGCTCATGTGGCCACTTTGTGGCTGAGCGGTTCATCAAATGCATGAGATGAGAGTGACTACAAGAATATCCCACTGGCATGGCAGAATCTGGCAAGCTACCTGTGTCGTATTTGATATACCAAATACCAGTAACAATTACAGACCTCATTCTCATGACCTGATAGAATGGTTTGAGGCTATGTTCCTGGAGAAAGCAGATGCCCTTGGGTTATACTAGCATATTAAAGGACATATGGAGATATTACTGGTGCCTGTTTGAGCAAATCTTGAACTATGGGAAGACAAGTGATACAAGTATTATATTTATAGCATGCGAATAAATTCAGTCATTCTATATCTGTCTTTTTCCTTCTGGTAATTTCACTCAACATGATCCTCTCCAAGTCCATCTATTTATAGGCAAATTTTATAACTTCATTTTTCCTAACAGCTGCATAGTATTCCATTGTGTAGATGTATCAGTTTCTTTATCCAGTCATCAGTGCTTGGGCACTCTGGTTGTTTCCAGTTTCTGGCTACTGTGAATAGTGCTGCTATGAAAATATAAGTACAGATGGTGTTTCTGTTGTGTGTTTTTGGCTTCCCAAGTTATATTCCCAGGAATGGTAATGCTGGGTTGAATGGGAGCTGAATTTCTAGTCTTTGGTGGAATATCTATATTGTTTTCCAAAAAGACTGTACCAGTTGACTTCCCACAAACAATGGATGAGAGTGTCTTTCTCCTTGCATCCATGCCAGAAATTGTTGTATTTTCCCTTTTGGATATGTACCAGTCTCTGTGATGTGAGGTGCTATCTCATTATGTTTTGATGTGTCTCTCTGATGATTAGTTATGATGAACATTTTTTCACATGCCTTTTGGCCATTCAAATCTTCCTTGTAAAAGTTTCTGTTCATTTCTTCTCCTCATTTTTTGATGGGGTTGGCCGTTTTCTTCTCGTAAAGTTCTACTAATGCCTAATATATCCTGGATATTAATCTCTTATTAGTGGGTATTGGGTGAATATTCTTTTCCATTTCTGTGGACTGTCTTTGTATCTTGGTTACTGTTTCTTTTAAAGTGCAGAAGCTTTTTAGTTTCATGTAGTCCCTTATGTTTATCTCAGCGTCAAAGATGCTTAATTCTTTAGATATAAACCTTAAACCTCCCAAATTCAAAATCAAATGTGGTAGATATGCTGAGAAGAACAGCGTAGCTCAAAATTCTGCATGGAATTATGGGCTCAATGCTTTTTTTCGCAAGTGCATTCTGTATGTACCACAAAAGGCAGGGCTTCAGTGTTCTTGGAGGATATATAATTTTACGTGGCATAAAGAAATAATAAACCCAATGGGTCAGTAAGGAAAGTAACTTTCATGAAAACATCCTGACCGGGTCCATCCCTGACACTGCACAGGGTCCTCTGTGTACCACCTGCACAGATTCAGGGGTAAGCCTGAATTCCTAAGCACAGATTCAGGGGTAAGCCCTGAGCAACAGCTGGGCATGGTCCAAGAGAAAGCTTTACTAGTTCGTGGGTTTTATGGGAGGAATGTTTTCCAAGCAGAGCTCTGGGAACTCAGGAACCATTCTCAATGACCAGACTGGTTGTTACATTCGGCAGCCTAAGGATGCAGTTTCTAAGACATTTGGTGCTAAGGATTTCCTGAATAACTTGGAGAATGTGTTGAAACTCTATGGTTACACCCAGAGATGAGTGGGAGACAATGTGATAGTGCCAGGAATTTAACTATAGTTGTTTACATGCAAGGCATAATTCTTAACCCCCTTCTATCTCTCTGGCCCCAGTCATTGTGAGTTTTTATAATGAGTTCTGTGTCTAGATTACGGGACATCAACTAGGATATCAACCAGAAATAATAAGAATCTGTTCAGTTAGTGGCATCGAAGAAATAGCTAAAAGGACAAAGAACCTCTGGCTCGGGCACATCTCTTTGACTCCACTGTTCTCCCTGCATTAACATATGCCTCAGAGACCTGGGCCCTACGAAAGCAGGATGAGAATGTTATTTGGGTCTCCCAGAGAGGAATCGAAACAGCTATGCTTGGAATATCATGCTTCACTCAAGTTAGAGAAGGAATCCGGAGTTCTGACCTCCATTGCTATTCCAGAATGAGGGATGCTGTCTCGTTTGCCAAGGCATCGGAAATCAGATGTGCTGGACATTTAATGCGATTTGGAGACAACCGCTGGACTAGAGCCATTACCGACTGGATCCCATGGGATGTCAAAAGATCATGTGGCCGCTCACCTACAAGATGGTCAGACTTCCTTGTCAAGACACTGAAGGAACGGTTTGAGGCTCTTCATATTCCTGAATCAACCAGATGCCATTGGGCTACATTGGCATGTGATAGGGTCCAATGGAAATGTTACTGGTGTCCGCTCGAGCAAATCGATGAATAACGGGATTCAAGTGATCAAGTGAAGTGATCAGTTAGTGGATTGGTACATTAGTAAACTGCAAGGGTATAAATGGAATTTTAGCCAAATACCAGTCAATTCTGCTATTCTTCCTGAGTATCTCTAAAGTAGAGATATGTAAAAATCTATGATTCAGACAAGTTTTTGAGTAAAGAAAAGGGAAGACCACATTAGAGAATCTCAGTATTTTCACTTCAGAGCAAAAGCATCATAAAAATTAGGCAAAGTCCCATTTAGTTTCCCTGGTAACTAAAATATGTGGCTCATTTTTATCCCATTTAATGCAATTAAGATACATCAACATTCAGTAATAATAATTATTTAATGGTTTATAAGGGGAAAGAGAATTTAGAGACAATTTTAAAAGGTCCATTGCCAAGCAATAATCACTTCTGAGAACTACAATAAACCGTTATGAAAATGTTTTCTTCATAAGGCAACTAACTAAATTTTACTATAAATTTTAATTTATTACCACTTCATAACAATCTACTCTCTTCATTATTATTATCCTTTAAGCTTTTAGGTATGTATAAAAACTCTTTCAAAGAAGTTATCCTAATAGAAATTTATACTTTTATTTTTATGGCCCATTCCTAGCAGTACTCTTGACGTTGTTCTCAGAAATCACTGCTGGTGGGCATAGGGGGACCTACTGGTAACGGGATCTAACCAGCATGGTCCACATGCAAGACAAGCATCTTACCTGCTCTGCTATTTCTCCAGCTTAACATAATGGTAACCACTAGGTAAATGGGGCAAAAATGTTGGACCTTATCCAACATTGGACTGAGCTAGTCTTTGTGCCTGATTAGCACATCTTCAATGATTGTTTCATGTACACAGATAGAGTCTGGATAGAGTCTGGGAGTAGTTAAGGCATTGGGAACTCTCTGATGAAATAGCATGGAGCACTATGTACTTTCTACCTTAGAAGTTGAACTAGAAGGAAAAGAACAAACAGGTCTTTCTTAGGAAAAGGAAGAAGAAGTCTTATTCAGAAAAGGAGCTTAAGGGTGTAGCAACTGTAGAACAAACTGTAAAATCAGTCCAAAAGACTCTGTGAAAAGATACCTCAGAGGAGGAATTTCAGTGTGGGACTATATGCTAGGAAAGAAATAAGAGTATGTTGAGGAACGTTTGCAAGAGGACAGGGAATGTTTAGTACTAAGACACATAATGGTACACACAAATGGTACACACAAGTGGTACACACAAATAGTACTAGAGGGTAAGGATAATGAAACTAAATTATCTTCATTTTGAAGACATTCCACACAGTGAGCTTTAATAAATGGTTGACAATAGTTTTGCATTCTGAATGTGCTACCATTCCTACTGAAAGGTATTATTTAACTGAAAAGTTATAGCATCTGCAGTTAACATACGCTAAAAGTAAAAAAAAAAGTAACTACTCAATGTATTTAATTACAAAACACTAATGTTGTTTGTTCATTTAATTCCTTAACTACCACAACCCTGGGCTGTGTATATTATTGTATATATATATATATATATATATATATATATATATACATTTAAAACATTTTTGTCACTGGGGCTGGAGAGATAGCACAGCAGGTAAAGAGAGCTTTTGCCTTGCATGCTGTGACCCAGGTTTGTTTCCTAGCACCTCATACTGTCCCTTAGTTTTACCAGCAGTGATCCCTGAGCTGAGAGCTAAGAATAAATCTGAAGTACTGTTGGGTGTAGCCCCCCAAAAAACAAACAAAAAATCTTACTTTTTTAAAAAATCTCAGTTTGTAAACACTCTATTCTATACCATTTAGCTTGAAATCCATGTTTTACTAATTCTTATTGCCACCAAGTTTTTGGTTAGTGTTATTTCTGCTCAAAATTTTCTTTTCCTATGATATATATATATATATATATATATTAAATTCAACTGAGTTAATGATATGCATGCCCTCGGAGCTTTGTTTTCATGATTCCATTTACCGGCATACTTAATTGTTAGACGTGGCATTTATAGATGTAACAGCTGTCCTACTATTTACTGGGAATAAATCTCTCTACCTGTTGCTTTCTTTTATTAAAAAAAAAACATTAACTAAAAAGTGTATCTCAAATAAATGGAAATATCCTTAAAGAAAAAATTAATGCTTCTCTTGTTCCTATAGGACCACTCATATTTATACCTGATTAGTGTTATGTAAGTTTATTTTACTCTAATATTGGTTTTATTCATTACATAAAATTCATTATTCATTACATAAAATTCGTAGCATTTTATTTACTTTGCCATATATCATTCTAAGAATATATTAAACAGAACTAAGAAAAGCAATGGCAATTGCATATGAACTTAAAATTCAATATAGTAGAATCAGAATTGGCACAATCTTTCATTTACAAGCACTCTTACAGTTCCCTATGGTAAGGAACTATGAAATGATTGAAGTCTGATAACTAACATGGAATTGATATATTTCTGTCTTAAATACATTTTCGCAGTTATTTCCTTTGTTTAAGTGTTTTCTTGTTGACATTAAAAAACCAAATCCCTCCAAAATAGAACTTTTAGTTTTTCATGAATCAATGTTAAGTGTTTTATTTCCAATAGCAGCAAAGCATCATAAATTCAGAACAGATTAGTATCCATTAACCAACAGGCTCCATCATTGATATTAAAATGACATTATAGGAAGCACCTTTCATTGGAAGAGTGATATTGATATTCTTCACTCAGAGCACATTAAAATGATACAATGAAACATATAGGTTTCAGGAAAGACACAGCACATGATGCTAGTGATGAGAATTAGGTTTCCTAGTAGCAAAAGGTATTTCTGTTTAAATGAATAAATGTTTTGAGGTGGGTGTTAAATATGCTTCAATTACAAAAATACTTCCCGGAATCTTCTCATTGTGGTTTACTATTTACACATAGCTATTAAGTCATGAAGTGCACAGAGAGTACTCAAAGTATAGTCATGAGCTATAAAAGACAATTTTGCTTTCATTTCAGCATGATGGCTGAAGCTTTTTTCAAGATGATTTAATTATATAGGTAAAGCATTAGGCTTTGGTTTTATCAGAGAGAACCTCATGGTGAATGTTAACATGCTAAAAAATAATGCATGAAAGTATGAATTTATTAGCAATAGATGAAATTTTTAAAAATAATTAAAAACTTGATAGAATTACTTTTCTTGATATTCCTGTCTGAGGGTTGGGTCCCAAAAGCGGGCTCAGGGATCACTCCTGTTGATATTTCAGTTAACCAAGCAATGAAAGTATGCAGTGCTGCTCATAGCTGGCAGTAGGGGCCCAATGCCAGGGAACATTATGGGTCAGGAGGCTCCAGGAATACCCACTGATGCTTTGAGACTGTATGATGTTGATAATAGACACCTGCCTTACATGTGCCCCAGTGAGAATGTTTTAATACAAGCATTTCAAAAGTGATCTCTGTGTCAAGTTATAATAATCAAAGAGGGAAAGAAAGATAGTACAGTAGGGCAAGATGCTTGCTTTGCACATGACTGACTATTTCTATCCTAGTATTTCATGTGGTCCCCAGAGCACTGTCAGGGATTATCCCTCAGAACAGCTCTAGGAGAAAACCCTGAGCAGTCAAGTATAACCAAATATCCTCATCAAATGCCCCTTATTTTCCAAAATATGAGTTGAACACGAAGGCCTAAGGAGTCATGGGGTTAACCAGGATAGCTAGCTAACTGGACTGAGCTTATGGACATAGTGAATCGGATGATGATTAATCCTGTATAAGGGGAGAAGTCAATATGATATGACAGATCAACTTTAGCCAAAGCCTTTACAGATGAGGTAAGGAGTAGTTCAGATATTGAGATAATAGAAATAGAAAAGAATAAAATTCCTTTAGAAAGGTAAAAGAAGGATAACATTCCTTTAGAAAGGCAAAAGAAGTAAGCTTCAAATATATAAATACTTTAAAGCTAAAAGTCCCTGAATCCACATGAGTCGTGTGTTTTACACAGGTGCACGTGAGTATAAAACACCAGTCATGTGTTTTACATGAGTGCACAGGTAGCTTTCATATGGCAACTTTTACTTAGTTCCTTTAGTGTTAGATTACCCCTGGGTTTTGATTTACAAATGAAATATTATTTTCAGTTAAGGCAGGCATTAAAACAGACAGTTCAGGCTGCTAAAGACAGAAGACCAGGAATCTGGGTCTGTCAAGCAAAAGCATTCCAGGAGAGAACCCCTGGGGGCCTGCTGGGGACCTGCTGAGAGAGAGAGAGAGCAGTCCCTGGAGAGAGGTTTCTAGAGCGAGGTGGAGTTAGGGGGTGAGTGAAGAGAGATTAAAAGGAGAGCATCAGACTTTCAATGCCCGCGGTCTTGTTCCTTTATTCATCAATCAAGGGTCCTTCACAGCTGGGGACTTCACGAACCCCAATAATGTTGGTTACCCCTCTGGGTCCCAACATTTGCTTTGGATATCCTCTGTCCTGCAGATTCAGGGAATCTTTCTGTTTCTGACAACGAAAAAATAAAAAAAATTTAAAGCATAATAAAGTATAATGAGGCTCTTTTCCAAAATCATTTACATATTTTTTTTGTTTTCAGACATGCATAAGGACTTTCCAATATATAAATACCCTCATATACTGAAAAACAGAGTTAGTTTAAATTTCATTTGACTTCTCACAACATTATGCTACCAGCACGGCAAGCCTGGCAAGCTACCCATGTCCTATTTGATATGCCAAATACCAGTAACAATTATAGACCTCATTCCCATGACCTGATGGAATGGTTTGAGGCTCTTTATGTTCCTGGAGCAAGCAGATGCTCTTGGGCTCTACTAGCATGAGACAGGACATATGGAGATGTTACTGGTGCCCGCTCAAGCAAATCGATGATGAACGGGAAGACAGTGATACAGTGATTCTCACAACATTATGTAATGTTGAATTATTGCTATTGCACTGATATAAATATAATTTGTATAAAATTCACCAGACGTAAGGTGGAAAGTATAAAGCTATATTCTAACCACATTATAGGCCAAGAAGTCAGGATCAGCATTTAGGTGATGAAACTGGATCATATGATTAATAGATAATGGAGTGACTAGAATTTTGTCTTTCAATTTTAAATCTAAAGTCATCAGATACCTATGAACTAAAGGACTTGAGAAAGCTAAAAGCTAATACTAATGTGTCTCTTACTCATCTGCCGAATACCTCAGTCAGCATTTGGGCTGACTGGCTTGTTTTCCACTGGACTCATCCTGTGATCTTCCAACAGCCATTTAAGCTTTTTTAAATTTCAGTTGTTAATTTATAAAATGATGGCCAAACCATTCATTAAGCTTATCACTTGATCATTTGACTTCCCGTAGATCATCTATTTACTCGAGCGGGCACCAGTAACATCTCAATATGTCCCGTCACATGCGAGATACCCCAAGGGCATCTCCAGGTTCCAGGAACATAAAGAGCCTCAAACCATTCCATCAAGTCATGGGAATGAGGTCTACAATTGTTACTGGTATTTCGATGTCAAATACAATACGGATAACTTGCCAGGCTCTGTTGTGAGGGGGGTAATCTTGTAGTCACCTCAAAACTCAAGCATTTATTGATGAACCGCTGGGCTGTGATCAGCTCTTCTGCTGGGTGGAGCTCTGAGGAGAAGGGAGGCCAGATGTGAAAAATGGTGGCCCTCATCTTGTGGTGATTTCTCTTGCTTCTTGCAAGGCTCTGCTGGGATGACAGGCCACGGATAGAACATGCCATTCCTCCCGCACGCCTCATGATCAGCTGGGCACAGGGAGAGCAAATAGCAGCTCTGCCCCATGTGTGTGAGTCTCTGGATCGGCATACCTGGGCCGGGCTTGGAAAAAACTGCTGCAGGGAGGGTCGTTGATGAGCCAGGCTGTGATCAGCTCTTCTGCTGGTGGAGCTCTGAGGAGAGGGGAGTCCAGATGTGTAAAATGGCAGCCCTCATGGTTTGGGGATTCCTCTGACTTCTTGCGAGGTTCTGTTGGAGTAGCAGGCCAGGGCTAGAATCCACCATCCCTCCCAGATGCCTCGTGATCAGCTGGGCACAGGGAGAGCAAGTAGCAGCTCTGCCCCCATATGTGTGAGACTCTGGATCAAGAATCAAAATTCAAACAAGGATACCAACCTAGAACTGAGCATTAAATACAGACAAAAAGATACACATGACAACCTCTTAATGTATGCATTGTAATCCACAGTGTGGAAGGGAAGGAAGAGAAAGAGAGCAAGAGAGAGAGAGAGAAAGAGAAAGAAATTAAGAAACCTGCCACAGAGGCAGGCTAGGGAGGGAGGGGATCGGGGACATTGGTAGTGGGAAATGGGGACTGGTGGAGGGATGGGTGCTGGAACAATGTATGACCAAAACCCAAATATGAACATCTTATGAACATCTTTGTAACTGTATATCTCATGGTGGTATAATAAAATATTAAAAAATAAAGCACATACCTGGCAATGTTAAAAAATATCAAACAAGGTAATACTTATTTTAAAAACTATTATAAGGAAAGTAGTGGGGGAGAGATTTTGAAGAAGACAGGCAATGACACAAGGATATTAGTCAAGGGTCTTGGTCATTCCAGTCATTACAGTGATTTGGATGTGAGTTAACTGAGTATATCAAAATTATAAGAATTACTACAAGTGCAAGAATGTAACTTTTTAAAAAAATGAGAATTCAGGGGCCGGAGCGATAGCCCAGCGGGTAGGGCATTTGCCTTGCATACGGCCAGCCCATGCCGACCCCAGTTCGATCCCCAGCATCCCATATGGTTCCCCGAGCACCGCCAGGAGTAATTCTGAGTGCAGAGCCAGGAGTAACCCCTGAGTATTGCTGGATGTGACCCAAAAAGCAAAAAAAAAAAAAAATGAGAATTCTAAGAAGGGAGGATGAAGGAACATTGGGTTATTGGTGGAGAGACATTGACACTGTAGGTAGTTGTGGAGTTAGAAAAGTCAATGCCTAAAAATGTTATCAAAGTTTTGCAAATCATGAGGAATATATTTAAATAAATTAGAGCATTGTTTTCTGTTGTTGACAGAGTTGTGTATAAGGAAATATCAAAGGAAAAGTTTTTTTTTTGTTTTATGGAAAAACTCCTTTGACACGGAGAACACTGACAACAATATGGAAATGAAGTAACAATAAATAGTATGGATGCCTGCAAAGTATTTCAGGGAAGATCACTGTATGTTAAGTATCACAAATAACTTTCACCCAACTACACATTTCTAAAATGTGTATCTTGAATCTCACAGACAACTCTGACCCAACTTCCGTATAGTTCTCTTTGCAAATGTGGAAGATATTAGGGCACCAACTACAACAAAAGAAGATCCTCAATATTTATTAGGTTCTCAAAAGTATGAACCCTTTCTAGAACTTTTAACTTTTCTATAGACATATACCACAGACTAAAGAATAGCATTATTCATAAATAAAAGTTAGCCAAATTGTCAGCAGTCCTCACGATAGTATTTAATAATATTGTTTAACTTATTTTGAGTTACCATTCTGTCTTCAGATGCCTATTTTTATTATTTTCTGATTGATAAAATCTTGACTGTACTCAAATTTTAAAGAAAGTTGAAATTCTTGTCGAGAAAAGTAAGTTATACAAAATTTAGTTCTCATAAATAATTAAGGTTACAAATTTATAATCAAATGAGAAAAACAAAAACATTCAAAGATAAAACACAGGGTTTAGAAAATTACATTTAGTAGGAAATAAGAGAAGAGAGACTGAAACCTGAACAACATAAATTTTCAAAATAACTTGCTTTTTTAAATGTTTTTGGTCATAGAAGAAATGAAATAAATTGTGAAAATTTGCAAAAAGAAATCTCCATTTGACCTGCCTAGAAATTAGAATAGTAAAATCCCAATAAGTTTCTTGCCTCCTAGCAGACACTGATATTATATCGATTGTAGCTAAAATGTCTATATTAAAAAGTAATGACTTTATGGAGAAAAGTGGATAATTATGAGCTGAATTATCGAAACCACACAGAGGCATGATTAATGAGAATTCGCTGAGTATAGAGTGATGACTCATATAAAATATGACTTTCACAGAATTTAATGACAGCACTAATCATGTGATGTATAAATGTAACTTGCAATTATTAATTGGCAAAATTAAATAAGTTGGCAGTTTAAAGAAAATTAAAAAACTGCCTTAAATATCTAAATAGATTATCTACTTGTCATTTCCGCACATGAGAAATAGGTAAATTTCCATAATTTTGGTGGTTCTTTATAATAGAGAGCTCTATAAAACTATATAATTGAAAAAAATATATACCATTTTATATGTGTGTGTCTTTGAAGTGACAAGTATTCAGTAGATGTCATAAGAATTTATAAGCATTTACTGTCTAAATCTTGTTTGATGATAGGTCCTTATTCTCCTTAATTAAATAGTTTTTTGGAGGGTTAGGGAAAGCTAACCTGGATATGCTCAGGGCTTACTCCTGGATCTATACTCAGAGGTCACTCCTGGAAGTTCTTATGGGACTCTGAACCTGGGTAGAGCACATGTGAGGAAGTAATCCCACATGCTGTACTATCTCTATGGCCCCGATTTTTTTCTGTCAGTAATTTAAGACAATATCTTTATTATTGGTGAAAAACTCACATTTATATCTGTCATCACAATATTTAAATTATTATAGCCTAGCAAACTTTCCACTGTTATCCATTTATATTTGCATATAGTAACCCTGAACGAACAGTTTGAGGCTCTTCGTATTCCTGAAGCAACCAGATGCCATTGGGCTACACTGGCACATGATAGGGTCAAATGGAAATGTTACTGGTACCCTCTCGAGCAAATCGATGAATAATGGGATGTCAAGTGACCAAGTGATAGTTAAGAGACTAAAGAGTGGATGCCACTACATTGCTAATGAACATTTGGAGGAGAGGACTGGAAGCAATTGAAAGTTCAGAACATTGTATCAGATTAAATTCATATGCTTCCAGTTCCTGTTCATCTTACTCATTGCAGAAGTGGTTTTCTTTCCATAGCCATACTTTTCTATCAATCCCACTGTCTGGCATTCTTTACATTCTATCGTTTCATTGTGTAGTATGGAATTCCCATTCTTTTGTCTCATCTTATTTTGAATGTCATGGTTGTTGATTACAAAGCACATCTGATACCCTTTAAACTGGGAATGATTCTAGCCCCAACCAAGTGCGTCAGGACTGAGGGGAGACTAACATTCACTCCCTATTCTCCATCAATCTCAAAACTACTTCTTTTGTGTGCGGCACACACACAAGCATCACACAAAATTTATATCAAACTACAGAACCTGGTCTAACTCCTTGCTATTAATTTTATTTGGTACCGAGATCTCCCAACGCTCACACTTTTTGCTCATGGCTTGTCCATGGCTAAGGGTTTAACTCCATATAACCATCAGGACTTTTTCTTAAAACATTCAAATAAGGGTTCATAAATATCGTAAGATGTAATTTGTCCCATATTCAGTGCAAATGTATATGTACATTCCCTTAACAACTAAGACCTTTCATTTCACTTATTCAAACTTGCTATTAACTCTTTCACAATCCTATTACAGTTTCCCAGTTTGAAGTGCTATTTTGCATCGAGCTTTCTACATGTTTGTCCTCTTTTGTTTCCCTGCCTTGTAAAACATTTACTGACTGTGTTAACTCTAATAAAACATCAATTAGACAGGACCGGCTGGAAATCTCCCCCACAGGACCGGCTGGAAATCTCCCCCACAGGACCGGCTGGAAATCTCCCCCCCACAGGACTGGCTGGAAATCTCCCCCACAGGTGTGTACGTGACCCCTGCATCTCCGCGGACCCAAACTGCCCCAGGGAAGAGCGGAAACTCCATCAACGGGAACCAAGGCAAACTGCCTTGGTTTCACCGTGGACCCTTGGGCCCTGCGCTCCGGGATCATCCCAAAACTCAAAACCGCACGGATGCTAGTGCGCCCGCGGCGACCCCTCTTACTACCTATCTTGCATGAGGTACCAGTGAACCTTGGTTCCTACATCCTTGCTAGCCACCCAATCTCTGCAAACAGACCAGACACCTACTAACTGTACTATCTAGTCACCCAAGACCCCACATTTGCAAACTACAATAGTCATAATGGTAAGGCAACGCAAAGTTCCATCCAGCTCTGTGAGTGAAGTCACTAGTCCAGATGAGCCAAGCAATACCAATGAGTTGTATAACCTCTCTGATAAGGAATTTTGGATAGAAATGTGAAGGAGTCATAAGGAATTCAAAGAAGCAATGGAATGCAAACTCAATAAAATACAAGAGGACATGATAGAAGAAGTAAGAAAAATGCAAATGGAAATGACATATATTAAAAATGAGGTAAATGAAATTAAAAACACAGTGGAAAGCCAGCATAGCAGAATAATAGCTACTGAAGAAAGAATTAGTGATCTCGAAGACGCCGTTCCAAAGATTTTCTACACAACACCAGAAGAAAAGAAAAAAGACTCACAATTACCGAACAGACAACAAGAGATAATCGGGATGAAGCCAGAAGAAACAACATATGGATCATTGGGGTCCCAGAAGGCCAAGAAGAAAACCCTGATGAAGAAGAAACTGTCAAAGCCATAATTGCTGAGAAGTTCCCGAACTAAAGAACGCTTGCCTCAAGATCCAGGAGGCCCGTAGGATACCTGCTAAAAGAAACCCCAACAAGAATACTCCAAGACACATCTTAATTAAAATGACAAAAACTATAGATAGAGATAGAATACTGAAAGCAGCAAGATCAAAGAAGGAAATCACATACAAAGGAACATCTCTAAGATTTACAGCAGACTTCTCTGATGAAACACTCCGAGCCCGAAAACAATGGTGGGATATTGTGAAAAGGCTCAATGAACTGCAGGCCTCACCAAGAATTCTTTACCGGGCCAGATTCACATTCAGATATGAAGGAAAGATACACAACTTCATGGATAAGCAACAACTCAGGAACTTCATGGACTCAAAACCAACTTTAAAAGAAGGACTGAAGGGTCTACTGTAATACGACCAAACCCATAAGCACAACAAGCACAAACAGAAAGATGGCACAAAATCCGATGACAATAATCTCTCTCAATGTCAATGGTCTAAATGCACCAATTAAGAGACACAGAGTAACAAAATGGATTAAAAAATTGAACCCAACATTCTGCTGTCTACAAGAAACACATCTGAATAATCAGAACAAACACAGACTCAAAGTCAAAGGTTGGAAGACCATTCTCCATGCAAACAACTCTTCCAAAAAGGCTAGTGTGGCCATATTATTATCAGATAATATAGACTTCAGGCTGAAAAAAGGTTAGAAGGGACAGCGAAGGCCATTTCTTATTACTTAAGGGGTATGTACACCAGGAAGAAATTACACTACTAAACATATATGCACCCAACGAGGGGCCAGCAAAATACATAAAACAACTGCTAAAAGACCTCAAAGAAGACATTAACAGTTGCACAATAATAGTTGGAGACTTCAACACTGCTCTATCAACGATGGATAGATCAACAAGACTGAAACTCACCAAGGAAATATTGGCCCTGAAGGAAGAAATGGAAGAAAGAGAGCTAGTAGATATATACAGGGCTTTTCATGCCAAAAAAGCTGAATACACATTTTTCTCTAGTGCACATGGAACATTCTCCAAGATAGACCACGTGCTGAGCCACAAAGCATACCTCAATAAAATTAAAAAGATAGAAATTGTGCCAGCTATCTTTTCAGACCATGATGCACTGAAAATGGAAGTTAACCGTACACAGAAACAGGGAGTCAAACCAAACACATGGAAACTGAATAGCTCACTCCTGAACAACAAATGGGTCATAGAAGAAATCAAACAGGAAATCCAAAGATTTCTGGAAACAAATGAAAATGAAGACACCAACAATAAGAACTTGTGGGACACGGCAAAAGCCATGTTAAGAGGGAAGTTTATAGCTCTGCAAGCATTCATCAGGAAACAAGAAAGGGCCCACATAAATAACCTGACTACACAGCTGAAGACATTAGAGAAAGACCAACAAAAGGAGCCCAACCCAGACAGAAAAAAAGGAAATAATAAAACTTAGAGAGGAAATCAATGAGTTGGAAACCAAAAAAAAATACAAAAGATTAATGAAACCAAGAGCTGGTTTTATGAAAAGTTAAACAAGATTGACAAACCATTGGCAAGACTTGTAAGTACAGGGAAAGAGGGAACCCAAATAAACAGAATCAGAAATAAAAAGGGTGACATCACAACACCAACCACAGAAATCCAAAAGATCATCAGAGATTACTTTGAGAGCCTGTATGCCGTGAAACATGAGAATCTAGTAGAAATGGATCAATTCCTGAAGTCCTGTAACCTCCCATGGCTAAAACAAGAAGACCTCCAATACCTGAATAATCCTATCACCATTGAGGAAATAGAAACAGTAATTAAAAGTCTTCCCAAACACAAAAGCCCAGGTCCACACGGATTCCCTAGTGAACTCTACCAAACCTTTAAGGAGGACCTACTGCCTGTCCTGTTCAAGCTCTTTCAGGAAATAGAAGAAACTGAAACATTCCCAAACAGCTTCTACAAGGCACATATCACCCTGATACCCAAAGCAGGGAGAGACAACACAAAGAAAGAAAACTACATACCAATATCCCTGATGAACATGGATGCTAAGATCTTCAACAAAATACTAGCAAACAGAATCCAAAGACTCATCAAGAAGATAATACATCATGACCAGGTAGGATTCATCCCGGTATGCAAGGATGGTTCAACATTCGCAAGTCAATCAACATAATACATCATATCAATAAGAGAAAAAATAAAAACCATATGATCCTATCAATAGACGCAGAGAAAGCATTTGACAAGATCCAGCACCCGCTCATGATTAAAACCCTCCAGAAAATGGGAATTGAAGGGACTTTCCTCAAGATAGTTACAACCATCTACCAAAAGCCCACAGCGAGCATCATTCTCAATGAGGAAAAGTTGAAAGCCTTCCACCTGAAATCAGGGACAAGACAAGGTTGCCCACTCTCACCTCTTTTATTCAATGTAGTACTGGAAGTACTTGCCATAGCAATCAGAGAAGAAAAGGACATCAAGGGCATCCAGATAGGCAAGGAAGAAGTCAAGCTATCATTTTTTTGCAGATGACATGATCTTATACCTAGAGACCCTAAACTCTATACCAAAAAAACTCCTAGAAACAATAGACGCATATAGAAGAGTGGCAGGATACAAAATCAACACGCAAAAGCCGGTGGCTTTCCTATATACAAATAACTAAAGAGAAGAATGGGATATTAAAGAAACAATTCCATTCACAATTGTGCCACAGAAAATCAAATACCTAGGAATCAACTTATCCAAGTGTGTAAAGGACCTGTACAAAGAAAACTACAAGACACTGCTCCAAGAGATAAAAGAGGACACAAGGAAATGGAAACATATTCCCTGCTCATGCATGGGGAGAATCAACATTGTTCAAAATGGTAATACTCTCTAGAGCTCTGTACGGATTCAATGCAGTCCCTGTAAGGATACCCATGACATTCTTCAAAGAAATTGACCAAACGCTCCTGAAATTTGTATGGAACAATAAACCCCCAAGGATAGCTAAAGCAATCCTCGGGAAAAAAGAATATGGGAGGGATCACCTTACCCAACTTCAAACTGTACTACAAGGCATTAGTAATTAAAACAGCATGGTATTGGAATAAAAACAGACCTGTGGACCTATGGAATAGAATTGAGTATCCTGACACCCAACCTCAAACATGATCATTTAATCTTTGATAAAGGTGCAACGAGTCTAAAATGGAGTAAGGAAAGCCTCTTCAATAAGTGGTGTTGGGAAAACTGGGCAGTGACATGTAAAAAATGAATTTGGACCTGTGTCTAACACCATGCACAAAAAATCAGATCAAAGTGGATTAAAGATCTCAATACCAGACTTGAATGCATAAAGTACATTGAAGAAAATATAGGAAAAACCCTCCATGACATTGAAGCTAAAGGCATCTTCAAAGGTGAAACATCACTAACAAAGCAACTAGAAGAAAAGATAAACATATGGGACTACATGAAACTAAAAAAGCTTCTGCACCTCAAAAAGAAACAGTGACTAAGATACAAAAAGCAGTCCACAGAATGGGAAAGAATATTCACCCAATACCCATCTGATAAGGGGTTGATATCCAGGATATATCAGGCACTGGTAGAACTTTACAAGAAGAAAACAAAAAAACCCCATCAAAAAATGGGGGAGAAGAAATGAACAGAAACTTCAGCAAGGAAGAAATTCGAATGGCAAATAAACATATGAAAAAAATGCTCATCATCACTAATCATCAGAGAGATGCAAATCAAAACAACAATGAGATACCACTTTACACCACAGATTCTGGCACATATTCAAAAGAATAAGAACAACAAGTGCTGGCGTGGGTGTGGCGAAAGGGAACACTCATCCATTGTTGGTGGGAATGACGGCTGGTACAGCCTTTCTGGAAAACAATATGGACATTCCTCCAAAGACTAGAAATTGAACTCCCATTTGACCCAGCCATACCACTCCTGGGAATCTACTCTGGGAAGCCAAAAATACGCAGCGGAAACACCCCTCCCTACTTTTATGTTCATAGCAGCATTATTCACAATAGCCAGAATCTGGAAGAAACCAGAGTGCCCGAAAATCGATGACTGGATAAAGAAGCTTTGGTACATCTACACAATGGAATACTATGCAGCTGTTAAGAAAAATGAAGTTATAAAATTTGCCTACAAATGGATGGACATGGAGAAGATTATCTTGAGCAAAATTAGCCAGAAGGAGAGAGACAGATACAGAATGACTGCATTTATCTGCATAACATAAATATATAGGTACATATTATGATACCAATATCCAAGGTCAAGTGAAACATATATCAGGAGGTCTTGTCAAAGGTGGAAATTATCACAAACGTGTGGGAGTCAGAGGCTAGGTAAGACAGAAAATGGAACAGTGTGCTAACAATTGTCGAGGGTACTAATGCCAACCTAGAACTGAGCGTTAAATAGAGGCCAAAAGATACACATGACAACCCTTTAATGTATGTTCTGTAATCCATAGTCTGGAAGGGAAGGAAAAGAGAAAGAGAGAGAAATGGAAAGAAATAAAGAACCTGCCATGGAGGAGGGCTGGGGGGGGGAGGGAACCGGGGACGTTGGTGGTGGGAGATGGGCACTGGTGGCGGGATGGGTGCTGCAACACTGTATGACCAAAACCCAAATATGAATTTTTTAATTGTATATCTTTGTAATTGTAAAAATAAAAAAATAAATAAATAAAAAAAATCTATCAACAACTTGAAAAAATAAAACATCAATTAAATGTATCATTGACTCATTATTCCACTTTACATAATTTTAATCTTGAAAATAGTTCCATCCCCCCAAAAAAATCATGTTTTATTTTACTTAAACGAAGAACGTGAAAATCACTGCTGAAAAACCACAGACTTATACCAATGAATGGACATGGAGACTATCATGCTGAGTGAAATTAGTCAGAAGGAAAAGGACAGATATAGAATGACTGCATTCATTAATATGACATAAATAGATACCAGTGTTTTACTAAATGTGGGAAATGGTAATGGCAGATTAAAACTCACCATTGAATATACACAAAGAGACTTAAGTGATAAACTCTAAATACCTGCAGGGCTAGCCACAATGTTTAAAATAAGAGGGAGAGAGATGCAGAGACAGAGAGAGAGACAGAGAGAGGAAAAGAGGAAACTGGGGTACCTGCTATTAAGGCAGCATGGGGGGTGGGCAGGAGGGGGTTGGGTACATTGGTGGTGGAAATGGGGCACTGGTGGAGGGATGGGTGTTGGTATACTGTATTACCAAGAACCAATTATGAACACCTTTGTAATTGTATGTTTCACTGTGGTATAATAAAAAATAAAAATAAATAAATAAATGGAGGCGAAAAAAAATTAAACCTCATAATTTTAAATTTAAATGGAATCTCAACAGTGTTCCAATAATGCCATATGGTTATTTTTAGATTTCCCACAGTTTAAAATATGATACAACCTAATAGCACATATACTCCTTCTACTACCAATGAATCAATTTATGGTGAGTTCAAAGAAGTCATCACCAGGGACTGATATTCCCATGCTGAATAGCTCCAATCTATCAAAGTTTATCCCTATGTATTGCAATATATTTGCACTTAATTTAATTATATTTCTTACATAATTGTGATACTTTATACTAGTTGACTAAAGTTCCTTCTCCAAAGACACTATTTAGATAGGCACTGAAGTTTTGCCTCATGATTATGTTTTTAGAGAACCAGTCTTATTTAGATGAGTAAATTACTTTGATTACAACTGCAGTCTAGAACCCCTTTAGTACTTTTTTGATCAATTTGTATTCTGATCAATTTGTGGCAACATCCACAGATGATCTTATTTCTAACGATTGCATCACAAAGAAAAATTCTTAAAACTTTTGAAGGTGTAATAATGATTACCGAGAGACGAGTTTTTTAACTTGTTCTAGGGTACTAGGTCTTGAGGCAGAAAGTGGAGGCAGAATACCACACATTATTATCACATCACAACCAACAACCCTGACCATCTGAAGACAGATAACACTAGACTAGAATTCAAATTTTCTATTATGGTAACCTTTTATTATTCAATGTTGTAATTTACTAATTTCCTAAATATTTGTTTATCTTTGCTTTTTTTAGGGGGCAGAAATCACACCAGGCGATGCTCAGGGGTTACTCCTGGCAGTGCTCGGGGACCATATGGGATGCTAGAGATCGAACCGGGTCAGCCTCTTGTAAGGCAAACGCCCTGCCGAGTAATTTACTAATTTTCACTAACAACATACTCATTGACATGGAGTAGATCACAATTAGTCAGTGCAATTTTACACTACATAATTTGAAATCTTTAACATACTTGTCATTGTATGTGGAGTTAGGTGGAAAAGAGAGATGAAAGAAAGTGTTAGGGTCTGGAGCTATAGTCAAGTGGGTTGGGTATTTGACTTGCACGCAGCCAACCCAGGTTCGATGCCCGGCATCCCATATGGTCCCCAAGCACTGCCAGGAGCAATTCCTGAGTGAAGAAACAGGAGTAACCCCTGAGCATCGCTGGGTGTGAAACAAAAAAGCAAAAATATAAAAATAAAAAGAACTTTAGACTTTCAAGGCTGTGGTCTTGTTCCTTTGTCCATTGGTCGGGGAATGGTGGTTGGACCCAAACATTGGTGGGGAACTGCTGAGTCCCAATATCTGCAGGGGATCCTGCTGAGCCCCAACGAGACCTATTATTCAAAATTACTAGGAGACATTTAAAAAAAAGAAATTATAATTAAACATGAATAAGGTTTCTGGGACCAGAGGGCTAACTCAAATAATTTAATGCATGCATTACATGCAAGAAATTTCAAGTTATCCCCTAACAACATATGGCTTCCTAAAAATCACCAGTAACAACCCAAGCAAAATTGGGAGAGCTCATAGGAAGGATAGAAGAGGGTTCCAAAAACACAAACCAGAGAAAAAAATCTTCTGAACTCTATCCACTGATAAAAGTTTTGATCACTGATGCATTTTTCAAACTTGCCTGAGATGATTTATCCACATTCTTTCTGCAGTCAGTTGAGACCACACTAAACACAATGTGGCAATTTGAGTCACCTCTCCAAAAAAGAAAGATGTTATGTTTCCAACAGCACAGAGTAAAGTGTCAACTCTCAAAAAATAAATTACAATAATAATGTGTAGTTGGAGGGAGAAACAAGTGAAATGTCTAAAAAGGCTAAGGAACTGATTTATGAGGGATGATTAAGAGAAGGAAAAATGAGTAGTTAGGTCAAACAATACTAAGCAGGCTGATAGAATAAGTGCCCATATTATTTGAAAGGTTTAAACACGGTGAAAAGTGAAGCATTTATTTTTCAAGTAGAATATTCATAATGATTGTATAGCTTACATTCTTTTAGTATAATTTTCACCACACATTTCAAATTTTCTGTGCTGCAATTTAGCAGCATGAAACATTTTAAATGTGTATAATATTTGTGTGTATGTAAAAATAATTTGACAGCAGAACATTATTTTCAATGAAAGACTGCCATATGCTATTTTTATTAGGAAAAACGGAAACTGACACAAGAAAAATTATTCTTAAAAGCAGTGCCACAGTCTGCGAGTCAGGGGTCACGATGCTGTCTCTCAGTGGCAGAGCACAGAGCACATATTTGGCATGCCTGAGGATCTGGGTTCAGTCCCCAGCACTGTAAACAATAACTAAGATTTGGGGATTGGATAATATAGCAGTTAAGGCATCTATTTTGCAGGTAACCAACCTCAGTTTGATATCCAGGTAATAAAGTTGGGAATGTTTCCATAAATGTTATTAAATCGTATGAATCCAGCATATAACAGATTTCAGTTGTTTACCAATAATCTGAATAGATATTATAACACTTTCATCAGCAATAATTAGTTATGTTATTAATTCTGGTCATATTCAAAAGCCATGTTTTCTTTTTTTTTTTTTTTTTTGCTTTTTTGGGTCACACCCAGCGATGCTCAGGGGTTACTCCTGGCTCTTTGCTCAGGAATTACTCCTGGTGGTGATTGGGGGACCATATGGGATGTCAGGGATAGAACCCAGGCTGGCCGCAAGGTAAATACCTTACCCGCTAGGCTATCGCTTCAGCCCAAGCCATGTTTTTATTAAGGAAAATATTTGTTTAATTATATTTGTTGATATGCTATTGTTCATTGATTTTAGGATCAATATAGAGACAATTTTCTGACATGATATAGTCATACATATTTTAAATTTCTAGCCCTGTTCTATGCACTGTGGTAGGGCTGTAGTCTTTGAATGATGTATGAATCAAATCCTGTCACTGACAGCACTGTAAAACTGTAAGCCACAGCAAGTAATAGTAAATCCAATATCTGGTGAAAATAAATAAAAGAAAAAACATGTATTAGCTTCACTTACAAGTAGAAGTTTTTTAAAATGCTTAATGAAACCAAAAATGAATGCCTACTATGTTGAACACTGGTGAAAAGTCCCAAGACTGAAAAAAATCTATCAAACTCATTATTTTTAAGCCATTAAATTACCTGGTGAACAAATTTCAGATGGATTGTAGGAGTAAAATCCTTATTATATTTAGGGCAGAGAGATTTGGAGAGAAATTAGATACTAAATATAATTGTTTTTTGAGAAGTTTTATTCCAATGAAAGACATTGGCTTATCGTTACAGGGAATATGAATCTACAAAACGTTTTTTTATTTCTCCCTGCACCTAATTTAGAAGATATAACATCAGGATTATATCAACAAGGATTCTGTGTAAGTGTAGTGCACAAAGGAGAGAAAATATCATTTGTACTAGGCCGGTGAGATAAGGAAATTATTTCCTTTACCTAGGACACAGTACAGGCAAAAAAAAAAAAACATACAGTTTTAATAACCTCCTGAATTAAGGATCAAAGATATTAGTTCTAATAAAGAGCAAATAAAGAAACTAATGTATTTAAGGAATAAGCATTTAATGAGAAATGTTCATCACACCGAATAGGCGAAAATCGTGTGATAGGATGACAGATTCAAGAATTTGGTTAGGAGGTAGCTATACCTACTATACTTACTACTGTGATATCAGTGGTAATTAAAAGTGAGCATAAATTTTCAGGGAGCCACTGGGGTACCAGCAGTAACAGGAGAGAAGTGCTCTTCTACCTCCAAGGCTGCCAGGGGAATGAAAGAAAGCTCACAAATCCAGCCCAGTTCCAAAAAAGACTTTTAACAATACAAAAGCTCTACCACCAAAATCCAATATAATGAAAGAACTCTAACTCTGGTCAGAGCTTAGAACATACACAAGAGCCCAAGTCTCCTACCAAAGAGGATCCCACCAGAGGTGAGTCCCACCAAAAGAGAGAGGATCTCACCAGAGAGAGAGTCCTACCAAAGAGGAAACCTACCAAAAAATAGGGAAAGTGCCTCAAGTCAGTCCCCTTATATACACAAAAGTAATCCTAAATGTAGCCAGGGAGGGTCCTGTCAACAAAGAACCCTAAACAGCTTCTAGATCATAGAAGAGTATAGAAAGGTGTTTCCACACCCTAATACAGCTATAAACAAAGGATTATATGAAGGACTAATCCCTTCTACAGAGAATATCTCTTATGTAAAACACTGGAGAGAGAAAGGGGGCTGGTATAAAGTAATACATCTTAATTTCATGGACTTCCTGTAATCTAGATGGTACCCACAAGGTCCTTCTTATTTATTATCTGCACCAGGGTGATTCTGAGTATCTTGATCTCTGTATACTGAAAGGTTCACACTCACCTGTGTGAGGGCAAACTAGCATGATCCTTCTTATAGTCTTAAATGATTGTCTCAACATAGCCAGGGTGGTGGTGTCCTGGTAAATTCAAACTGTCCCAGCTGGGTGTAGTGGGTATAAAGAGGAGCTGTCCCAAATCTAGATAACATAGAAGTCTTAGTAGATGTATAATAAGTCAGAAGTTACTCATTCACAGTCAAGGTGACTTCTGTAACTGCCACACCCTCCATCAGTGTTTACATAGAAGAGAGATTTCATTAGTATGATCCCTGGCTTAAGCTGTGAGTGGATAAAACAGCAAGCTCCCACGTTAGATAGGCCTGTCATCAAACAGTACATGTCCAGTATATTTTCATCATTACATTTAGTTCATGCAAGTAGAGCCCAAGGGCACCTGCTTGCTCCAGAACATAAAGAGCCTCAAACCATTCCATCAGGTCATGGGAATGAGGTCTATAATTGTTACTGATATTTGGCATATCAAATACTACATGGGTAGCTTGCCAGGCTCTGCCGTGCAGGTAGCATACTCTTGTAGTCATCTCTAAATCCAACATTTATTGATGTACCATACAGCCGCAAGCGGCCACGCAAGTCAGGCTGTGATAGGCTGGTCTGCTGGGTGGAGTTCTGACGAGGGGGAAGTCCAGATGTGGAAAATAGAGGCCCTCATGGAGTGGGGGAGTCGTCTGGCTTGTTGCGAGGCTCTGCTGGGGTGGTGGGCTAGGGCTAGAACCTGCCATCCCTCCCGGGCACCTCATGAGCGGCTGGGCACAGGGAGAGCCAGTAGCAGCTCTGCCCCATGTCTGTGAGTGCTGAGTTATTTAACTCTAAATTATTTACTCCGGGGATTCCACCATATTATCCAACTATCAGTCCAATTTAGATTGGATCTAATTCCACATTTCCCTATAGAGGTGTTCCTCAGAGAAAGACTGGATGGTACCAGAAAAAGAGCCCTACCTGGCTACAATATGATACAATTTTCAGAAGACCTGCTTTGACCCAACAAAGGTCAGAAACAGCAGCTTTTATTCTGACCTAATAAGGTGGAGACCTTGCAGCTGAGCAGAGAACTTAAGACTGGCATTGGAGCAGAACAAGGTCATTTGCTGATTGAGACAGGATCCTGAGGGTGATGAAAATTATCTATCTGGGGGAGGAGCACATAGTTTGGACCAAAGAAAGTATACAGGTGTTGGAGTGATAGCACAACCCCTGTGTACTCTGCCTTGTACATTTGCTAAGGACATTTGCCTTGCATACAGCTGACCCGGGTTCAATCTGTAACATCCCATCCCATATGGTCCCCAAATTAGCACACACAGCAGTAATTCCTGAGTGCAGAGCCAGGAGTAATTCCTGAGCATTTATTGGTGTGACCCAAAAACCAAATAAATACATAAAATGAAGTATACAGAAATGGTCAATCATTGCTATTTGATTTAATACTTTTGTAATTACCTAACAAAATATGTAATCTCCAAATATATTCAGAGTGCTCCCACACTCATTCATGGAGATGTACAAGTGGCACAAAATTTGAATCATCTACTACAGTCAAAGTATTATTCTACTTGGTCATCTTTATTGCTGTAAACAATAGTAATTTTCTTTCATAGTGATGTGTTTTTCATAGATGTACACATCGGTTGATAATTTTGAAATGGTTTTCAAGAATAATGTTGCAGTTACTAAATTTCAGAAGTCTATGAAGTGATTAACAGAAAATCTGTGTTAGTTAAGTCTTATTAAGGCATGGCTCACAGTTCTGTTTATCACCCTTTCACTGTTAATGAACCCAAGAAAATAAACTTAATAGGTTGTTTTTAAACAGAAACACGCATACCAAATTTTTTATGTAGAATTTGTTGGTTGGTAATAGAAATACACACAAGAAGACTGTTTACATAGTGACAGATGAAAAGATTTTCAGAAGTTTCTTCTTGTCTAATCTTTTTTGAGTTAGGGATATTTCAGCACTAGGTGAATCACTGTTCACAGGAATGTTATGAAACATAGGAAGGCAGTGATGAGATTAGACCCTAAAGTTAACAAATTCAGAAATATTTATATTCTTAAAATAGAACAAAACTTGGAGAGTATTTTAAGTCATGGCATTTGTGCTCTATTAGTTCTGGTTCTCTTTATTTTGCTTCCATGAACACCAAATGGTCCCCAGTATCATTTCATGGGATTTTAAGCTACTTACTAAAACTTAAGCTACTATAATTATGTAGACCTATGTAACATTTAGAGCTTTCATATAAACTATTTCTTCTGCTTCAAACACTTCAGTTTCTTTGATTAATGTTTCTTTATCCTTCAAGTTCAGTTCAAAAATTCCATTAGTTATAAGATTTCTTTCCTTTCATAAATAGTTTCATATTATATAATCTACTTATTTACTCATATTTACCATAACTATATTAAAGAAAGATGAAAACAATTATTCCATATTTTATCTACATAACTTTTGTTTCTGGCGGTTCTCTTCTTAAACTTTGCAGCCTTTTCTCCCCGTTGTGTGAAGTAGAATTTTGCACCGAAGGAGACCATGGTCTGATCCTGTTTGGAATTTTGGGATGACAGTGACATCTGTCAGGCAAAACCTTAGATTGAAGATTATGTGGTCAATTTTATTGTGGATCTGTCCACCAGGAGATTCCCATGTCCAACGTTTTGATTCAGTCTTTTGGAACTGTGAGTTCCCATGAATGATCGTGGTGGCTATGATGAACTCAGATAGTCTCTCATCCTGTTCTTTCCATTCTAGGCCATGGGTCCCAATGTGGAGTTCTTCGACCGGTCTTCTTGGTCCTATCTTGGCATTAAAATCACCGACTATGATCTTCTGGAAGGTGTGATCGTTTTTATAGAACTAATCCAGTTCTATGTAGAATTTCTCAATTTCTTCTTTATATGTGGATGTTGGTGCGCAGACAACAAAGATAGAAATTGCTGGCAATGGGCCACATCTCTTCTAGTGTAATCGTCCTATCCAGTTTGATAGGCATTCAAATGAATCAATGTGCGCAGACATGTTTGTGTTGATAAGGACACCAACACCACCGATGCCTCTTTCATCGCAAGTTCCGAGGAACAGTTCCTCTCCAGTATCAAAGACAGTGTGATGTGATTGGCGCCTCCTCATCTCAGTCAAACCAATGATATCATACTTGATCATTTGTGCTTGCATTATCAGGTCCTCAATATATGCTTCTGATTACCAGTGTACTTGCATTGAAAGTACAGTCATTTTAGTCTTTCTTCGTTTTGGCAGTTTAGTATGGCCCTGGGATTTTATCAGGCCCTCTTTGTTCATCCTTATTGCTGTTGTATTAAGGACTTTTTCAGGATCAGGAAGATAAACATAATAAAACCAAACATCAGCCAAGCGGCACAAATGCTGGCTGACTTTGACCGAGAATATGGAAGGATAGGTCTACAGCTGAACCTCAAGAAAACTATGTTCATGAAAAATGAACTAGTTCCAGAGGCCCCATTCACTCTCAATGGAACAAATAAGTCTCAATCAAGGACACTGTCTCTGAATGCAACAGCAATGTGTACCTAGGTTGAGAAGTCAACATGATGAACGACCTAAAACCTGAGTTGTGCAGGAGGAAAAGAGCGGCATGGATTGCCTTCAAAAACATCGAAACAATAGCCAAAAGAACAAAGATCCTCTGGCTCGGGTACATCTCTTTGACTCCACCATTCTCCCTGCATTAACATATGCCTCAGAGACCTGGGTCCTACGAAAGCTGGATGGGAATGCTATTTGGGTCTCCCAAAGAGGAATCGAAAGAGCTATGCTTGGAATATCACGCCTCACTCAAGTGAGAGAAGGAATGCAGAGTTCCGACCTCCATCACTATTCTAAAATCAAGACACTGTCTCATCTGCCAGGACATCAAAATTCAGATAGGCTGGTTATATAATGCCATCTGGAGACGACCATTGGACTAGAGCTGTTACCGATTGGATCCCATGGGATGTCAAAAGATCGTGTGGCCACCCTCCTACAAGATGGTCGGACTTCCTTATCAAGACCCTAAATGAACAGTTTGAACTCTTAATATCCCCAAAACAACCAGATGCCATTGGGCTACACTGTGATGTGATAGGGTCAAATGGAAACATTACTGGCGCCCTACAGAGCAACTCGATGAATATTCGCAAATTCTGAATGTATAGTTAGAGATTATAAGTGAATGCAAAACAAATTCTTTAAAGTCTTCAAAAAATGATAACACTATATTACCCAAAAATACCTCCTTGTGATAATAATACATAGTGGTGAAGGTAGGCGGCTCTCAGAGGCTGAAGTCACCGGTCGTTCGTGGAGATGGATCTGGTGTCCCCATTCCCTTCTCTGACCCGACCCGGAGGCCTGGTGACCCTGCCCACGAACTGCCTCAGGGTGGATTGGCCATCATGCAGAGACTCAGACGCACTGGGGAGAGCTGCAATCTGGCTCTCCTTGAGTCACGCAGTACATCAAACTGGTGAAATCAATCATGCTCTAGAATATATTACAATGTGTAAGAAAGGGAAGCGAGAGGAAGAGAGAGGAGAGAGAAAGAAAGAGACAAAGGAAATAAAGAACCTGCCATGCAGGTTGGCTGGGGGACGGGTGAGGGAGGTGGGGACATTGGTGATGGCAAATGGGCACGGGTAGAGGGATGAGTGTTGGAACACTGTAGAACCAAAACTCAGACATGAACATCTTGTAATTGTATATCTAATGGTGGTATAATAAAATATTTTTAAAAATATAATAAATAAATTAATATATACTGGTGAAATAATTTGACAAAAACAGATTTTGTCATAGCTAGGGGCATCACCTTAAGTTCACATCCATAAATTATACATCTGCAAAAGTAAGCCTAATCAGATGCGCAAATTCTTGCTCAAGAAAATCCACCAAAATTAATCATTTAAAAATTCTCAGAAATTATGAAATATAATTTCTATTCCATAAAATTCTTTCATATAAAAAAGTAAATAAGATCACACTATTTAAAATAGCATCTCAAAACATAAAGTATTATGGAATTGGTCAAAATATGTGTAAGTCTTATACATTGAATCTGTGTCACTACTGGAACAAATAGAGGGAACACCAGAGATCAGAGAAATAACTTATGCTATGGATTGGAAGTATTCAAGCAAATGACCATCTTACCCAAATAGCCAACCTGCCCAAATCCTGATACAGACACATTGATAATACTTACTGAAATTCTAATAACATTCTTAGACTTATAACAAAAGCCTCTAAAAAAATTAAGGAATCATAAAACCCCAAATAATTTTAACTGGTTGGGACAAAAGGATGAAAATTTTTTATTCTAATATCTTAAATCATACTATAAATGTATAATGATCAAACTATGTGGAACCAAAGCAAAGGCAAAACTGAAACTCAGATAACTGAAATGACAGCCAAAGATAAGCTCTTATATCTATGTTAACTTAGTCTATCACAAAGGAACTAAGTGTATCATATAGAGGAAGGATAATCTTCAACAAGGGTCAGGGAATATAGCAGTTAGTGCATTTGCCTTGCTCATAGCTGGCCAAGGTTTAATTTAGGTCATGCAATATGGCCCACCAGAGTCAGAAGTGAATCTTTCGCACCACTGGGTATGTTTTTGTGTGGCCCAAAAAGAAACAAAAAGCAATGAAAGAGAAAGATAGGCTCCTCAACAAAGTGTTAGGATTGCTGGATCAGATGGCAGTTTGATTTTAAGTTTACTGCCAACTTTCCATATTGTTTTCCACAGGAATTGTTCCAGATGATATTCTACCAGTAATGGATAAGAAGTCCTTTTTCTCCACATCCTCACCAACACAGATTGTTCCTACTATTTTGATATATTCCACTCTTACGGGTGTGACATGATATCTCATTATTATCCTGATTTATATCTCTCTAGTAAGTTTTGCTGAGCACTTTTATTCACCTACTACCATCTGCCTGTCTTCCTCTGAGAAGTGTCTATTCATTTCGTCTCCCTATTTTTTTGATATGGTTTTTGAATTTTTTTGGTTGATCTTTCTGAGTAATTTACATATCTTGGATACCAATTTTTTTTTCTTTTTTGGGTCACACCCGGCAATGCTCAGGGATTACTCCTGGCTCTACTCAGGAATTACTCCTGGCGGTGCTTGGAGGACCATACGTGATGTCGGGGGATCGAACTGGGCCAGCACAGGCCAGCTGCGTGCAAGGCAAATGCCCTACCTGCTGTACTATCACCCAGCCCCGGATACCAAATCTTAATCTTATGTGTTAAATGCAGAGATTTTTCCCCCATTCAGTTAGCTGTCTTTAGCTTGAGTCTGCATTTCTTTAACCATGTTAAAGAAACGCAAGGTAAAGTGTTACTTTATAGTTTCTGTGCCCAGAGCAGAGACTCTTTGTCCTCTTTATCACTTCCTTGATGATCTTGAAGGCGGTCCATGCTGCTCTCTTCCTCCTGCACAGCTCAGGTACTAGGTCATTCGTCATGTTGAGTTCTTGACCTAGGTACACATAACTGCTGCATTTGGAGATGTTCATTCCATTGAGAGCAAATGGAATGTCAGGAAATAGTCCATTTCTCATGAACATTGTCTTCGTGAAATTCAGTTGCAGTCCAACCTTTCCACACTCATGGTCGGAAGTCAACCAGCATTTATGCTGCTTGACTGATATTTGGTGTTATTAGAATGATATCATCAGTGAAGAGGAGGTGGTGTATTTGCCAACCATCTATCTTCTCTCCCACTCCTTCCCATTCCAGTTGTTGCATGATGTTCTCGAGGGTGGCACTAAAGAGTTTTGGTGAAATGGTATCTCCCTGTTGAACCCCTCTCTTTACACTGATGATCACTTCCTTACAGAATGGTGAGATCCTGGTAGTGAATCCATAACATAGCTCACAGAGGATCCTGATGTACTGAATTTGAAAACGCTGGTTAGCCAGGATTTCTATCACTGCTTCAGTCTTAACAGAATCAAAGACTTTCTTTAAATAATGAGTGTGAGACAGAGCAATCTTGAACTCTCGTGAAACCTCAATGAGCCTGTAACCATGTGCATATGGTCAATCATGCTGAATCCTTTTCGAACCCAACTTGCTCACATGGTTGTCCTTCATCTAATGTTCTGCAGATTCTATTAAGGATGACTCGAGTGAATAACTTGTAGACGATGGACAGCAGGCAGATTGGGCGATAGTTGCCAATGTCGTGGGATATCACGCTTCTTGTAGAACAGTCCTGCTGGTTTTCCATTGGGATGTAAACTTGTACTCAGATAGGTAGCATGTGAAGAGCCGAGCCAGTGTACTGATGAGCACTGGTGGCAGATTTTTCAGGTGTTCAGGTCTAACCTTGTCTGGACAGGGTGTTGTATGCTTTTTATTGACAAAATGGCATGTAGGATTTCAGAAGGGAGAACATTGGGAAAGACATATCCATTCTGTGAAATTTTGTATGTGGGAAGGTGGACATGGCTAATGGAAAGATTTGTTAAAATTCATGGAAAATCTGGGTCGGAGCGATAGCCCAGCCGGGTAAAGTGTTTGCCTTGCACGCGGCTGGCCCGTGCTGGCCAGGGTTCGATCCCTGGCATCCCATATGGTCCCCGAGCACCGCCAGGAGAAATTCCTGAGTGCAGAGCCAGGAGAAATCCTTGAGCATTGCCGGGTGTGACCCAAAAAGCAAAAAAAAAGAGTCATGGAAAATCTTCTCCATTGCTCTTTTGGAAGATACTATAGATTCATCAGGATGTCAGGGGGCAATCATCTCTATCTTAGTTGGCAAAGCTGGAATTTCTGCAGCTCCATAGTTGGCGAAGGACAGGCAGGTGTTGCAAATACTTTTCCTGACTTATGCTGCATCAACCAGTACTGCTGCTCTTCTCTCTTTGAGGTCTTCCTTTATTGCTTCTCTGTACTGCTTTGTGAGCTCAGATGCTAGCTTGTGAATGCCTGAAGTTCGTGCAAAGCCACATTTGTGAATGAGCTCAAGAGTTTCGGGACCGGAGTGATAGCACAGCAGGCAGGGCATTTGCCTTGCACACAGCCAACCTGGGTTCAATTCCCGGCATCCCATATGGTGTCCTGAGCACTGCCAGGAGTAATTCCTGAGTGCAGAGCCAGGAGTAACCCCTGAGCACCGCCAGGTGTGACCCAAAAAGCAATAGATAGATAGATAGATAGATAGATAGATAGATAGAGAGAGAGAGAGAGAGATAGATAGATAGATAGATAGATAGATAGATAGATAGATAGATAGATAGATAGATAGATAGATAGATAGATAGATAGATAGATAGAAGAGTTTCTGAAGATAGGCATCTTTCTGTGGCTTTCAAACTCTCATTCTGTGGCATTCCTCACACAATCATGGGGGTGCTGAACCAGTCGATCCTATTCCTTGTCATTGTTGTCAGTGAAGATCTTCCCATGTTGTCACAATAGTGCCAAAGAGCTCCCAGTCGGTGGTAGTTCTGGGAGTTCACTTCCTAAACTTTGGAGCCCTTTCTCCCCGCTCTGTGAAGCAGAATTTTGCATGAAGGAGATAGTGGTCTGATCCTGTCTGGAATTTTGGGACAAAAAGTGACATCATCTAGGAAAAACAATCGATTGAATATGATGTGGTCAATTTCATTGTGGAACTGTCCACTGGGAGACTCCCATGTTTGTCGTTTATATTCAGGCTTCTGTAACTGTGAGTTACCATGAATGATCTTGGTTTACATGATGAACACAGACAATCTTTCACTGTTTGTTCTATTCTATGCCATGAGTCCCAATGTGGAATTCTTCTGGCGACCTTCTCGGTCCTATCTTAGCATTAAAATCACCGACAAAATGATCTTGTAGATGTGGTCTCTTTATAGAACTTCTCCAGCTCCACGTAGAATTTTTTATTGCTTTTTCATTGTAGTTGGATGTTGGTGCATAAACGACGAAGATAGAAACTGTTGGCAATGAACCACATCTATTCAAGCATAAGCGTCCAATTTGAGTTGTTAGGCATTCAAACGAATCAATGCTCATGACTAAGTTCATGTTGAAGAGGACACCGACACCACTGATGCCTCTATTGTCACATGTTCCAAGAAACAGTTCTTCTCCAGTGTCGAAAATGGCATGATGTAATTGATGTCATCTGGTCTGATCAGTCCAAGTCTGTACTTGAACTTCTGTGCTTGCACCATCAGGTTCCGATGGATGCTTCAGATGCCAGTGTACATGCATTGAAAGTACAGTCATTTAAATTCTTCTTTTTGGTAGCCTAATTCAGCCCTCTGATTTTATCAGCCTCTCCTTGCTTGTCTTTTTCAAGGGTACCATATTTGGGGCTATTTCAGGGACATGGGAATGAGGCCCATCATTGTTACTGTTTTTGACATATCAAATACACCACGGCTAGCTTGCCAAGCTCTGCCTTGCAATGCAGTAATGGAATACCTCCAATAATAATAGAGGAGAGTCTATTATCTATTTATTTATTTATAAGCAGCCTTTCAGCAATTCTTGTAGGATTGTCACAAATACTGCCAGTTCTTGTTTGTCTTAAAAGGTTCGTTTTTTCTTGTTTCATACTCCAAATCTTTATTTTAATTAGAATTTTATTATACCACCATGAGATATACAATTACAAAGATGTGCATGTTTGAATTTTGGTTGTACAGTGTTCCCGCACCCATCCCTCCACCAGTGCCCATTTCCCACCACCAATGTCCCCACTTCCCTCCTCCTTCCCCTAGCCTGACTCTATGGCAGATTCTTTATCTCTTTTCTCTTTCTCTCTCTTCTCTTTTTCTCTCTCACTCTTTTCCCTCTCCTTCTTGCTTCCCTTTCTTATACATTGTGGATTACAATACATACATTTAGAGGTCATCATAAGTATCTTTTTGCCTATATTCAGTGCTCAGCTCTTGGCTGGTATTATCATTTTCAACGATTATCAGCACACTTCTCTGTCTTACTTATCCTCTGTTTCCATTGTGTATGTGTTATATAAGCTTTTGAAAAGGTTCTCATGCCTTTTTCAAGTTTAAGTGATAGCTTTGCAGGATAGTGGACACTAGGCTGGACATTTTATTCAGTCAGTACATTGAATATACCATTTTCTCCTCCCTACCCTGCAGGATGCCATATGGGAAGTTTGTTGTGATTCAAATGTTGTTTCCCCTATATGTGATGGTTTTGTCCTCTCTTGCTGCTTTCAGAAGTCTGTCTTTTGATTTTACCATTTTGAATGTTATGCGCCTTGATTTTTCGTTTGAGTCTATTTTGTTTGGTACTCATTGGTCTTCTTGAACATATGCAGGAGCCTAACAAGATATCAGGAAAGTTCTCAATTATTTCTTGTACCAGTGATACTTTACAAATGATACTATATATGATCTATTATATATACATAATATGTTGTGGAGTTCTGAGGAGAGGGAATTCTGGATGTGGAAAATGGAGGCCCTCATGATGTGGGGGCGTGTGGCTCACAAGGCTCTGCTGGGGTGGTGGGCCAGGGCTAGAACCCGCCATCCTCCCCCGGGTGCCGCGTGAGCGGCTGGGCACAGGGAGAGTCAGTAGCAGCTCTGCCCCATGTCTGTGAGTCTCTGGATCAGCATACCTGATCTCCATTGTTCACATCCAGACTTCCCTCTCCTCAGAACTCCACCCAGCAGACCAGCCTATCACAGCCCGGCTCATCGAGATCCACCCTGCACCAGTCTTTTCTAAATCCGGCTCAGGTATGCTGATCCAGAGACTCACAGACATGGGGGAGAGCTGCTACTGGCTCTACCTATGCCTAGTTGCTCTCAAGGCCCCTGGGAGGGATGGTGGGTTCTAGCCCTTGCCTGCCACCCCAGCAGAGCCTCGCAACAAGCCAGACGACCCCTCATTTCATGAGGGCCTCCATTTTCCACATCCAGACTTCCCTCTTGTCAGAACTCCCCAGCAGACCAGCCTATCACAGCCCGGCTCGCACGACCACTTGCGGCCATGTGGTTCATTAATAAATGCTGGATTTAGAGATGACTATTAGAATATTCTACCCGCATGGCAGAGCCTGGCAAGCTACCCATGTTGTATTTGATATACCAAATTCCAGTAACAATTTTAGACCTCATTCCCATGACCTGATGGAATGGTTTGAGGCTCTTTATGTTCCTGGAGCAAGCAGGTGCCCTTGGGCTCTACTAGCATGAGACAGGACATATGGAGATGTTACTGGTGCCCACTCGAGCCAATCGATGATGAATGGGAAGACAGTGATACAGTGATACATAATATGTTACATATAATAAATATTTTATGTTAGAACATATATAATGAATAATCATGTTATATAGAATATATCATATAATATTTGTTATATAATATATATAATTGTGATTAACTATGCAATTGTATACAGAGTTTATGCTTCCAATCTAAGTTCCTCAGGTTCTTTTTTTCTAACAAGTTAAATATTTAGAAGAAACAACCATTTATGGAGAGGAGAGCAGGATTTGTCTCTATATGTTATTTTTTTGTTTTGATTTTGGTATTGTTGTGTTTTATCATGCATTCTAACAGTTCTGTTAAATTATGCTTTATGATTTTATGATGGGTGCTATACATAGAGGACCAAGCATCAGATCACTAAGTTAATTTTATTAGAGACCAAGTAGTGAAACATTTTTTGATATATTCTGTTGGTCACCGTAATTGCTTTTTTCAGGTTAAAGCATGCTCAACACAAATGTCACTAAGCCTTTAATTTGTTTTGAATGGAGATGTTACTGGCACCCACTCAAGCAAATCAATGAACAATGAGAAGACAAGTGATACAAGTGATAGTGTCTAAGTATAATTGCTTGTTTTTATACAGAAACCCTTAGTATTCAAAGTCCAGACATAGAACAATTTCTATCTAATGCCACTAAGGTATAACATTATATTATACCTTCTTGCATTTTTGAATTTATTTAAAACATAAAGCAAAAAAAGTTAACTTACATATATTCAAAACAATTTAAAAGCTTAGTGACATTTGCATTGAGTATGCTTTAACCTGAAAAAGCAATTACAGTGACCAACAGAATATCAAAAACCTTTCACTATCTGGTCTCTAATAAAATTAACTTAGTAATCTAATGCTTGGTTCTCTATGTAAAGCACCCATCATAAAATCACATCCAGACTCCCCTATCCTCAGAGCTCCACCCAGCAGAGGAGTTGATCACAGCCTGGTTTGCTAGCCACTGCGCCGCACGGTTTATCAATAATTGCTCAGGTTTTAGGTGACTCCTAGAGAATCCCACCTGCATGGAAGAGCCTGGCAAGCTACCTGTGTCGTATTTGATATGCCAAAAACTGTAACAATTATAGACCTCATTCCTATGACCTGATAGAATGGTTTGAGGCTCTTTATGTTCCTGGAGCAGGATGATGCCCTTGGGCTATCTCGCATGTGACAGGAAGTATTGAGATGTTACTGGTGCCTGCTCCAGCACATCTATGATATATGGAAAGACAGTGATAGTGATAGAAACAAATCCGGCTCTCCTCTCCTTTAATGGTTGTCTCTTCTAAATCTTTACGTTGTTAGAAAAAAAAGAACCTGAGGTACTTAGATTGGAAGCACAAGCTCTGTATACAATCGCATAGTTAATCACAATTATATATATTATATGTATATATTATACAATAAATATTATACAATATATTCTATATAACATAATTATGCATTGTATGATGTTATAACATATCAAATATTTATTATATGTAACATATATAATATGTAATATAATATATCATATATTATATATAGTATCACTTGTAAAGTATCACTTGTATCAGTTGTCTTCCTGCTGTTCATCAATTTGCTAGAGTGGGCCTCAGTAACGTTTCCATATGTCCCTGTCAAGAGCAAGTGTAGCCCAAGGGCATCTGCTCACTCCAGGAACACGAAGAGCCTCAAACCATTAATTCAGGTCATGGGACTGAGGACTATTATTGTTACAGTTTTTGTCATATCAAATACGACACGGGTAGCTTGCCAGGCTCTGCCATATGGGTGGGATAGTCTGGGTAGGAGGTAAGCTCTCAGTTCTTGCGTTACTGATGAAATGTGGGGCCGCGGCTGCGAAGCAAACAACGGAGAGGGCCAGTGTCAGCTCAGCCCTGTGTAACTGTGTTTCTGGTTCACGACCAACAGCCCTGACACAGTTTGTGGGTGGGTCCACCAGGTCTCCCCAGACAGGAGAGAGGTGGGGAAAGGGACCCAAGCTCCATCTCCATGGAAGTCAGGTGACTTTAGCCTGGCTAAATATAGTATATGTTATATAACAGATACAATACTGTACATTATATATCATATAATAAATATAGTATACATTATATAATATGATATATTGTGTATTATATGTCATTTTACTAGTTATTACAGATTTTGGCATATCGAATACGCATTGGACAGCTTGCAAGGCTCTGCATTCTTGAATTTATTTAAAGGGTAGCTTGCTGGGCTCTCTGAGAGGGGTGGGTAAAATATTCTTGGTAATTTGGAGATAATAATGGGGAGAGATGGTAGCAGCTCTGCCTGGTGTATATGCATATGTAGTTCAAGCATTCCTGTGCTTGAAATATTTTCCTCCAAAGGGTGGGTCTCTGAAGTGTGGATCTCTGTAGGCTGTGTCTCTGACAAGTAGGGCTTGAGATTGGCTTAATCTCTTGGGTGGAGCTCTGACAAGCTGTAACCTCCCTCGACTATTGAGAGTCAGAAACACTGTCTATTTTGTAAAGGCATCGAAAATCAGATGGGCTGGACTTGATCACTTGAATCCCGTTGCTTGAGCAGGCGCCAGTAACATTTTCATTGGACCCTATCACGTGCCAATATAGCCCAATGGCATCCCGGTTGATTCAGGAATATGAAGAGCCTCAAACCGTTCCTTCAGAGTCTTGACAAGGAAGTCTGACCATCTTGTAGGTGGGCGGCCACCTACAAGGTAGGTGGGTGATCTTTTGACATCCTGTGGGAGCAAGTCGGACAAGGCTCTAGACAAGGGGTTTTCTCCAAATCAAATTACATGTCCACCTCATCTGACTTTCGATGCCTTGGCAAATGAGACAGCATCCCTGATTCTGGATTAGCAACGGAGGTCAGAACTCCGGATTCCTTCTCTCACTTGAGTGAGGCGTGATATTCCAAGCATAGCTCTTTCAATTCCTCTCTGGGAGACCGGAATAGCATTCTCATCCTGCTTTCTTAGGGCCCAGGTCTCTGAGGCGTATGATAATGCAGGGAGAATGGTAGAGTCAAAGAGATGTGCCCGGAGCAGGAGGTTCTTTTGTCCTTTTAGCTATTTCTTTGATGACTTTGAAGACATTCCATGCCGCTCTCTTCCTCCTGCATAGCTCAGGCTTTAGGTAGTTCATCATGTTGAATTCTCGACCTAGGTACACATAACTGCTGCATTCAGAGATGTTTGTTCCATTGAGAGTGAATGGGGCCTCTGGAACTAGTTCATTTTTCATAAACATGGTTTTCTTTAGATCCAGCTGTAGACCTATCTTTCCACAGTCTTGGTCGAAGTCAGCCAGCATTTGTGCCAATTGGCTAATGTTTGGTGTTATTAGAACAATGCCATCAGCGAAGCGGAGGTGGTGCCTGTTGCCGACCATCTATCTTCACTCCCATTCCTTCCCATTCTAATTTTCGCATGATGTTCTCGAGGGTGGTGCTGAAGAGTTTTGGTGAAATGGTATCACCCTGTCGAACCCCTCTTTTGACATCAATGATCACTTCTTTGTATAATGGTGAGATCCTAGTGGTGAATCTGTAATACAGCTCACGAAGGATCTTGATGTATTGGGTTTGAACACCCTGTTTGGCTAGGGCTTCGATGACTGCTTCAGTCTCCACAGACTCAAAGGCTTTCTGTAAATCAATGAACGTGAGATATAGCGGCATCTTGTACTCCGTACAAACCTCAATGTGCTTGGTTACTGTGTGGATATGGTCGATTGTGCTGAATCCTTTCTGGAAACCTGCTTGCTCGCATGGTTGTCCTTCATCTAGTGTTCTAATCCTGTTCAGGATGACTCGTGTAAACAGCTTGTAGATGACGGACAACAGGCAGATTGGGCGAGAGTTGCTGATGTCGTGAATGTCTCCCTTCTTGAACAGTAGAACTGTCCTGCTGGTTTTCCATTGGGAGGGCACCTTGCATTCAGACAGGTAGCATGTGAAGAGCCGAGCTAGTATATTGATGAGTATCGATGGCAGATTCTTCAGGTGTTCGGGTCTGACTTTGTCTGGGCCTGGTGCTGTTCCCTTCTTTACCAACGATGTGGCGTGTCAGATTTCAGAAGGGAGAACGTTGGGAATGATATATCCATCCTGTGGAATTTGGTATGTGGGCAGGTGGATGTGGCTATCAAAGAGATTTGAGTAGAAGTCATGGATAATCTTCTCCATTGCCTTTCTGGAAGATGTGATAGACCCATCAGGGTGTCAGAGGGCAGTCATCTTGGTCTTATAGTTGGCGAAGGACAGGCGGGCAGTGTGAATGCTTTTCCCGGCTTCTGTTGCATCTTCCAGTATTTCTGCTCTTCTGTCTTTGAGGTCTTCTTTTATCACTTCTCTGCACTGTTTAGCAAGCTTGGACATTAGCATTTGGTCTCCTGAGGCTTGCGCCTTGCCAAGTTGGCAATTGACCTCAAGAGTTTCTGCAGACAAGCGTCCTATTGTGTCTTTCTCTCTCTCAGCATTCTTCGGAAATATTGGAGGTGCTGAACAAGTCGGTTGTATTCTTCATCGATGTCAACAATGATGGTATCTTCCCATGTTGCTGCAATGGTGCCAAAGAGTTCCCAGTTGGTGGTCGTTCTGGGAGTTCTCTTCTTAAACTTTGCAACCGTTTCTCCCCGTTGTGGGAAATAGAATTTTGCATGAAGGAGACGGTGGTCCGATCCTTTTTTGGAATTTGGGGACAACAGCTACACTGGTCAGACAAAACCATCGATTGAAGATGATGTATTCAATTTCATTGTGGAACTGTCCGCCAGGAGATTCCCATGTCCAACGTTTTGCTTGAGCCTTCTGGAACTGTGAGTTCCCATGAATATTCTTGTTGGACATGATGAACTCAGATAGTCTCTCACCTTGTTCGCTCCATTCTAGGCCATGGTTCCCGATGTGGAGTTCTTCGCCGATCTTCTCGGTCCTATCTTGGCATTAAAATCACTGACTATGATCTTTTTAGAAGGTGTGATCTTTTTTTATAGAATGCCTCCAATTTTATGTAGAATTTCTCAATTTCATCTTCTTTGTATGTGGATGTTCGTGCGTAGACAATGAAGATAGAAATTACTGGCAGTGGGCCACATCTCTTCAAGTTTAATCATTCTATCCAGTTTGTTAGGCATTCAAATGAATCAATGTGATGGCCATGTTCGTGTTGACAAGGACACCAACACCACCAACGCCTCTTTCATCGCATGTTCCAAGGAACATTTCTTCTCCGGTGACAAATACAGCATGATGCAACTGACGCCTCCTTGTCTCAGTCAGACCAATGATATCTTATTTGATCTTTTGTGCTTGCACCATCAGATCCTCAACATATACTTCCGATGCCGATGGGCTGGACATGTAATGCGATTTGGAGATGATCACTGAACTCAGCCATTACTGACTGGATCCTATGGGATGTCAAAGATCACATTGCTGCCCACCTTCAAGATGGTCGGACTTCTTCCTCAAAATGCTGAATGAATATTTGAGGTTCTCATATTCCTGGAGCAAGCAAATGCCATTGGGCTACACTGGCATGTGATAGGATCAAATGGAAATGTTACTGGTGCCCACTCGAGCAAATCGACGAATAACAGAATGTCTAGTGAACAAGTGATATCATTCTATACATTATATCATATATTTTATATATGCCATATCATATATTATATATATTATATATATTATATATTGTATGTAAGGTATGCTTGAATCAGAGACACTGATACACAGGATAGAGCTGCTACTGGCTCTCCCTGTACTCAGCTGACCATGAGGCGTCCAGGAGGAAAGGAGGGTTCTAGCCCTGGCCCGCCATCCCAATAGAGCCTCACAAGAAGCAGAGGTACCCCAGCACCATGAACGCAGCCATTTTCAACATCCAGACTCCATCGCCAAGAGAAAAGCCCATCTCACACCCTGCTTATCAGAGTCCCACCCCACAGTGAATTCAATTTCAATGCCACATATGCTTGAACCAGAGACACAGATACACGGGACAGAGCTGCCACTGGCTCTCCCTGTACTCGGCTGATCAGGAGGCATCAGGGAGGGAAGGCGGGTTTTAGCCCTGGCCTGCCATTCCAATAGAGCCTTGCAAAAGCTAGAGGAACCCCCACACCATGAGGGCAGCCATTTTCAACATCCAGACTCCATAGTTCGTAAGAGCTCCACCCAAGACAAAAGCCGATTCATCAGTACATGCATGAACTGAGAGCCTACCTACTACCGAGAGTATCCCACTTGCACAGCAGAGCCTGGCAAGCTACTCATGTCGTAACTGATATGCACAAAAACAGTAACAATTATAGACCTCATTCCTATGACCTGAAGGAATGGTTTGAGGCTCTGTGTTCCTAGAGTGAGCAGATGACCCTGGGCTACACTAGCATGCTACAGGGACGTATGAAGATGTTACTGGTGCCTGCTAGAGCATATCGATGAACAATGGGAAGACAAGTGATACAAGTGATATTGCATGTATTATGTGTATTATAATATATTATATACAGGGGATGTCTTGCCTGGCTGTGCTCAGGGATTATTCCTGGTCATATTCAGGGTATTGAACACAAGATGACCACAAGCAAGGTAAGGACCTTAACCCCTGAACTTTCTTCAATCCCCTAACATATTCTGATAAACCACCAAGGACAAACATTGTACAAAATATAAAGATAGCTAAAGATAATTTCTATATCTTAAGAAACTCCTCTTTCTAAACACATGAAAAGTTTAAACTATTCTTTGTTTGATTTTTTTTTACTGCTACTTGGATCTTTATTAATAGGGTGACCTTTATATTTGACCTTTGCAGTGAAATGCATTCAAGCTCCAGAGCCCATATGGATGGCCAGATGGTTTCATGATTTAATGCTATTATTATAAGGTTAAAGTAAGGAATAAACACAAGTTGCATTCTTTTCCTTCACCTAAGCATATCACTGTCTAGTTTCATTTTAACTTCACACAAAGGAAGGTAAGATAATGTACCTTTGCTCTAAGAGCCCAGATGCCAGGTAATTACTACAAGAAACTCCACTCTGACATCTGAGGCCAGGCCTCTGAACAAACACTATTTTACCTACTGACCCCACTGTGGTGATTAATAGGTGGCGTGCTAAGCCCTAATGAGTGTGTCAGATCTTAGATGCTCTCCTGGATAATGCAGTTAGCATTATTTTCAACAGTTTTTCAGTTACTTAGTAGAGAATTTAATTGTACACAGTAGTAAACTATATGTGCTTTTCGCTTATGTTCTTTTTAAAATTTCTTTATAAATTAAAGGGCCAGAACGATTGTTCTATGGTTGGAAGTCTTAAGTGTTTGGGGAAAAGGCAGTTGGGATAGGGAAGGGACCACTGTGACAATGATAGCTGAAAATGATTCTCTGAGTAAGAATTGTGTGCCTAAAGTAGGTAAGGGAACAAACTGAGAGCCTCACAGTGTCAGTCTAGTAATCCACAATGTCCAATGGGAATGCAAGAAGGAGAAAAATGGAAAGTACCTGCCATAGAGACAGGTTGGGGTGGGAGTGGCAGGTGGGCAAAGGGAGCAGTGGTGGTGGGAAATGTACACTAGCGGAGGGATAGGGTTGGAACTTTGTATGTGTGAAACCCAATAATGGACAAATTTGTAACTGCGTATTTCATGGTGATACCATTAAAAAGTAGCTATAATAATTGATTTAAAAGCCTCTATAGGGCCCGGAGCCATAGTCCAGCTGTTAGGGCACTTGCCTTGCATGTAGTCGACCTGGGTTTGTTCCCTGGCATCTCATATGGTCCACTGAGCACCTCCAGGAATAATCCCTGAGTGCAGAGCCAGGAGTAACCCTGAGCATTGCCGGTGTGACCCAACAAGCTAAATAAATAAATAAATAAATAAATAAGCCTCTATAATAAAGACTAAATATATGATTGAGAAAACTAATTTTTAAATGAATTACTATATTTTTAAATTTGAATCTTATTGCTGCACATAAAGTGAAATCATTTTCAGAGATGAGAGTTGCATTGTAAGTTTCTAGTTTCAATCAATGCAAAAATTGGACAAAAAGTTTGCTGGAAAAAAATAGGTAAGATACCATGTAGTATAAGCAGACAATATGTGGATCCCATTTGACAAAACAACATATGAGTAACAGGACTAATAATGGTCTTAGATTTACTGGACCAATCAGACGTTTTACTCTAAGTAGTTACTAGATTTTTGAAAAAAAATTTCTACTCATGCAAGTAATGGGATTTGTTTTCATCTCAAGATTTTAGCATACCAGAGTCAGAGTGATAGTCCAGTGGGTAGGGCATTTGCCTTGAATGCGGCCGGCCTGTGCAGGCCCGGTTTTGATCCCCGGCATCCCATATGGACCCCTGAGCACCCCAGGAGTAATTCCTGAGCGCAGAGCCAGGAGTGACCCCTGAGCATTGCCGGGTGTGACCCAAAAAGAAAAAAATATTTTAATATACCAATTAGATCATATTAAAAGACTTAAAAACAAATCATCAAAGTAAGATTGGATGTTGTTACCAATAAACTACATATCACTTGATCACTTGATCACTTGAATCCCGTTATTCATCGATTTCCTCAAGCGGGCACCAGTAACATTTCCATTTGTCCCTATCATGTGCCAATGAAGCCCAATGGCATCTGGTTGCTTCAGGAATATGAAGAGCCTCAAACCATTCCTTCAGGGCCTTGACGAAGAAGTTTGATCATCTAGTAGATGGGCGGACACGGGATCTTTTGGCATCCCATGGGATTCAGTCAGTAATAACTCTAGTCCAGCGATCATCTCCAAATCGCATTACATGTCCAGCCATCTGATTTTTGATGCCTTGGCAAATGAGACAGTGTCCCTTATTCTGGAATAGCTACAGAGGTCGGAACTCCAGATTCCTTCTCTCACTTGAGTGAGGCATGATATTCCAAGCATAGCTCTTTCGATTCCTCTCTGGGAGACCCGAATAGCATTCTCATCATGCTTTCATAGGGCCCAGGTCTCTAAGGCATATGTTAATGCAGGGAGAAAGATGGAGTTGAAGAGATGTACCCTGAGCTGGAGATTCTTTGTCCTTTTTAGCTATTTCTTCCATGCTTTTGAAGGCATTCCATGCCACTCTCTTCCTCTTGTGCAGCTCAGGTTTTAGGTCATTCATCATGTTAACTTCTCTACCTAGGTACACATAACTGCTGCATTCAGAGATGTTTGTTCCATTGAGATTGAATAGGGCCTCTGGAACTAGCTCATTTTTCATGAACATAGTTTTGTTCAGATTCAGCTGTAGACCTATCTTTCCACATTCTCGGTCGAAGTCAGCCAGCATTTATGCCACTGGCTAATGTTTGGTGTTATTAGAACAATGTCATTGGCGAAGCGGAGGTGGTGTAGTTGTCGACCGTCTCTCTTAATTCCCATTCCTTCCTATTCTAATTGTTGCATGATGTTCTTGAGGAAGACGCTGAAGAGTTTTGGTGAAATGGTATCACTCTGCCAAACCTCTCTTTTGACATCAATGATCACTTCCTTGTAGAATGGTGAGATCCTGGTGGTGAATCCGTAACACAAATTATGAAGGATCTTGATGTATTGAGTTTGAACGCCCTGTTTGGCTAGGGCTTCGATGACCGCTTCAGTCTCCACAGAAATCAAAGGCTTTCTTTAAATCAATGAACGTGAGACAGTGCGGATCGTGAACTACCTACAAACCTCAATGAGCTTAGTTACCATGTGAATATGTCGATTGTGCTGAATCCTTTATGGAAGCCAACTTGCTCGCATGGTTGTCCTTCATCTAGTGTTCTGCCAATCCTATTCAGGATGACTCGAGTGAACAGCTTGTAGATGACAGACAACAGGCAGATGTGGAGACAGTTGTCAATGATGTGAATGTCTCCCTTCTTGAACAGTAGAACTGCACTGCTCATTTTCCATTGAGGGGCACCCTGCATTCAGACAGGCAGTGTGTGAAGAGCCGAGCTAGTTTATTGAGGAGTACTGATGGCAGATTCTTCAGGTGTTTGGGTCTGACTTTGTCTGGGCAGGGTGCTGTTCCCTTCTTTACTGACGAATTGGCATGTTGGATTTCAGAAGGGAGAACCTTGGGAATGACATATCCATCCTGTGGAATTTGGTATGTGGGCAGGTGGATGTATATATATATAAACACAAATATATGTATATATGATATATGTATATATACATACATATAAATATATACATATATACATATAGTATATACGTATATATGTATATATGCATATATACGTATATCTTTACATATACGTATACATGTATATATGTATATGTGCATATATACATATATGTATATATTATATATTACATATATATGCAACCCTCATTCCATCAGTGTACATGGTAAATAGTAATATTTCTACACAGTAAGCAATGTATCTATACTTGCTTTTATACTTGTAAATGAGAAATGAAAGGATAGCGTAATTTATGCAATTCCATCCTTTTGCACTAGACCTAAAAAAGAACCAATTACATGATATCAAAATAGTAAGAGAGACATGCTCGAGGAACATAAAATTGGTGACATACTGCAACACAGGCATACAGAGGATTTTTTAGGTTTGGAATTTGGTTTTAAAATGAAAAATCCAATATCCTAACGAATAAATAAGTTTAAAATTGAGGATCTGATCGAGGCCAATATCAGTAGATTATTTTCACACTGTTTTAATAAACTGCATGGATTTAAAGTTTATACTCTTTCAAGTGAATATCCAGTTAAAAGTAAAAACCCAAATCTATTTTTTTTTAAATTGGTACCATGACTTATACAACTGTTAATGGCAAAATTATTTGCATTCAAAGTTTCTAATACCACACGCACCACTGGAGTGCTTCCCTCCTTCAATGTTCCAGGATCCCCGTGACAAACTACCCTGGTTCCACCTTTACTCCCCTTCCATTCCTTCCCACTCATTGGTAAATTCAATTCTATAAACTGTTGTCTTTGGCCATTTACTATTTCCTGATAATATTTTGTTATATCCCAAATATAAGAAAGGGCATTCTGTAGCTTTCTTCTTTTGAGTAACTTCATTGAACATGCCATTTAATAGTTCCATTCACAGAGTGGTAAAAAGAAATACGAAAAACTAAGATTTTTAAGAAATGACAAAAGATCTATAATGGTATAATCTGTCACAGAGATCGATGTATACAGTTGACAATAACATACTTCATTTATAATTATAATACTTAGAAAAGATAATAATTTGATTTGCTCATTATTCTCATGAATTACATTCATTTAAATCATAAATTTATGTGATAATATTCACGTTACCACTTAAATATCATACTTAATAAGTACTGCAGAGATAATGAAATATTTCAACCCCACAAAAATGAATCATAATATTCCATTTTTGCTATGATGAAAAGTGATTTTAAATGTATAGCTTATCAGTAATAAGTTTCTTCTTAAGAAAACATTAAAGCAAAAATAGCAACTGATGCTATCAGTACAGGACAGACTCTATTCTAAATAAACGGAAATATATTTCCCTCTGATATTTTATAGCTTAGTAAATCAATGCTAATAATCCTCATTTAAATAAATATTTAAGACTGAGATGGAGTTTAAAATTCACTACAGTGCTAAATAAATATCCAGTTCTAATTATACTTTTGGTAGATTTTAAGTAACTATTATATCAAAAGGGTCTTTAACATTCCAAGACACTACATGAAGAACATTCTAACATGGAAGAATTGTTTTCTTAATCAGGAATTCAATTAATTATAAAGAACTTACCTCCTGCATACATAACAGCCAGCATAATTGATGAAATCCACGCTACTTCACTGTGTGAACTGTTGAATACTAACTGAATTTCTTTGAAGAATACTGTGATGGCCTTGGGGAGTGCATATGAAAAACCAATGGAGACAAACGCTGCTCCAATCACTACCCAGCCCCAGTCTCCATCAGGAGGTGGATATAGTGCCGGTTGTGCCATTTCCACTTCTTACACGTTCAAATAACCTGTGTAAAAGATAAATAACAGAACAGCTTAAAAATTATACTTCTATTTTTATGTATCAATTTTAGAAGTCATCAAAGTGGCATGTTATTGTTATAACTACAAATACATCTTAATACACTTTTATTAATATATTTTAAAAATAGGGGTGCAAGTGACTGTTAAGTAATAATACTGAAAGAATTTAAATTGTTTATGAAAGTAAGAATTTTTAAGTTTTAACAAAACTTCTTAAACTCTGAGAATCCATGCCTCTATAGAGGTATTACATGGAAATAAAAAGTGTATGCATGTGTGTATGTGTGTGTGTGTGTGTGTGTGTCTGGGGGCCCTCTCTGTAGTGTCAGGAGGTCCAGGGTCTACTTGTAGCAGTCAGTCTCAACAATGCAGACATGCTAAAGCTTAGAAGTCTTGGGGGACACCAGGTCTACATTTGGTGATTCCTTGAACACTTTTGGCAGGGATTAAACTCGCACCATCTGCCTGCAAACCACTCTCAATAGCCCTTTACACTATCACTCCCTGCTCACCCTCTATAAAAGCAATCTTCATCTGACTTTTTATGCATATGATAAATGACGTTGATCCAGAAAATGTTTTTTAATTTCTGAAATAATTAGACATTTTAAGAGCTTTTAAATGTTTAATATATTCTGTTAAGCAAAAAAAACTTCAAATTCTGATTATATTTAAATAATTAAATTGAAAGAATATATATATATACACACACACATATATATATAAGAATTTTCTACAATGAATAACTGAGAATTCTTAAAATATCTCACCATGGATCTAGATCTATAGTAGAAATTTATCTTGTTAATTATAATAAATTTGATGCATTTTGTACCTAAAGTAAGTTTTTTCATTGCAGTCATGTTCCTCAAATCAAATGCAGGTATTAGTTTTCATTTTTAATAACAGACTTTCCTTTTGAATATTCCTAATATTCCTAATGCTACACTTAAGAACAACTAACTGCTAGTGTTATAAAGTACTTCCTTTCATGTGAAACAAATGACTACATATAGCTTCATATAAATGAAACTACATTAAAAACAATCACTTGGTTGGCTAATATCACTGTTTCTTTGCATACTGATCTGCTTACTTAGCTTATAGCTGTAATAGCTATACAGACTTTTCCAAGAAAAACAAGAAAAATAAACAGAAAGATACAAGGAAAACACGAGAACTTCACTCACAAGAGAAGCACTTTTATGTCAGTACTAAAACATTGAACTTAATAAAATATAATGACACATTTTAAGAAAACCTACATAAAACTAAGTGGAATCTATGAAAACAAGAGTTGGGTTTAGTTCTTAATATAAGCTAAACGATGGTATCTTTTAATGATCTCTATGTTTAAGTTTTGGACATTTAGCAAAAAAAAGAATTCTCCATTCAAGTTTTCTAACGTACTCATATGTATGTTCAAGAGCTTTCCTTTCAATAACCTGGACCAAATAAAGAGGAAAAGGAAGCCAGAGAGCTAGAAGCACTGTTTCACCGCACAAATGCTGTGAAATCGTCACAGGATGGAAGTGACAATGCGGACAACTACGACTTCTCTTTTTCAAAACCGTTTATTTTGGTAAATGTTCTGACATTTTTATTATCTATTAAAGAATGCCCAGGTTCCTTGGAGAATATTTTACAGAAAATTCTGAATGGAGGCTGCAGAGGTAGTAGAAAAAGTGATGGTGTTTACCGCATCCAGCAACTCGTGGTTGATACCACCCTTGACATGGTCCCATGTCCTAGGCACTGCCCAGGGTGGCCCACACCAAAAGCAAGTCATGAAGAGAATAAGTAGAATGGTATAATATGCTACTAACGGATAAAAGATCTAAGATTAAATATGTGAATTAGGTATTTTTCCAAAGATATAAAACTTTCAACTTCATTTTTAAATAGTTCCACTTTTTTTTTTGTTTTACCTTCCCCCACATTATTTTCCACCCCACACCCTTTTCCTCTTACAACCTTAGCTTGATGTCCTTGATCTGCCCTTTAATGTTTGACTGTATTAGGTTTAACCATTATATGAAGCACAGTGAAATCATGCAGTAATTGTCATTTCCTTTCTTTGCAGGGGGTCACACCCGGCAATGCTCAGGGGTTTCTCCTGGCTCTGCACTCAGGAACTACTCCTGGCGGTGCTCGGGGACCATATGGGATGCCGGGGATCAAATCCAGGTCGGCACAGGCCAGCCGCATGCAAAGCAAATGCCCTAACTGCTGGGCTATCGCTCCTGCCTCTGTCATTTCCTTTATGATCTAATTTGACATAATTCTCATATATCGTTCCATTGTATTGTAAATAGCAGAATTTCATAATTTTATAGCTGCACAGAATTCTACTGAATATTTTTTTCTATAAATGTATTTAGTTTATTCAAGAATTGATTCAAGGGCACTTGCCATGTGTCTTTTAGGCAATATATTTACTATAATGCCAATTTTAGGCATTATAGTTGCACAATGATAAGTATTGAGGTGCATTAACTTTTCATTTTAATGTTTTCATGTTCTTATGTTCTAGATGCCCAATTGTGCTGTTACTGAGTGGTCTGGCCACCTTATTTTTGGGTGACAAAGGAAGCTCTAGAGTGTTTCTCAAAAGAGCTGCACCACTTTACATTCCCACCATCTGTATATGAGGGTTCATTTGTCTCTTTAGTTTCCAACACTGGTTATTACAGCTTTGGAAAGAGGCCGCCATCCTGATGTAGATATAGACATATCTTTGAAATAATGAGTTCTTTCATCAAACCTACAAAGTGGAATTTCTAACGTGTTTACTTGCTTTATTTTTTGTTAAAGTGCACCATCCTATTTTCCTCTGCACTGAAGCAATTCATACTCCTAGAGAGAAAAATGCCAAGATTCCTCTTTTTCTATATCTTCATTAAAACCTGCCATTTATGATTTTTCACAATAGTTACTCTGAGAGTTACTGATAATATTTCATTGTGGTCTTGATTTGTGATACCCGGTGTTTAATAATTTTGAACAACTTTTTGCCATATTTTGATAATTTGTAATTTGTTCACCATTAGAACAGTATTCAGATTATTTTTTTCCTAATTTGGACATTGGGGATATTAACCTCTTAGATAAGTGGCTTTCAAATACTTGGTCACAGCTCTTAACTCATCTTTCCATACTGTACAGTGTTACTTGTTTTTCAGAAAGTTTTAACTATTTAAAATATGGAACGTTTAATTATTTTACATGTCATTGAGCAAGAATTATAGTATTTTCTATATCATTCCAATGTTTTTGGGTGCACAAACAAACCCTGGAAACTCTTTGTTTGATATAATTTCATTTATTATTTCTTTTGTTACTTTGCATCTTGATATTCAATCTAAAAAAAATCATCACCTGATCAATGTAGGAGCTAACCTACTCTTCTGTTTCTTTCTAGGACAATTATAATTTAACGTCTAATGTTCAAGTCTTCCTGTTTTGAGTAGACTTTATATATGGTGTAAGATAGGAATTCAGTTTCATTTGGTTTTACATTTATTTATATTTTTCTATTGTCAAAAATATGCATGGTCTGGCCACTTTATTTTCAGATAAAGGAAGCTCTAGAGTGTTTAAGGTCTAAGGAGGCAAAGGGGCCCATAACACATTGATCAGAGGTCACACACACACACACACACACACACACATACACACACACACCTCAACATTGACCTGTCCCTTGGAGACTCAGCATTCTAAGTTCTGGTTCTTGGCTCCAGTTTCCCCCTGAGGGCAAGACAGCACAGTTCCTCTATAGTGTCTCTGACTGCTGTTCTACTATGCCCTGAAAGAAATGGCTGTATGGTCTCTGCTCAATAACTTGCGGTCCTGTAAGAACCTATGCAGACTATGTCTGTAACAATATGCTTTTTACTTGTTTACCTGGAAATCTCATTCTGCAATCATTTTTGCTCCATTCTGTACAATAGACTTGTTATATGAGTGCCTCTGCTTAAAGGCAGCTTACTCATTTTATTGACTTCTTACTACTAAACTCACAGCCAATACTATAGATAATTTCTGAATCTGCTTATCTATACATAGAGTGTTTTAAGTACATATATTTTCAGTAAGGCACAGCTAAGCATTCCTGGTCATTGGAACACTCTCCAGCACTTCAGAATTATTCTTGGTGGTAGTGGTGGTTAGGGAGATGGAGAGGTTCAATACAGGAAATAGTTACAAAAAGTCATATGTATATGGAAGTATGATACTAAAGCGTGCATGAAGAATACTTATTACACAGTGTGAGAGATGAAGCAAGGCAGACCTCTGTTGAGAAGGTGTTCACTAGTTCAGTTTTAGTATTGCCCTGTAAATAAAATGACTGTAAACAGACATAAGAATTTTTTGTATCCATGTAAATTTATACAGAATTTTGAGTAGATCAACTACATTATTAACATATGTGTGTATGTGCAAAGATTTCAATTATATCTAGTTACTTGTATCTATCAAAATGCCCCACGAACATTCTTACTTTCCTATGGTTTCCCTGGGAAGCTTTTGCTAGCATTTATGTGAAGATGCTAGAACAAAAACGATGAAGGTACACTACAAATTTATACTAACACCAGCAGTGCATGAAGCTTTTTCTTGTTATTCAACTTCATCAGTGTGTTGTCTTAAAATGTTTTGTTAAAATTCAGTAATCATGAAATATTGATTGCAGTTTTAATATATATTCTGTTATTATGACTCGAACATCTTTTTATATAGTGAAAGCCCCTCTCTTCTGTGAATGACTATTATATTTTACTAGCTATGTTTACAACAAAGGAAAATGTTCAACTAATTCTTCCAGTAATTTTAAGCCTATGTTTTCTTTTATACTTCCATAGTTAATATAGAAATTTTAATATAAATTAAGTTTAAAAAATTAGAGCTATTCAACACTTTCTAGCTATATAAGCATTCATTGAAGATTTAAAATAATTATGAGATAAGAAGCTGGGTAAAGACTAACTTTGGATAGAAACAATCACTTTTTATTCTAATAACTGAAAAAGTAAATTAATACCTGTTGAATGTAATTTGGATTACATAAGTTTATACATAATATATACATAAGTTAATAGATGAATTTATCACTCAAATCAAGGAAAGGACTCAAAAGCAGAAGCCAAAAAGTAAAAAAATGTAAAAGGAATTAAAATACAAAGCAATGAAATACATAACAATGATATATTATCACTTTCCTTCAACCCCTTATTCCCCTCGGAACATGAGGATACACAAATACATGAGTATATAAGTACTTAATACACATATATGAGTGAAAGAGAGACTAGGCATTGACAAGATATGTATAGAATATATTGTATATCCTCTAGGTACACAGAGGGCAACTTCTATTGCCCTCTTTAAGCACATAAAATGTCCTTAATAATTTTTAATGAGGGCCAGAGAGATACACAGTGGGTCGACACTTGCTTTGCATGTAGTTAACTAACCCAGGTCCAATCCCCAGCACTGCATAGGGTTCCCCGAACATACTAGGAACATACTAGGACCCCTGAGCATTGCTGCTATAGCCCCCAATAATAATCATTATTTTAATAAAAGTTCTTTATAACAAATGTATAATAATTTGTTACCAGCACATCAAACTTTCATAGATAATCAACTTTCCTGTTTCTTTAAAGTCTCACCTTAAGTGAGACTTTTTTCCCCTCTGGATGAGGAAAAGGGGCGAAAACACATACCTTGCATGAGGCTGACACGGTTTAGTTCCTGGCTACACCTGGTCCATTGACCATGACCCTTCTTTTGCAGGTCCCTGAACACTGTCACTTTTCACTGAACCCCTGACAAAGTTGCTTGACATCTTCTTGGTGGCACCCCAATTCTCCAAACCTTATTGGGAACCTCTACCAATTTAGATTTCTATCATATTAAACTATTTTCCTAATGTTTATTGCATAAGACTGAAACTTTGTCTTTTAATTTGTCAACTACTTTAATTACCCTTGCTTTTTAGAGAAGTCACACTATTTCTTCAAATACTACACATATTCAAGTTTTCCTTTTAAAAGTACTATATTATTAATTATTTTTCTCAATCCTTTTCTTTCTCAGTTTTTTTTTTCATATTTCACCAGCTTAATTCACCATACTATTTTTCATTTTCATTTTCTTTTTGGTCACAATTACTTTACTTGATATGAATTATTATTGCACATTCCAGGTTTGGCAGTCTCCCTTTGTGTTCTGTTTAACCTCCCTATTTCTTACCTACTTTATTTCATATAAATAATTTGCTCTCATAAGTAAATCATTATGAAGTGAATGCAGAACCAGTTTGCCCTTGAGAAATTTTACATCCATGATAGTTCCCTGCTCTTTATGAACAATTCGAGTTGATGTGTAGTCAAGATCCTATTAGCACACCATCATCTACCTTTCCTAGGCATAACTCTGTAACATTTTATACAACTTATGGGCACCGGGTTCATTTCTTTATTTCTGAGCATAATCAAGAAAAAGATAATTAAAGTCTAAATTACCTGATGAAAGATGCCCACTTGAACAGGTATCTTTGGATTAGAAGTAGAATGGTAAATCTAGTCAGAATTCCTTGTCACATGGTATTTGAAGGCAATTTGAAGTGATGTAGAACAGATGGTGGATTTTCTAAATAAAAAAAGAAAAGTGTTACAGGTATTCTCATTAGAATCATCATTTTACATCATTACAGTAAGCATGGCAATATTGCTATAAATAGCAACTGAAAGTATGTATACACACATGCATGGAATTTTCAATACACGATGATCATCTATGCATGCACATGTCTATACAGTCAAACTGCTGATAATAAAATACTGTTATTCAAATACATATAATAATGCATGAGACAGGTAATACAGTCTTTTAAAATGAGAATAATTTTATGGCTACCACTGAAAATTATTTTATTTAATTTCAGAGAAAATTTTATTTAAATAGGTAGAGCACATTATTTGAATGACAGAAAGAATTCTAATAAAGTTATTTTATTTTTATTACAGGATCATAAAAACATTTTAGGTATATTCTCATTTTTAAATCAGACTTTCTAATAGATGTGGTAAAATATTAAATCACCCAAAACTCAATTTGGAATTAAATTTGACACCAAAATATCAAAGCTTATATTTAACTTCAACCTATTTTATAAAGACAATTTTATATATATTAAAGTAAATAACTTTCCTTTAAATAACCTGTTTATAGATAGTTTTCATCGGCTACATGTCCTGCAACACTAAATGAAGGAAATATAGCTATCAGTGAAAGGATGCTTGTGTTATGGTCTGAGAAAAGTCAGTGAGGTGCAAAGTCAGTGAGAAATTGAAGACTGAGGACTGGTATAAAGATTATAAATGAATTATAAAATCATGCTTACAAAATTTAAGATATTTACAGGTTTGAGTCATAGATTTAACTTGTTCTAGGAATAAACAGTTCACCTACAGTGGTCTCTGAGGTCAAGCTAACTGCAATGAGTTCACTTGGACTTTGGAAATCTGTTATGTTTTCCAAGCAAGGCAATTCAAAGAAGAAAGATCATACTGCTAAAAATCACCAGTTCTGTTGATTGATTTGCAGATGCTGAATCACCAGTTCACTTAAGGTAGAAAACACTTTCATAGCTTTTAAGGAAATATAATTTACATCAATTTCTTGTGGCAGAGAGAACTGTCCTAAATTAAGAGCAAGAGCTTCAAATAACTATTAGGCATTCCTGAAAATTTGGCTCTGACTCTCTGGTATATGCTTAATTATCATGATGGCTTATTGCCTCAGTACAGAGATCATAAACAGTGAGATCTTGACAATTCCAAACTATAAAATCTCTCAGGAATTCAACAAATTATTCATTTTCTTAATCTCATTGATCTATTTCTTGTAGAAATAGTAACTCAAGATGTGCAGGATAGTTTTAACAAATAAATCAATAATCTTGGAACCTTCAGTCAATGACTATACATATATTAATCTTTTTTTCATTGAACTCTGTTCATCTAGTAAATTCTCATAGTAAAATTTATACAATTTTACAAATAATATGCACATTCATATTTGATTTATAAAAGAATGGTTTCAGAAATTGAGATTTGGAATTTTGACAAAACAGAAGAATAACAATGAAAAATAGGTTTGCTTTTAATTCATAAAATGTTAACTATTTTGGAGAAGGGTTCCTGAAAAATCAGGAAGTCATAAACCTATTCTACCCACAAAAGCAGTATAATATGTAGACGTTAGTTTTTGGTAGAAGAAAATCTGGTTTCTTACCAATTCACATAGGTGCCATGTGTTTTATAATGGGTTTTACTAATAACAAGATTGATAAGCGTATAAAAACAGCATCCAATTTTTCAATTTTCACAATTACACAAACTGAAGGAAGTGGTATTTTTTTAATCTTATTTTAGATGAGGTACAAAGTGATTTTTCTAAAGTATTCAGCAAATGATCAAACTGGTAGCATCATCAGTATTTTTTATTTTAACAGACTACTGCTAATTCCACCTAATGCACCAATTCAAAAACTGTTCTCTCTGCTTATAAATATAGACATTAAATTTTGTTTTTATGTGGAATTTCCAAATTTCACATTCTTTGCCTGTTTTGTCTGTCACAATTCAATACTCTTTTTTAAATTCTAAAACTGAAATGTGCATTTTTAAAGTCTTTAGAAATTCATCTTTATTACAGCTTTCCATCATCATCATTTATTTATATATTTGGTCTTTAGGATAATAATTTTGAATATATAGACTATAAAATGCCTTTAACTTGATAAAAGAGTGATTTAATTATAAAAACTAAAAACATGTAGCTATTCCAAGAGTTTTTGAATAACTTATGTGGAAGGATGTGACATACCCCAAGAACTTTCCCTTAAGTCCTAGAGGGCTATCTGGATCCTTAATGAAAGCAGATGACAGAGGACAGAGAAATAAATAGCTATGAGACAGAATGAGAATAGAGCAGGTAGAATGTTTGTCTTCCATGCTTCCAATCTGGTTTCTAACCTCAGCACCATTTACAGTTTTCCTAAGCCATGCCAGGAGTGATTCTTGCATGCAAAGCAAGTTGTAAGCAGGCAGCACTGCTTACAACTGGCCCCCAAATAAAATTAAAAACAAAAGAAAGAAAGGAAGAAAGAAATCACTCTATTATTAGACTAATGCTATACTCGATATTCTTGTTTAGCTGTATAATGATCATATATACTTATTAATAGCATTTTATTCAACTTCCTAAATCAAAAGCAGTATACATGTATTTGAAGGACTTAGTAATTAGCTACCCAGACACTGATGTTTCAAAATACAGACCAGAAATAAGACAATCATTCAAATTTAAACAATAGTTATTAGATTATGGGCTTCATTCAAAATTCTTCAATAGCTAATAAATGAGCTAAATATATCCAAGTTCTAATTCCTCAAATATCTAATATTACAAGACTCTGGTGAAATAAATATCTGCACCTACCCAAAATTTATGACTCCTAATCCCCCCATCTTTATATTTGGTGTGTCAATTACAACACTAATATAAAATCTCCATGAATGGAATTTGCTCCTTTATGAAGCTCTAAGATATCCTCACTATTCTGACAGAGAAAGAAGCTGACTATGAAACAGAGGCTAACAAGCACAGAATGTATTGGCATACACATCTTAAACTTCTTAAACTTCTCAAAGGAACAACTCAGCCACCTGGGTCTGGGTGCTGTAACTGGGCTCTGGTTTGTGATTAGACAAAAGAAAGTTCTTGTACATAAAATACATATATAGATTTGGGGGTACTAGCGACTCCATCACAGAGGAGAGAAAATAACGTGGCTACAAAAGAGGAAATATGTGACTTCCGCCCAGCTCGCCCGACGCTTCTTTTCATCCCCTGTATCAGGCGCCGAGGCTCACCAAGCCTCGGACCCACGCCGGACTACTTCTGCCCAGCTTGCCCTGACACTTCTTCTCATCTCCTGTATCAGGGGCATTGGCACCCCAGGCACCACATGCGGAAGCACTCAGGAACTACCCACTGACATCCCAAAACTCAAAACTGCGCGGATGCTAGCCTGTCCACACGAACTACTGAATACTTGTCTTACCTGAGATACCAGAGAGTATCTGTCCTACATTCCTTGCCACCCATCGCAAACTGCAAACAATCCAGGCACCTACTAACTATACAATCTAGTAACCCAGAACACACATTTTCAACCTAAAATAGTAATCATGGTAAAGGACATTCCTCCAAAGACTAGAAATCGAGCTCCCATTTGACCCAGCCATAGCACTCCTGGGAATATACCCTGGGAAGCCTAAAATACACATCAGAAACACCATCTATACTTTTATGTTCATATCAGCATTATTCACCATAGCCAGAATCTGGAAACAATCAAAGTGTCCGAGAATCGATGACTGGATGAAGAAACTCGGTATATCTACACAATGGAATACTATGCTGTCAGACAAATGAAGTTATGAAATTTGCCTATAAATAGATGGATATGGAGAGGATCATGTTGAGTGAAATTAGCTAGAAAGAGAGAGACAGATATAGAATGACTGCATTTATTTGCATGACATAAATATATATGTAAATATTATGATTCCAATATCCAAGGTCAAACGAAACATGGAACAGGAGGTCTTGTCAATTGTGGAAACTGTCACAAACGTGTGGGAGTCAGAAACTAAGTAAGACAGAGAATGGAACAGTGTGCTAATAATTGTTGAAAGTGCTGATACCAACCTAGAACTGAGCATTAAATACAGGCAAAAAGATACACATGGCAACCTCTTAATGTATGTATTGTAATTCACAATATGGAAGGGAAGGAAGAGAGAGCAAGAGAGAGAGAGAAAGAGAAAGAAATTAAGAAACCTGCCACAGAGGCAGGCTAGAGAGGGGAGGGAATCGGGGACATTGGTGGTGGGAAATGGGTACTGGTGGAGGGATGGGTGCTAGAACAATGTATGACCAAAACCCAAATATGAACATCTTATGAACATCTTTGTAACTGTATATCTCACGGTGGTATAATAAAATATTTTAAAAAAGAGGGGATATGTGATTCGACAAAGTCCCAATTATTTCAGGACACACAGCTGGCAGAAGAAGGCTTTTTCCCCCACTGTCACAGCTGATAAACATCTGAAACCACAAGAGCCTTAGAAATGAGAACTCACTCTGCAGGTCAGGTTCTGCTGAGGGAGATCTGGCAAAGCTTTAAAGTGAGATTCCTCCCACAATATTAAATATCCAGACATTTCTACCCAGAGTAGCCTACCAGAAAGCAGGCACAGTGATTAAGTCAGAAAAAAGTTCTACTGAACTAAGAATGACTTCTGACTATAAAAAAGAGCGTACTTAACAAGGGTTTTCTTAACCTGCTCCTTCTAGGACTGCAATTAAATAAAACACCAGGAATCTTAACACACTAGAGGATCTGAAAAACAAAACAAATCTTAAAAAAGAAGACCTGTAGTGCTTCCTAGTGGGCAAATAAGGAGAATGTCAAAAAAGTTAAGAGACTTAGAGACCCGGAGGGGAAGAGACATAGGAACATTGGTGGTGGACCCTGCATATTGGTGGTGGTAAGATATGGTAATTGTATAAATAAAATCCATAACTTTTAACAGTGTTGTAAATATGTGACTCTATAATTATCAAAAGAGTAAGACTTAAAAAGAGTAAAGACTTTGAAATTATCATTGTATATTAGAAGTGATGTTCAAATAATGAATAGAAGAGCAATCTAGAGAAAGCAACATGGTATTTATTAAAGTAATTATCTAAAGTCAATGATAACAAAATTAAGGCTATCTAAGGAAAACAAAGGCACCCATATAAATTATGGAATTTCTCAACTAAAATTATACAAATAAGGAGACAGAGGAATGATACACTCACAGAAGTCGAAATATCCATTAAAAATTCTGCATTTTTCAAAACTCATTCAAATATAGAGAAATAAAGCTTTTCAGAAAAATGAAAGCTAATTGCTTTTATTACCAACAAAACTGCTCTACAAAGCACTAAAAAAAGTCCTTGTTCATGAAAATAAATAGATAAAGGGCATCAAACCTTTATTTTTAATGTTGATAAAAAGCAACAGAAAATTAGAAATAATGTGATACTAAGTAATTAAAAAATTTAAAAGGGAAGAAGAATACATCATACCCACTAAGACTTAAAAAAAAACAGTCGATTCTGGTAAAACATACTTAAAAGACTTTTACACAGATTTATGATAACCAAAAAACAATCTAGAGCAAAAGCACTTAGAAGGAAAATGGTAAAGCAAATCAAGAACCATAAGAATAAAAGCTCAGACTTCAATAGCAAATTGCACAAAATGTTCAAATAACCAATATTTATTCACCTAAACCTCTCCCAAGTGAAAACGTAAATTAAGATCTCAAGGAACCAATGACTAGATTCAGAACTAGAATTTTCTGTAAATTTCTAATATACAATAATGTTGATGACATGAGTAAGAGATAGTAGCACTCATTCCTAAGGGGACCAAACCTTTCCAGAGGCAGTGGATAAGTTTTCTATTTCACTAGAATAAACTTCTCTGCTCTATAAACCCCTCTGCATTAAATATCAGAAGTTTCCTCTGAACCACTTATCTATCCAGAATTCTGAACATATTTAGTTCCATCTGTGACCTATCTCTATGTCATTCGATGATGCCCGTCATAACCTAATGGTTATGACCCCTGTGGTTATGACCTCTTCTCTTAACTCCTAGAACAAAAAAAATGTTTATAATGTGGGGTTACTAAAGTAATTAAATGCCCAAATTTTGAAATTAATTGACTATAGCATTGTTTCCAATCTGAGACATTAGCAATAATTAAAATTATCTGAGAACATGGAAATAATATGTAATATACAAAACTATATAAACTTGGTAGCAAAATTCAAAGTACGAGAAAATAGCAATACTGAAAGAAACTACAAACTAATACAATGTTGGTATGATAATTAAAAATACTTTTTAGTTATACCAATTTAGGATAATATTAAATCATAACAAAATTTTTTGTTATCAACATGTATCATTTGTTCCAAATGCTTAATATGTGGCTTGAAAAACAGCTTATTTAACTAATCTAGAGATATCTATCACTATCACTATCACTATCTTCCCATTCATCATCTATTTGCTAGAGCGGTCACCAGTAATATCTCCATATGTCCTGTCTCATGCTAGTAGAACCCAAAGGCTTCCGCTTGCTCCAGGAATATAAAGAGCCTCAAACCATTATATTAGGTCATCGAAATGACCTAATATAAATGTTACTGGTATTTGGCATATCAAATATGACAAGAGCAGTTTGCCAGGCTTGCCGTGTGGGTGGCATACTCTTGTATCACCTCTAAATAAAGCATTTATTGATGAACCGCGCAGTCGCTGATAGTCTGGTCTGCTGGGTGTTGTTGTGACGAGAGGGAAGTCCGGATATGGAAAATGGCGGCCCCCATGGAGTATGGGGGGGTCTGGCTTGCTGTGAGGCTCTGCTGGGGTGGCAGGCCAGAGCTAGAACCTGCCATGCCTCCCGGGCACCTCATGAGCGGCTGGGCACAGGTAGAGCAAGTAGCAGCTCTGCCCCATGTCAGAGAGTCTCTGGTTCAGCATACCTGGGCCGGATTGAAAAAAAAAACTGCTGTGGGGTGGGTGTGGATGATCCGAGCTGTCACAGTGTGGTCTTCTGGGTGGAGTTGTGATGAGAGGGAAGTCCAGATGTGGAAAACGGTGGCCCCCATGGAGTAGGGGGAGTCGTTTGGCTTGTTGTGAGGCTCTGCTGGGGTGGCAGGCCAGGGCTAGAACCCGCCAAGCCTCTCGGGCACCTCATGAGCAGCTGGGCACAGGAAGAGCAAGTAGCAGCTCTGCCCCATGTCAGAGAGTCTCTGGTTCAGCATACCTGGGCCGGATTGAAAAAAAAACTGCTGCAGGGTGGGTGTCGATGATCCGGGCTGTCATAGTCTGGTCTGCTGGGTGGAGTTGTGACAAGAGGGAAGTCTGGACGTGGAAAATGGCAGCCCCCATGGAGTAGGGGGTCGTCTGGCTTGTTGTGAGGCTCTGCTGGGGTGGCAGGCCAGGGCTAGAACCCGCCATGCCTCCCAGGTGCCTCATGAGCGGCTGGGCACAGGGAGAGCAAGTAGCAGCTCTGCCCCATGTCTGAGAGTCTCTTGTAATCTAGAGATAACTATAATAATTATCCTAAGTGAAGATGATTATTATAAGATAATATAATGAAGTTGGAAATATTTCAAAGATATTATTTTGTGCTATGCTATTCTAAAAACTATGTGATTCTGTAAAATTAACAAGGCACATTCAGAGATGAGCACCACATATACTGGCATATATGAATTTCTGTTTATCAATTATTTATGTAAACTACAAGTTAAACATTACAAGAAGAGATAGTGACAGCTTAACTTCTGTTTTCTCATAATCTATTAACTATTGTTTCTGTGTAGTAGGTAATAACTCGGAAGTTCAATCATGTCAAATAAAATCTTTTTAGCCTACGAAGAACACGTATTTACCCTAATACTAGGATTTCTGCTGTGTAATTAAGCTTAAATGCTGCACAATTCATATGTTACTTTATAATCATAAATTTGGGGGCCGGAGGGATAGTCCAGCAGGTAGGGTGTTTGGCTTCCACGCGGCTGGCCCATGCCAGCCTGGGTTCGATCCCCGGCATCCCATAAGGTTCAACAAGCACCGCCAGGAGTAATTCCTGATTGCAGAGCCAGGAAAACTCCTGAGCATTGCCGGGTGTGAGCCCCCAAAAAAGTATAATCATAAATTTGGAAGTGCTTATCTCAACAACCCTGTTAATTCCCTAGAATAGGAAGAACACTATTCTAATTCTTGCTTTATTTATAGCAACTAAATAAAATTTTCTTTTCTACAACTATTCTGGCTATGTGCTTCCCCACAAATGTCAGGAGTCAGTGGAACTCTTAGGAATTTAATAAAGTCATATATTTGACAATACTTATGATTTTAAATAAAATTTGAAGCATTTTTACAAAATCTATATTGTTAAACTTCTCTAGGAACAAAGATGTTCCAGACTTGGTGTAGGCCATTTTTTGATCTGTCAAAGGTCATAGCTAAGATTAAGACTCATATCATAGAATGAGCCCTAAGTCCCTCAATTGATGATTTGGTAAAGAAGCTGAGGCATAATAAATACTGTACTACCATTAAAAAAAGATTAGATTGTGCTTTAGATACAAAATGACCAGAAATTAAGATAGTGTTTTAAGCACAGAAAAAGAACTGAAGCAAATCCCTGAAATTTAATAAGGCTGTAATAAAGCCACTGACAAATTAATATAAAAGAAAGGAAAAATTAAGTTAATAAAAAAGAAATATATTTGCAATTTTTAACTCTATCCTATATACCTTATCTTTTAATAGAAAACAAGGTCTCTAGCCTAAACACCAGAAAATAAGAAAATGTTTGAAGGTCATCCAAGCTATATTTGAGAGCCAACTCAGTGCTATATTAAACCCATGACCCATATATACTATGTGTACAAGAAACAAGTACCTGCTAGAATTCTCTGATGGATAAACAGAATATAAAATGAGATCTGCAAAATTAATCTCAAAATATGCAGCATGACTTCAGGTAGCTGAAGACAGTCTGTCAGAAGAATTCAGAAAAACTTAGAACAATAACTTTTGTTAGAAAATGGAAGAAAATATTTGGGAAAAATTTTGCAGGTGGCTTTTTTTTTTTTTTGCTTACACCTGTGATGCTCAAGGATTATTCATGGCTCTGCATTCAGGAACTACTCCTGGTAGAGCTGGAGGGCCATATGGGTGGGGACTCAGACTCTGGTCAGCCAGGTGCAAGGTAAATGCCCTACCCACTGTGCTATTGCTCCGGCTCTGAATGGGGTATCTTGAGGCAGAAAATGCATAAAATCCCTTGATGGTTCTGAAACAAGAAATTTTGAGAAAAAAAAAAATTTCTTCCGTTTGTGGGGTTTAGTCAGTGTGAAGTTTAGTAAGTACTTGGAGAGGCAACATGCATGTCATGTTTATAATATATTCAATCTATTTCCAAGAAGACATGGAAAATGGAAAAGAAGCAATTCACCTACTCCAAAATGCCAAAAGTTGAAAACAAGAATTCTTCCCTGTCCATTACTTGTTTATGGGTTCACGTGATCATTTGACTTCTCGTAGATCATCGATTACTCGAGCAGACACCAGTTACATCTCAATATGTCCTGTCACATGCAAGATAGCCCAAGGGCATCTGCCCACTCCAGGAACATAAAGAGCCTCAAACCATTCCATCAAGTCATGGGAATGAGGTCTATAATTGTTACTGGTATTTGGCATGTTGAATACGACATGGGTAGCTTGCCAGGCTTTTCTGTGCAGGTGGGATAAACTTCTAGTCACCTCAAGACTCGAGCATTAATTGGTGAACTGACAGCCGAGCCAGGCTGCAAACAGCTCTTCTGCTGAGTAGAATTCTGATGAGAGGGGAGTCCGGATGTGGAAAATGGTGGCCCTCATGGTGTGGGGGGGTTACTCTGGCTTCTTGCAAGGCTCTGCTAGGGTGACGGGCTAGGGCTGGAACCCGCCATCCCTCCAGGACACCTCCGTGATCAGCTTGGGCACAGGGAGAGCAAGTAGCAGCTCTGCCCCGTGTGTGTGAGACTCTCATAATTCCTCATTCCCCATAAACTTTCCAGTTTGATGCAAATAGAATGATCGTTGAAGTGTACAAATGAGAAAGATCCGAAAGCACCTGGTGCTAAAATACATTGAGTCTAAGATTAAACCACCGCGTCAGAGCCGCCTCGTGCCTGCATGGCCATGGATCAGGAGTCTCTGTCTTGCGGCGGTTGGCTGTGGTGGCTGGAGCTCAGGCTCACACCCACTGAGCCCGCAGGCTTGGGACTGGGTGGAGGTCCCCAATCCTTGCTCCAAGTTCAGCAGGTACAGCCACCTGCATGGCGAGCAGGCCCAAGGAGCTATGTAGGACAAGACCAGGCGCTGCCCAAGCCTTTTGCTTTTGCCCCAGGAACTCCGTAGGGCCGCTCACCATGAGGTCAAACTGCACAGTTGTGGCTCAGGAGCCTCTGTCTTGCGGTGATTGGCTGTGGTGGCTGGAGCTCAGGCTCACACTCACTGAGCCCGGAGGCTGGGGACTGGGTGGAGGCCCCCAATCCTTGCTCCAAGTCCAGTAGGTGCAGCCACCTACATGGCAAGCAGGCCCTAGGAGCAATGTCGGACACGACCAGGCACTGGCCGAGCCTTTATGGGTTGTATAAATACCATCAGCATGGTATTCCCAGGCTGACACAAGGGTTTCTATTTCCCTGTAGTCCAGTCTTTTTGACCAGTAGAATATTCTCAAATTACAACACGGCCTCAGGGAGAAAAAAAGTACCACAAGAGCAGAGGAAGACCTAAACAAATGTAACCTTAGTACCTTTTCATTTTTTTTTAAGTCCATGTCCAGCAGTCCTCAGGACACACTCCTGGTTCTGTGGTAAGAGATCACTCCTGAATGGGCCCAGGGAATCAAGGATCAAAGCTGGGTCAGCACATGGAAGGCAAACACCTTACCTATTGTATTATTTCTTTGGTCCAGTGCCTTTTCTTAACATCTTCTATGGGCTTAAGTTGAATGCCTGTAAATTCTTTTGGTCTGAAACATATTAGAGAATGAGAGAGGTAAAAAAATCAATGTTTTAGTCCCTGGAAGTTAAATAAAATCTAATTTTCTATAATCTTCTTTAGAGAAGCCCGCATCACAAAAAAAACTAAAAATGCTATTATATTAACCAGAGTCAAATAACATAAAACATTAATTTTTAGTGAAGTAGGTAGTTTTTATTGAATGAAACTTGCTTTGAAAGATGTGAGAGAAGAGAAAGAGGGAATATGTATTTGAGAGAACATTGGCTTCTCCAGAACGGAAAGCAATGAGACTTGCAAGTGAAATGCATGTTTAAAAGAGAACATGGGCTTAAAGTGTCTGCAGGAATGAAGTAGGAGTTAGGGGGCAGGAGGGAAAATAGGGACACTGGTTGTGGAAAGGTGCACTGGTGAAGAAATGGGTGTTTGGGCATCTGATGACTGAAAGTCCAACATGAACAACTTTGTGACCATGTATTTCACAATAATTTTACTTAATTTTTTTTTAAATTGTATGGCCTAATTATCATACAATGCGATTTGGAGACAACCGCTGGACTAGAGCCATTACCGACTGGATCCCACGGGATGTCAAAAGATCACGTGGCCGCCCACCTACAAGATGGTCAGACTTCCTTGTCAAGACCCTGAAGGAACGGTTTGAGGCTCTACATATTCCTGAATAAACCAGATGCCATTAGGCTACATTGGCACGTGACAGGGTCCAATGGAAATGTTACTGGCGCCTGCTAGAGCAAATCGATGAATAACGGGATTCAAGTGATAAAGTGATGGCCTAATTATGGACCTCATTCCCATGACCTGAAGGGAATGCTTTGAGGCTTTTCCTGTTCCTGGAGCAAGCAGATGCCCCTGGGGTACACTTGCTTGCAACAGGACGTATGGCGATGTTACTGGTGCCCACTCAAATTGATGAACAACGAGAAGACAAGTAAGTGATACAAGTGTATGGCCTAAGGAATTTGAGTTAACCTATGATGACCATCTAAGTTATTTTGGAAAAATAAATCCTTGCTATCTGCTAAACACACCCACATTTTAAAGATTATACTATAAATAGGCTGCAAGATAATAATTATAAGGTGGAAAAGGTGATTAAAATAACACTGATATATTGCAGTTGTTTATATATATTCAGAGATAACACTAAAAAACTTAAATGCAGATAGTGTAGTAAATGTTAAATTGTTACACCCTTCTGAGAAAGTGACAATGGCATGCTTTATTTGTTTAAAAAGTGTTAACTAAGGTTCCTTTAAAGTTCATTTTCCTTAATACTGTGACCGTAAAATCTCTTTTGATAGACCTTGATAGCAAGTGAAATACCCAATTCTTCCCTTCTCTGGTAAAATGCTACTTTTATTGAAAAATAAGTAATGAAAAGATATATATTATTTGGGCAACATTTTTAAAATTCTAAGTTCTATGGAATGAATGAGACAAGCTTATTTTGAAGAATTACTGATATCATTTAATATTTAGTATATTGATGTATCAATATAATAAACAAATGCATAGTTAGCCCTAAATTCCACATATTAGTTTTGTATGAGTGCTTAGAATTTCCCAAATCAGAAATTTAGTTTCCATAAAATATATATGAAATCTTCACAGAAAGCGGTATAAGTTTGTACAGGTTTCTCTTATCCAAACTAATATATTGACACATATTTACTGCTCCTTAACAGAATGTTCCCATAAAATGAAACAATTTGGTTCAATATTGCAAAAATATCACATGAAGGTATTTTTCAAAAGCATATAAAATTACTATGTTGTACATTATTTTAAATTATATATAAAAAGTTATGAAATCTGCACTAAACTGTACACTAAATATTTTAGCTTGCTGTCATCCAAAAATATATATCCCAAAATTAAAATGCATTCATTATACAACTGCCAAATAGGAGTAATGTCAATCATATATAATTCAACGAAAATATTATGTCCAGCAGAATATAAACTGTTGCTAAATATACCATTAATAATGCATAAGTGACTATAAACATTCTAGATGTCAATTTTTCTTGCCAAACAAATATAAATGCTATTGGTAGGACAGTTAACTGCAGTCATTTCTTAGAAAAGATCTATAAAACCCAGCTGAAGTCGGAGACAGAGCTGCAAGTGATCACATTCATAAGATTTTTGACATGCTTAAGATACACTTCAAACATCCTGTTGAAGGAAGTCTCACGGATTTTACCATTTCAAATCCTACTTAAAATGTGATGTTATATTTATATAATATTTGCTGAACAGTGATAATGAAATTGGTGCTGACTAGAACAAAAAACAAACCCAAAGTTAGATAAAACCTAGATGAGAGCTACAAGAGCCACTGTACAGGAAATAAATCAATTGGTTCGATCCTGCTTGTCACTCTGGAGGTCACCAGAAAGAAGCTTCATTGCAAATGCAGAGAAAAGAGACTTATTTTTAACGTGTTCCTTTCTGAACTATACTAATCAAGGTTGCAAATTCCACAAAATACACAAACACACAAATATAGTTTTCTGGAAATGAATGACACATATGCACTACACCAAATTTTAATTAATTTTTTGCATACTGCACCCAATTTTTTCCTCTTTTAGCCTTCTCTTTTAGTTTTTACTGTCAATGGCTGTGAAACAACTACAGTTCTGGTCAATATCTTGAGCCTAATTTAATTTTCCTTTAAATGTTTTATTAGTTTGTTCCCACCTTGCCCTTTGTTCCTAAGTTGTGACATCTGTGCATCCTGCCAGACTCGGGTACCGTTTTAGGTGTAGTTGGGGCTGGGATGGACAGCTCTCACTGCCTGTCCTAACCTCCCTGCACATATCTGCACGCTCCACCAGAGACATTCACTCTCTCTGACTTTTCTTTCACCAAACCCATTCTAGCAGACAATATGATATAAGATGAGCTGACAAAATATCAACCTCTCTGTCTTACTCATTCAAATGACAACATCCCAAACCTGGGCATACAATAAATGATACTCCAGTCTTTTGTCTTGACCTCCAACAAACCTTTCCCTACTATTCTACTCTCAAAAATGGGTGGGGAGATGTTAGACTCTTTCCAAACCTACACACAATCTCATCCATTTATCAGTACTTATCAGTATTTCAGTGTCAGTGGAGTGTCTCTTGGCTTTTATGTAACTTGACTGGCTCTACTATTCTTTGCCCTTCAATTTGTCAAATTAATTTCTTTAAGGTTCTTTTGTTTAACCCATAAAATCTGTTTATCCATTTATGTCTAGAAATAGAGGGAAAACATAATCTCTCATCTCTCTTTTCCTTGTGTTACCACTATGATCATGATGTGCCCGGGAGGGAAGGCGGGTTCTAGCCCTGGCCCGCCATCCCAGCAGACTCTTGCAAGAAGCCAGAGAAACCCCCACACCAGGAGGGCCACCATATTCCACATCTGGACTCCCCAGCTTGTCAGGTCAGAACTCCACCCAACAGAAGAGCTGATCACAAGCGTGGCTTGCGCTGCCACAAACTGTGCGGTTCATCAATAAATGCACGAGATGTGAGGCGACTACAAGACTATCCCACGCACATGGCAGAGCCTGGCAAGCTACCCATGTCGTATTTGATATGCCAAATACCAGTAACAATTATAGACCTCATTCCCATGACCTGATGGAATGGTTTGTGACTCTTTATGTTCCTGGAGCAAGCAGACACCCTTGGGCTACACTAGCATGTGACAGGGCATATGGAAATGTTACTGGTGCCCGCTCGAGCAAATCAATGAATAAGGGGAAGACAAATGGAGTGATACAAGTGATACCACTATGGTACTCTTATTTTTGGCTTGGGGGCCACACCTCCATCTGTTCAGAGATCACTCCTGGCAGTGCCCAGGGACCACCTGGAATGGCAGGAATAGAATCTGAATTAGGCATGTGTAAGGCAAGTGCCTTAACCACGTAATAGCACTCCAGTCACTCATAATTATCTTAAAACTTCACACCAGAGCCATTCCTTCACATGCTGTGTACTTTCTTACCATCTATTTACAATCCTTGTTTTGGAAATGTTATATTTGCAAGCTCCACTGAATACATTTTTATTTAGGGTGTGCTATGAATTTCCAGTCTCCAAAACCATTGGACTTTCCAATTGAAGATTTTTCAGTCTTCAAAACCATTGAGAAATGTTCACCTCAAGAACATTTCTACATAAATTGATGGATCTGTCTCTTGTACTTGAGCCTTTGGCCTCTGCCTCACTTTGGTTCTCTAAGTCCAGCTAGTATTCCTCTTGTCAAACATATGTGGGTTCTCAGCATACATTGTTGTTTCTTCATCATATTTAGTTTCAATATTTTCTACAACAGACTACTCATTTTTACCTTTTTCTTTTTTTGCTTTATGGGTCACACCTGGTGATTCTCAGGGGTTACTCCTTGTTCTGCTATCCAGAATTATTCCTGGCAGTGCTCGGGGGACCATATGGGATGCCAAGGGGTCAAACACAGGTTGGCCCCTCACAAGGCAAACACCCTCCATGCTGTGCTAATGCTCTGGCCCCAATTTTGTGTTTTTTTCAATTCTGCCTTTCTTAGAGAGCCTATTATATTTTTCCCTCTCTTACTGTATTCTAAGCACTTTCAAAATGATACCCTCACTGAAATGCAAGATTCTTCTAATTGGTTCTTTTTTAATAACAGTTATTTCCAATACTAAAACCCAAGGTCCTTTCTTCCTCTGCTCTTTCTTTCACATGTATTTTCCTTTTAATAACTCTACATGAGTCTTCTATTCCATTTCCCTATCAATATGCCTATTTGTCTCACATGCCTATTTGTCTCACACAGGTCACTTGAGGACTTTCTCCTCTGCAGTTTTCCATTATTGCCTGTGGAAGCTCTCCACACACCCAGTCTCTCTTCCTTGCACTCCCAGCAGGATTAATCTCCTAATAAGATTCCTCTTGTGTTATTCAACACTTGTAAGTTTTTCACTGGCATACCATCTTGAATCCAAGGCATTCAAAATTTGACTAGATTAAAACTTCCCTGCCAATTTTTACTATTTGTTAAGCTTCAAACTACATGAATTCAGATCGCAAAATATTTACCCCATAAACTGCACATAGGCCATTCATTAAAATGATTGGATATGATTGAGATATCTTATTTTAAATGGTACACTTATTTTAAAGTTATTAAAATCTTCAATGTATAATATATATTTATATTTTAATTTAAATACTCGGACATACAGGGCAGAGTTGCTACCAGCTCTCCCTATGCTCAGCTGATCATGAGGTATCTGGGCAGGAAGGCAAGTTCTAGCCGTGGCCAGTCATCCCAATAGAGCCTAGCAAGAAGCCAGAGGAATCCCCACACCTTGAGGGCTGCCATTTTAAACATCCAGACTCCACAGCTTGTCTCTTGAGCTCCACCCAAGAGAAAAACCAATCTCTCCCTGTTGCAGTTCATCAGTAAATGCATGAGATAAGAGCCTACTAGTGAGAGTATACCACCCACACAGCAGAGCCTGGAAAGCTACCTGTGTAGCATTTGATATGGTAAAATCCAGTAACAATTATAGACCTCATTCCCATGACCTGAATAGTCTGGGGTTCTTTGTGTTCCTGGAGCAAGCAGATGCCCTTGGGTTACACTAGCACGCCACAGTCAAATGGAGATGTTACTAGTGCCCGCTCAAGCAAATCGATGAACAAGAGGAAGACTAGTGACAAGTGATACAAGTGATTTTAATTTGTTAGAAAATGTAGAGCTTCATGACTAATTCAAGTACAGAAACTATTTTTTACCCAAGACGTTCACTTTCCTTAAACTAACCAAACTCTTCTGTTTTATCAAATGATAAAATTATGGTCACCCTGAGCCACTCACGAGGCACCAGGGGAGGGATGGCGGGTTTTAGCCCTGGCCCACCACCCCAGCAGAGCCTCGCAACAAGCCAGACAACCCCCACTCCATGAGGGCTGCCATTTTCCACATCTGGACTTCCCTCTCATCAGAAGTCCACCCAGCAGAAGAGCCTAATACAGTCCGGCTGGCACGGCCGCTTGCAGCCCCATGGTTCATCAATAAATGCTGGGTTTAGAGATGACTACAAGAGTATGCTACCTGCACAGCAGAGCCTGGCAAGCTACCTGTGTCATATTTGATATGCCAAATACCAGTAACAATTATGGACATCATTCCCATGACCTGATGGAATGGTTTGTGCTTTTTATGTTCCTGGAGCAAGCAGATGCCTTGGGCTCTACTTGCATGAGACAGGACATATGGAGATGCTACTGGTGCCCGCTCAAGCAAATCTATGATGAACGGGAAGACAGTGATACAGTAATAGTCACCCTATATACAAATAAATGATGGAATTTAAATTCACTCTGTTATTTCTAATGATTTTAAGAAAAAGAAACCTCTAAATTCTCAAATAAAAATGTGTGGTTGTATAGCATAGCACTTTATTCCTACATTATTTATTTCTCTCCTCATGAACATGAATACCTTGAGACCATCAGCCATGAATAAACCATATTTATTATATTCTCTATGGCATCTACTAAAGCAACACAGATTCCAAGATAGCACAGAAGTTTGCACAATTTCTAGAATAACAGTCCATGTCTTCTCACCCATAAACTGGAGAAACATATGCACATTCAATTTAAAAACCTAGTACTTAAAAAATCACATGATAGGTGCCTAAGCAATAGTCCAATAGGTAGGGCATTTGCCTTGCACATGGCTGACTTGAGTTTGATCCCTGGCATACAATATGGCCCCTGAGCACCACCAGGATTAATTCCTGTTTGCAGAGTCAGGAGTAACCCCTCAGCATCACCGGGTGTGACACACACACACACAAAAAACATAATACTAGCATGTAGATTGTTATCTTGTAATCCTAAAAAATACACTGACATTAGAAAACTGGTATGCAGATAAGAAAATTTTGATTTATAAAACAGATTGAGATGAAACATCACTGAGAAAACAAATGGACGCAAAGATAAATGGGATTATATAAACTGAAAAGCTTCTGCACCTCAAACAAAATGGTGACCTGATGCAGAGACAGCCAACAAACTGGGAAAGAATATTCACTCAATACCCATCTGATAAGGGGTAAATATTCAGGATATATCAGGCATTGGTAGAACTTTACAAAAAGAAGACAGTCAACCCTTTCAAAAAATGGGGAGAAAAAAATTAACAGAAACTCCATCAAAGAAAAAATTCGAATGGTCAAAATGCATATGACAAAGTGCTCTTCATTATTAATAATCAGGGATATGCAAATAAAAGAAATAATGAGGTATCATCTCTTATCTCAGAGACTGACACACATCCAAAAGAACAAGAACAACCAGTGCTGATGGGGATGCGGAGATAAAGGGACTCTCATCTACTGTTGGTGAGAGTGCCGAGTGGTCCAGCCCTTTTGTAAAACAATATGGACATTCCTCCAAAAACTAGAAATTAAGCTCCCATTGACCGGATCATACCACTCCTGGGAATATATCCTGGAGACCCAAAAACACACAGCAGAAACACTATCTGCAACTGAATGTTCATCACAGCACTATTTACAATAGCCAGAATCTGGAAACAACCTGAATGTCTGAGAAAAGAAGACTGGTTAAAGAAACATGGTGTATCTACACAATGGAATACTACACAGCTGTCAGAAAAGACAAAGTCAGCCCAGCAGCTCCCGCTCTCCCCACCAGATGCGTTCCCACAGTGAGCACTCCCCAAGGCACTCAGTTCCAGGTTAAAGGGCTGGAACTTTGAGATGGGAACCAAGGCACACCCAGTTCCTTTGGATCACCACCTGACAACTTCCATCCTGACACCCAGAAGCTCCCTGCTCTCCCCACCAGGAGCATTCCCAGAGCGGGCACTCCCTGAGGCACTCTGTTCCAGGTTAAAGGGCTGGAACTTTGACAAGGGGACCAAGCCACACCCAGCTTCTTTGCATACTCCACCTGAGGACTTCTGCCCCCATGCCCAGCAGTTCCCCGCTATCCCCACCAGGTGCGTTCCTGCTGAGGGCACTCCCTGAGGCACTCAGTTTCAGGTTAAAGGGCTGGAGCTTTGAGAAGGGGACCAAGCTACACCCAGCTTCTTCAGATCACCGCCTTACAACTTCTGCCCCGACCCCCTGACTCTGGAACCACCCACCGACACCCCCAAAATCAAAACCATACCAGCACACTAGCTAGATAGAAGTAATATCTATCTACCTGAGATACATCTAAGCATTTGCCCCTACACTCTTTGTTTTCCATCCCTCACTGCAAAGTAACTCAGGCACCTACTAACTATATTGAATAGTTACCCAGAACACATATTTTCAACCTATGATAGTCATTATAGTAAAACAACATAGAATTCCTTCAAGCTCAATGATTGAAGTCATTAGTATAGATGAGTCAAGCAATAACGATGAGCTATATAACCTCTCTGAAAAGGAATTTCAGAAGGAACTGTTAAAGATGCACAAGGAACTCAAAGAAACAATGGAATAAAAAGTCAATAAAATACAAGAGGACATGAGAGCAGAATTGAGTAAATTTCAGGCCAAAGAACAAGCAGAAATGACAGATATTAAAAATGAGGTAAGTGAACAGAAAAACACAGTGGTTGGCCTCCAAAGCAGAGCATCAGCTACTGAAGAAAAAATTAGTGATCTCAAAAGCAAGGTTCAGAGATTCTCTAGACAACAACAGAAGTGGGAACAAAGACTCATAATCAATGAACAGACTACCAGAGAAAATAGGAAAAAGCCAAAAAGGAACAACATACGCATCATTGGGGTCACAGAAGGGCAAGAAGAAAACCAGATGAAGAAGAAACTATCAAAGCCATTATCGATGAGAAGTTCTGCGAACTGAAGAAATCATACTCGAGATACAGGAGGCACATAGAACACCAGCTAAAAAGAAACCCCAATAAGAATACTCCAAGACATATCCTTATTATCACTGTATAACTGTCTTCCCGTTCATCATAGATTTGCTCAAGCGGGCACCAGTAACATCTCCATATGACCTGTCTCATGCAAGTAGAGCCCAAGGGCACCTACTTGCTCCAGGAACATAAAGAGCCTCAAACCATTCCACCAGGTCATGGGAATGAGGTCTATAATTGTTACTGGTATTTGGCATATCAAATACGACACGGGTAGCTTGCCAGGCTCTGCCGTCGGGTAGCATACTCGTGTAGTACTGAAATAAGAAATGGAAGAGAGCTGGTTGATATATATATATATATATATATATATATAGGGCTTTACAACCCAAAAAAGGCTGAATACACATTTTTAAGTGCACATGGAACAATCTCAAAGATATAACATATATTGAGCCACAAAGTATACCTCAACAAATTAAAAAAATAGAAATTGTTTCAACTGTCTTTTCAGATCATGATGCAATGAAAATAGTAGGTAACCATACACAGAAGCAGGGAGTCAAACCAAACACCTGGAAACTGAACATCTCACAGATGAAAAACAAATGGGTCATAGAAGAAATCAAATAAAATCCAAAAATTCCTGGAAACAAATAATAATGAAGATACCAACTATCAGAACTTGTGGGACACAGAAAAAGCTGTGTTAAAAGGAAAGTTCATACCTCTACAAGCATTCATAAGGAAAGAAGAAAGGGCCCACATAAATAACCTGACCTCACAGCTGAAAATAGAAGAAAAAGACCAACAAAAGAAGTCCAATCCAGGAAGAAGGAAATAATACAACTTAGGGAGGAAATCAATGAGCTGGATACCAAAAAAACAATGCAAAAAGATTAATGAAACTAAGAGCTGATTCTTTGAAAAACTAAACAAGATCGACAGCCACTAGCAAGACTTATAAGGACAGGGAAAGAGAGAGCCCAAATAAACAGAATCAGAAAAGAAAATGATGACATCACAACAGAAAACACAGAAATTCAAGAGATCATCAGAGATTACTTTGAGAACCTGTATGCCATTAAACATGAGAACCTAGAAGAAATGGATAAATTCCTAAAGTCCTATAACCTCCCATGGAATACTATGCAGCTGTTAGGGTAAATGAAGTTATGATATTTGCCTATAAATGGATGGACCTGGAAAGGATCATGTTGAGTGAAATTAGAAGGAAATAGATATAGAATGACTGCATTTATTTGCATGACATAAATATATATATACATATATATATATATATATATATATATATATATATGTAGACACCAAAATCCAGTGTCAGTCAAAACGTGGATCAGGAGGTCTTACCAAAAGTGGAAATTACCGCAAATGTGTGGGACTCAGAGTTTAGGTAAGACAGAGAAGGGAACATGTGTGAATAAATGTTGAAAGGGTTAATACCAACCTAGAGCTGAGCATTAAATACCAACACAAAAATGCACATGATGGTCTCTAAGTGTATACTGTGAAACCCACAATGTGTAAGAGTAGGAAAAGAGAGAGAGGGAGAGAGGAAAGAGATAAAGAACTGCCATTTAGGCAGGCTATGGGAGGGGAGGGAATTGGGGACATTGGTGGTAGGAAATGGGCACTAGTGGAGGGTGGGGTGCTGGAACACTATGTGACCGAAACCTCTAAACATGAACAACATTGTAATTGTATATCTCACGGTGGCATAATAAAATATTTATTAAAAAAAAGACAAAGTCATGAAATTTACCTGCAAAAGTATGGATATAAATATTATCATGCTGAGTGATATTAGTCAGAAGGTAAAGGACAGATAGATTGAGTACATTCATTAGTGTGATATAAGTATGTACTAGTGGTCTACTAATTGTGGGAAATGGTAACACTGCACTAGAACTGAGCATTGAATGTACAAAAAGGGATTTACATGGTAATCCCAAAATGTTTGTAGGGCAAGCCACAATGTTTAAGTGGAGAAAGATAGAGAGAGAGAGAGAGAGAGAGAGAGAAGAAAAGGGATATTGCCTGCTAAAGATGCAGGTGGAGGGAGGGAATTTGGGGACATTGGTGTTGGTAATAGGACACTGGTGGAGGGTCCAGAGCTGGAACAATGTATGACTGAAATCCAATCATGAGCATCTTTTAATTGTATATCACATGAAGGTATAATAAAAAGAAAATTTAAATGCTAAATTTATTTCAGTATATGTGTCGTGAGAGTCACATAGGACTTTATCAAAACTAAATAAAATGTTGTATCACTTGTATCACTTGTCTTCCCATTAGCTCGATTAGCTCCAGTGAGCACAAGTAATATCTTCATAAGTACTGTACTAGTGTAGCCCAAGGCCAACTGCTCGCTCCAGGAACATGATAAGCCTCAAACCATTCCTTCAGGTCATGAGAATGAGGTCTGTAATTATTACTGGTTTTTGGCATATCAAATACAACACGGGTAGCTTGCCAGACTTTGCCATGTGGGTGGATTTTTATCTCACAAAAATTAAATATTTTTTAAATGCCAGTCAAGTTCAATTCAAATAACCACATAATAGAATTACCTATAACCAGTTCTTTTTTGTTGAAATATATAAAAATTCAATACTAACAATCCTGAGAGAATAATGATAATGCTGTGGTAAGAGATTCTCAGGATCTCGGGACTCTACTCAGTAATAAGTTGGCTCTTATAAGTGATAGAAATAATTAGAACTTTGAACCTAGCCTTTTCAGGGGGGATTTCAGATTAAGTTCTCACAAAAAAATTAAAATCATCTAAATATTTACTGACTTCACCTACGTCCAGAGTTGACCCTCCCAAAGGGTTAACAAATACCATCTAATAAAGAGAATGTCAAGAGTTACAGAGATTAGCAATGTTGCCTACAGAGTTCATTCTTCAGAGGTGTGAAGCTCAGGTTTGGTGTCTATCACTACAGGAAACGTACTATTAAAAGACTGAAGGTAACTCATTATTTGTAACATGGCATTTTGTGACATAAATTAAAAAGGGGCTGCAGCCTTCATGTATTTCTTTGCTTTTTTACCATGCATCCTCTTCTTTAATTTGTATGAGCTGTCTAGTAAGTGGAAAGATTATTCCAGCAGATAATCTAATTATGAAGAATTTGATCAACTTTCCTATAATTTTTGAAGTGGATCAATTAATGGGACAGTTTTGCAACAACCAAATAGATAGGCCTCTAGGTTTTAGAATCACTATATGTTTACACAGAGGATTGTTGAAATACAAGTAAAATTGAGATTCCAAACTATATGCTTATTTCTAATAAAAAATAATTCTAAAAACTATTGCACAAATTGACAGCTTTCAAAGGCTTTGTATTACGTGGCTAGAGGCTGAGAGCAAAGTGTATAATGGTGGAGAAAGAGAGCAAAGTGTATAATAGGGGAGACAGGTGGCAAGGAACCTTGGCTGTCCAGCTCTAGGTGCCAACGTAAGAGAATTTAAAACAATTGTTAAACAACATTTCCTGAAAGACTCCCAACTACCACATATAATGATTTGGTGAATCAGAAGATATAACTTCAAATAGATTTAGACAGGAAATATTTTGAATTTACTGTACCACCATTGTGAGTCCCGAGGAAATGGTTACTTTGGAACCATCAGAAAGCAAATCTTTACAATGGGCAGCATTTGTTGTTTCTTCTTTTTCAATCCATCGAGGACATTGGAGAGCAGTGACAAAACAATAACTGAAAAGCTCTTTAATATCTCCTTGGTCATTTCAGCTTGAGAAACTGGTGTGAGCCTTTATAGAGAAATTTAGGCCTTTGTGAAGGCAAATGAAAGGTGAAGTGAGAAGATCAGGATAACTACAATCACTAAATCCATATTCAATAATATTCAACAAACAAAAATTTAAAACCAAGTATGTGCCCAAAAAACATTTACTACAGTTCTTTAATAAAAAAAGTTTCTCCCACGGATATGTATTTTATCAAAGAGAGGCCAAAGCATATTTATGAATAGGAGGCCATTATAGACTATAAACAACGGACATATATGTTCAGGATAAAGGAATTATATCCCTTATAAAAATATGAGATATTATGGCAGATGGTCTTACTTCAGGAATAACAACAAACTGCAAAACCATATAGTTTATTAAAATTTGTAATTATAGTAGGCAACAACCAAGTCTGTGAGCACTGTAGCCATGTCGGACACTGCAACAGTGGCCACAACCACAAAATGAAATGGATGGGGGAGGGGAAGAAAGCCTCCAGAGTTTTGAACTGTTACTCTTCTAAAATAGTAAGATGATGATGACATTGACAAGTAATTTTAAAAAATAGTATATATTGATGGCATTTTATATTTGATTAATATAATCAGCTTGGCAGAGCCTGGCAAGCTACCCGTATTGTATTTGATATGCCAAAAACCAGTTAACAATTAAAGACCTCATTCCCATGACCTGAAGGAATGGTTTGAGGCTCCTCATGTTCCTGGAGCAAGCAGATGTCCTTGGGCTACATTAGCATGTATCAGGATGTATGGAGATGTTACTGGTGCCCTCTAGAGCAAATCGATGAACAATGGGAAGACAAGTGATACAAATGATACAGTAGCCAAGAAGAGTAAAATGTTGAGGAATTCTTGATTTACTTACTAATAAAAACTATAGCTGAGGGAATCTCTGTCTCTCTTCAATCGTAAAATGCATTAGCAATCAAAATGATTTATTCAATAAGAGAAATAAAATTAGATAAATTTACCATCACTTCAAGATTTGTTTGGCAGGGTGATACAATTTCACCAAAAACTCTTCAGCGCCACCCTCAAGAACAGCATGAAACAGTTAGAATGGTAAGGAATGGGAGTGAAGATAGATGATCAACAACTACACCACCTCCACTTCCCTGATGACATGGATCTAATAACACCAAACACTAGCCAAGTGACACAAATGCTGGCTGACTTCGACTGAGAATGTGGAAAGATAGGTCTACAGCTGAATCTCAACAAAACAATGTTCATGAAAAATGAACTAATTCCAGAGGCTCCATTCACTCTCAATGGAACAAACATCTCTGAATGCAGCAGTTCTGTGCACCTAGGTCAAGAACTCAACATGATGAACGACCTAAAACTGAGCTATGCAGGAGGAAGAGAGTCGCATGGAACACCTATAAGAGCATTGAAGAAATAGCTAAAATAACCTCTACCTCCGGGCACATCTCTTCAACTCCACCATTCTCCCTGCATTAACATACACCTCAGAGCCTTGGGCCCTACAAAAGCAGGATGAGAACGCTATTCAGGTCTCCCAAAGAGGAATCAAAATAGCTATGCTTGGAATATCACGCCTCACTCAAGTGAGAGAAGGAATTTGGAGTTCTGACCTCCATCGACAATCGATAGTCAGGGATGCTGTCTTGTTTGCCAAGGCATCGAAATTCAGATGGGCTGGACATGTAATATGATTTGGAGATGCCACTGGACTAGAGCCATTACCGACTGGATCCCACAGGATGTCAAAAGATCTTGTAGGTCACCCACCTATAAGATGATCAGACTTCTTCGTAAGGACACTGAACGAACAGTCTCAGCTTGCAGATGCCATTGGGCTGCACTGGCACATGATAGAGTCAAATGGAAATGTTACTGGCACCCGCTAGAGCAAATCAATGAATAATACGATGTCAAGTGATCAAGTGTTCAAGTGATCACTGATTTGTGGGCCTGAGAGAAAAGAAATATTAACACTTAGCACACCCAAAAGGATAAGAGAGACTGTAAACACCTTGCCTGTCTTTTAGAATATTGAAATACAACTTTTAAAATTCTGTTTCATGGGAGACCAAGAAGTGTGGAATAGAATTACTTAGAGAAGGTTGGATAAAGTCTCAAAATTCATAGTAAGGCTATCAGAATATATTTATTTTTTAGTAGGACTAGAGAGACAGAAGGAGGTGACTGTTGCTTCAAAATGTAAAGATTCAAAGTGTTGGAGAAACATTGAGCTTTTGGTGGTGGAAGTGAAGAGGCACCATTTTATGCCTAAAGTATAAGTATTAACCACTGGGGCTGGAGAGACAGCATATGGGTTATCTAACATAGTGCGGACTTTGGGGTTTTCCAAGCAAAGCAGTAAACCCCAGACTGACTATATGGCCTATAAACCATCAGCTCTAGCTGGTGTAAAGACCTGGGTAGTCCCCACACACAGTGAGTTGGCAAAAATTTATGAGAAGAGGCCCTCAGGACTCCCTATTACCACTTAAGGGGATCCTCCAAATTAATACAATTGGAAATCATGTTACTTACAAAGATAAAGTTAAAGTCTTTAGTACAAGTATTCTTTAACATGAAAATCGAAATATATGACACCATGAATGGAACACAATAATTTTCAAGTAACCTACTCTAAAGAAATTGAGACCTGTGATTTAAATGATAAAATATTCAAACTAGATATTTTGAGGAGGTTTAGTAAAACATACCCATAAAGATACAATAACATGTATTTAAAAAAATGAACAAAACTAGTTTAACATGAAGAAAAAAAACACATATGAACAACAAATCAAACAGAAAAATCTAAAACTAAAACACTAAATAAAATTAAAAAATGCAATAGAGATCACCAACATCAAGAATGGAAAAAGCAAAAAAAGTCTGTGAAGCATAAACAGAGTCTCTGAATCCATGCATTCAGCAAACAAAAAATTGAAAAGCATAAAGATAACATGCATAGATGCTAAAAACAAACAAAAAATATTGCACACATTATTATACTCCACGGAGAGAGAGATGGCAACACTGAAAGAATCAATGGCTGAAAACGTGCAAATTAGAGGTGCATTTTAGTTTAAACATCCAAGTTTATAAACCTTAAAGGTAACTTCACAATTTCTTACAAAAAATATCTTCTTCAACGTTATCATAAAACTATCTAAAATCAAAGACAAAGATAACTTTCATCCAAGACAAAAAGACCTCATAAAGAGGGAATCCCAGTAGGTCTATGAGGTAGATTACTTGGCAGAAATTTAATAGGTCAGAATAGAAATAGGTCAGAGGAGAAGAGAACATGTTCTATGTGCCAAAAACAAAGGAACCAGAAATTTGGTTTAAAGTAAAAGGCATGTATGACTCCATGGGTTGGATCTGTGGCACCACACGGTATTGAGAACTGTATTGCACAGGCCCTTGCTCAGAGAACCATTAATTGTGGCCCTTACAACAAAGCAGAATTGCTAGAAACTAAAAAAGGAATTCATTACCTGACAGTATAGTACCTTAGAAACTAATATAAAAATAGTTTTTAGAGTTTCTTCAACTCTAAAAAGTTGAAGAAAAAATAGCAAAAAACATAAAAAATCAAAATATAGCTTCAGGAAATCCTCACCTATAATAATATAAATGCATTACATTCCTTATCAAAAGACACAGAGAGACTAAATGAATAATCACTTGTCATTTTCACTTCTCTTCCCCCTGTTCATCCATTTGCTCAAGCGGTCGCCAGTAACATCTCCATTCATTAGGAATAAGGTCCATGATTGTTACTGTCTTTGGCATACTGAATATGCCAAGGGTGACTTGCCTGGCTCTGCTGTGGCTCTGGGTTCATCCCAGGTGGCCCAGTCTTCTATATCAGACCATTAACCATCCAGGGCCCATGGGGCAGAGCTCTGGGTATAAACAAGCCTGTCTCCTTGTCTGCCACCTGCTGACGCAGCCAGACACCACAGCCACACCTGCAACACCTTGAAGGGCAGCCAGTGAACATTTGGTAAAAATAGTTTATTCTAACAATTCAGATGTAGTTTAGAATTCAAACAAAGTTTCATGGTAAAGGGACAGAAAAATTTCCATGCAAATATATATTTAAAGATATTTTAAATCTTAAAAATTGTAAAAATTAAAATATTTTATTTTTAAAAAGTTTTTAAATATTTAAAAAATTTTAAGAATAAGTAATATAAAATAAATTTTTATGTGCAAATAAGGGACAAGTTGGAATGGGAGGGAACAGGATATTTGTGGAGAGAAGGCCACACTGGTGGTGTAGGAACACTACATGCTTGAACAACTGTGTAAGAAATAATTTTGTTAATCATGGTATTTTTAATAAAAGTTAATTTTTGAAAAGTAAAGAAATATTTGTATCTGTCCAAATAAACTTTAAATAAAAACTCAAAGAAATCAAGAATTGTTATATAACTATAAAAAAGTTAAGTATTTATGTAATTAAAATTAAAATTTTTATAGTCATGTAAAATTAAACTATAAAAAGTTTAATTCGGGGCCAGAGCAATAGCCCAGAGGGTAAGGCATTTGCCTTGCATTCAGCCGGCCTGTGCCGGCCCGGGTTCGATCCCCGGCATCCCATATAGTCCCCCGAGCACTGCCAGGAGTAATTCCTGAGTGCAGAGCCAGGAGAAACCCTGAGCATCGCTGGGTGTGACCCAAAAAAGCAAAAAAAAAAAGAGTTTAATTCATCAAGAAGTTACAATAATTGTAATCAACAAATGCTAAGTGAATTGGAGGAAAAAGAAAAAAGGATTTCAATACAAAATATTTAATTGATTATTCAGATTATTCAGATACAAAGCTGAATTTGAAATATACTTTGCAAATTGAACTAACAGACATAGATAGAAGCTGAATATGCATTCCCACATTATTTTGAGAGATCTGGGGAACAATCTTCAGGAAAGATCATATGTCAGGTCACAAAACACATCTCATAGATTGACAAAAATTTAAATCATAACAGGTATTTAGTATATCAATGGAATTCAACTAAGCCAATGATGGCAGAATAAGTGGAATACTGAAAGATGTGAAAATTAAACATGGCACTTCTAAACAACTAATTAGAAGAAATCTAATTAAGGGGGATCAGACAGATAGTACAATGTTGTCTTGCCAGTGACTCACCTAAGTTCTCTCCCCCAGCACCACATGATCCCTCAAGCACTGCCAAGAGTGAGCAGAGTCAGGGGTAAGCTCTGAGCACTGCTAGATATGTCCCTCTAACCAAAAAGAACTAAAGAAAGTTTTAAGTTAAAATACCTTAAATTACAGAAATTAGAAAGAAAACATGTAAAATGTGTGTAAAGCAATTCTAGAGGAAGTACTTAGCAAATATTTTGCCACATGTTTTTAAATTCATATGAAGTTGCTTTGATTCTCAAAAAATCATTTTAAAAAAACTATAGCAGGTCAAACTACTCCCTTGAAGTATAAGGAAAATTAGATTTAGAGGCCAGAGCAAAGTACAGTGGGTAGGGTGTTTGCCTTGGACACAGCTGACCCAGGGATCCATGGCATCCCATATGGTCACCATGAGTACCACCAGGAGTAATTCCTGTGTGTAGACCCAGGAGTAACTTTTCCCTTAGCATTGATGAGTATGACACTTCCCCCAAAAAAGAATAGATTTTTATCGCAACAATTGAAACTTTGATTTGTGAGGGCTGGCCAAATTATCAATGATAGTTATATAAGTGCAATTTCCATACTTGGTAAACTTGGTAAACTGTAAGAAATATCTTATAATAACTAGTTTTTATATAAATAATATAAATATTAGGTTTACTGTTTGGTATAAATAAAAACAAAATCAATATGTACTTAACATAGAAAGCCATCCTATTATAATCCACACCATTCTACTAAAAATCTACCATATAAAACTCTAAAAACAAAAGTTTAATTAAAAATAACTTATCCCTACCTTTCAATATAATGCATATTTTCAATATAAAGTAAATTTAATTTTCTAATAGGTTCACATACATAAATAAAAAGATAAATTATTTTTTATTATAAGCATAATAAATCAGAAGCAAACTCAAATGTTAGTCATTGGGGACATCAATTTAGACAGTATGATGCTGCTGTCAACATCAGGTTTAAGTCTTTCTTATTTATTATTTCAGGAAAAAAGCCATTTATCATATTTTACCCAAAAATACTTGGAAACACATGCAGAAATTCCAGGAAAATTTTCCTGAAACTCTATTATCAATGAAGTAATACAAATTGTTAAGCTTAAAACTGCTAATCTGAATATAGATTTAATGGGCATTTAAACCAGTTATAATTTGTTCGCTTGTATAATTCCATGAATAAATATAAGATGGCCTAGAAAACAAGTAAAACATGTAACAGTCCTTAATAAGTGCATGCTGTATTGAATGAAAGCACTGAAAACACTGGAACATCTGACTACTGCTCCTTCTTCCAAAGGGATACTTTTAAATGTTTTCTAATTAAGCAAAAGTAATCATAAAATATCAGTTTATAATATGCAAAAAATCTACTATGCTTAAGACAAGCATATTTTACAAAAACTGTAATTTGATTATGGTTATTGCAAAATTATTCACTTATCAATATTCTTCTTCTTTAAAGAACATCCCTCACATTCACCCTAGGTCTGGCCATGTAACTTGCAATGTGTGAGTATATATGGTCTGCCACAGTAACATTTAAGCAACAGGGATACATTTCCCCACACTTTTTGCTGCAGATAATCTGTGATTAAGGATGGTCAGTACCATGGTGACCACCAACATGGTCAGATGAGTTCCAATAAGAGTCTCCGCCCTGGACTGAAAAGTGATTTTCTCACCATGCACTCACCATGTACTCACATTTGTGCATGTGGTCACACTCCTTGGCCCTGGTCAAAATCTAGCTCCCTGGTCTCTATCATTAACTTGATGATTAAAACATACAAAAACGTGTGAACTTGTGTATAATCAATATCCTGCCTCTATTACAGTGTTTAATGAAACAAGAGCAGATATTTCAAGACCAGTTTGATGCTGGCAGTTCTTCTACTCCTTGCTACTTCTGTAACTCTCGCTACTCTAAAATAACCCAAACTAGCCTGTGGTCAAGGAGAGACATGCATCTTATTCCTTTGTATCCCTTATTAGCCTATCCTAGCTCAGGCAGAAATAAGTAACTGACCTGAGAATTAAAAAAAAGCTGTCCTACTACTAAAGCAACTAAAACCTCTGCTCTCCACCTCACTGGAGCTTCCAAACTAGTTTACATTTAATCTATGTTCATGGAAGCTTTCTGATAATGAAATAAGACAGAATCCATGACTTGGCTAAAACCTAGATTCAAACGGTACATCCAAAATTATATTTACAGTATTCCTTCACCATAAAGATACAGACATGATACAGATATTTAGATCGATAAAAATACAAGTTAAATTCTTTGCTTTTTGTTTGGGAGTCACACCCAGTGATATTCATGAGATACTCCAGGCTCTACACTCAGTAATCATTGTTGGAGGTTGTCCAGGACCATATGAGATGTGACAAATTGAACCTCGATTGGCCACATGCAAGGCAAGCTCCCTACCTCCTATACGAACACTTTTATATGTATACTGCCATATTTGGAGTTCCCACACTAGAATACTAAGCACCTTTAAAACAATAGTCTTACTCAGAACTGCCAGCCACTTAAAAAATATTGACAATTTGCTGTTCTACTTAAATCAGAAGTCAATTATTAGATAATGAAACTTTTATAAATTTAAGTTTCAATGAAACATCTCTCCTGCAAACACTTAGTTATCACTGTATCACTGTCTTCCCGGTCATCATCGATTTGCTCGAGTGGGCACTAGTAACATCTCCATATGACCTGTCTCATGCAAGTAGAGCCCAAGGGCACCTGCTTGCTCCAGGAACTAAAGAGCCTCAAACCATTCCATCAGGTCATGGGAATGAGGTCTATAATTGTTACTGGTATTTGGCATATCAAATACGACACGGATAGCTTGCCAGGCTCTGCCATGCGGGTAGCATACTCTTGTAGTCATCTCAAAATCCAGCATTTATTGATGAGCTGAACTGTGACAGGCTGGTCTGCTGCGTGGAGTTCTGACGAGGGGGAAGTCAGGATGTGGAAAATGGAGGCCTTCATGGAGGGGGGTCATCTTACTTGTTGTGAGGCTCTGCTGGGGTGGCGGACCAGGGCTAGAACCTGCCATCCCTCTCGGGCACCTCATGAGTGGCTGGGCACAGGGAGAGCCAGTAGCAGCTCTGCCCCACATCTGTGAGTCTCTCAAACATTTGGTTATAAAAAAGTGAAAACTAAAAATACTATAGAATGTATAAACAGACTAAATGAAAAACGTAACAAAAAATATTATTAACCAGAAAAGAGTGTAATAAAGCAATTTGTCTAATAAAATTTGGAGCTAGCATAGTTTGTATGACAGGGAACCCTTAAAATGATCTTTGCAATGAACATTCTATGTCAAGTCAGGAGCAGTCCTAGACCTCCTGAATAAAGGGGAAGGAAAATGCCACCTTCCATCACCACCTCATATATGTGCATGTGTCGGGGAGCCACTGGGATCCCCATGAGTATCAGGACAGATGTTCTCTCCTACCTCCGAGGCCAGGATGAAAGCTCACAAGTCCGGTGCAGTTCCAAAAAGACTTTTAATAGTACAAAAGCTCTACCACAGCAATCCAATATAATGATAGAACTCTAGCTCTGCTCAGAACTTAGACCATACAAGAGAGCCCAAGTCTCCCACCAAAGAGAGAGGATTTCACTCGAGAGGAGTCCTACCAAAAAAAAAAAGGGGGAAAAAGGGGCGAGTGCCTCAAGACAGTCTCCTTATGTACACCAAAATAACCCTAACTGTTGACAGGGTGAGTCCTATAAACAAAGAGCCCTAAACAGCTTATAGATAGTAGAAGAGTGTAGAAGGGCAGTTTCACCCTATTATAGGTATAACTTGATCACTTGAATCCCGTTACTCATCGATTTGCTCGAGCGGGCGCCAGTAACATTTCCATTGGACCCTATCACGTGCCAATGTAGCCCAATGGCATCTGGTTGATTCAGGAATATGAAGAGCCTCAAACCGTTCCTTCAGGGTCTTAACAAGGAAGTCTGACCATCTTGTAGGTGGGCGGCCACGTGATCTTTTGACATCCCGTGGGATCCAGTCGGTAACGGTTCTAGTCCAGCGGTTGTCTCCAAATCGCATTACATGTCCAGCCCATCTGATTTTCGATGCCTTGGCAAACGAGACAGCGTCCCTGATTCTGGAATAGCGACGGAGGTCAGAACTCCGGATTCCTTCTCTCACTTGAGTGAGACGTGATATTCCAAGCATAGCTCTTTCGATGCCTCTCTGGGAGACCCGAATAGCATTCTCATCCTGCTTTCGTAGGGCCCAGGTCTCTGAGGCGTATGTTAATGCAGGGAGAACGGTGGAGTCGAAGAGATGTGCCCGGAGCCGGAGGTTCTTTGTCCTTTTTAGCTATTTCTTCGATGCCTTTGAAGGCATTCCATGCTGCTCTCTTCCTCCTGCGCAGCTCAGGTTTTAGGTCATTCATCATGTTGACTTCTCGACCTAGGTACACATAACTGCTGCATTCAGAGATGTTTGTTCCATTGAGAGAGAATGGGGCCTCTGGAACTAGTTCATTTCTCATGAACATAGTTTTCTTCAGATTCAGCTGTAGACCTACCTTTCCACATTCTCGGTCAAAGTCAGCCAGCATTTGTGCTGCTTGGCTAATGTTTGGTGTTATTAGAACGATGTCATCAGCAAAGCGGAGGTGGTGTAGTTGCCGACCATCTATCTTCACTCCCATTCCTTCCCATTCTAATTGTCTCATGATGTTCTCAAGGGTGGCACTGAAGAGTTTTGGTGAGATGGTATCACCCTGTCGAACCCCCTCTTTGACATCAATGATCACTTCTTTGTAGAATGGTGAGATCCTGGTGGTGAATCCATAATACAGCTCACGAAGGATCTTGATGTATTGGGTTTGAACACCCTGTTTGACTAGGGCTTCGATGACTGCTTCAGTTTCCACAGAATCAAAGGCTTTCTGTAAATCAATGAACGTGAGACAGAGCGGCATCTTGTACTCCCTACAAACCTCAATGAGCTTGGTTACTGTGTGGATATGGTCGATTGTGCTGAATCCTTTCCGGAAACCTGCTTGCTCGCATGGTTGACCTTCATCTAGTGTTCTGCTAATCCTGTTCAGGATGACTCGTGTAAACAGCTTGTAGATGACAGACAACAGGCAGATGGGGCGATAGTTGCCGATGTCATGAATGTCTCCCTTCTTGAACAGTAGAACTGTCCTGCTGGTTTTCCATTGGGAGGGCACCTTGCATTCGGACAGGTAGCGTGTGAAGAGCCGAGCTAGTGTATTGATGCGTGTTCGATATGCCAAACCCAGTAACAAAAATGTTTATTTTCCTGACCCCGAAAGAGCCCTTTAATACGGCAGCAGTAAGAAAGGCAAACAAGCAGTGCCTGATAAAATTTCACGGCTGTCCTAGGCTGCCAAAACGAAGAAGGACTAAAATGACTGTCTGTACTTTCAATGCACGTACACTGGCAACGGAAGCATATATTGAGGATCTGATGCTGCAAGCAAGAAAGATCAAGTACGACATCATTGGTCTGACTGAGACGAGGAGGTGTCAGTCGCATCATGCTGTATTTGACACGGAGAAGAATTGTTCCTTGGAACATGTGATGAAAGAGGCGTCGGTGGCATTGGTGTCCTTGTCAACACAAACATGGCTGTCAACATTGATTCATTTGAATGCCTAACAAACCGAATAGGACGATTACACTTGAGGAGATGTGGCCCACTGCCAGCAATTTCTATCTTCATTGTCTATGCACCAACATCCACATACAAAGAAGATGAAATTGAGAAATTCTACATGGAATTGGAGGAGTTCTATAAAAAAGATCACACCTTCTACAAGATCATAGTCGGTGATTTTAATGCCAAGATAGGACCGAGAAGATCGGGCTGAAGAACTCCACATCGGGACCCATGGCCTAGAATGGAACAAACAGGGTGAGAGACTATCTGAGTTCATCATGTCCACCAAGACTATTCATGGGAACTCACAGTTTCAGAAGGCTGAAGCGAAACGTTGGACATGGGAATCTCCTGGTGGACAGTTCCACAATGAAATCGACCACATCATCTTCAATCGACGGTTTTGTCTGACCGATGTTGCTGTCGTCCCCAAATTCCAGACAGGATCGGACCACCGTCTCCTTCGTGCAAAATTCTACTTCCCGCAACGGGAGAAAAGGCTGCAAAGTTTAAGAAGAGAACTCCCAGAACGACCACCAACTGGGAACTCTTTTAGCACCATTGCGGCAACATGGGAAGATACCATCATTGATGACATCGATGAAGAATACAACCGACTGGTTCAGCACCTCCATGATTGTGCGAAGAATGCCGAGAGAGAAAAACACAAAAGGACGCTTGTCTTCAGAAACTCTCGAGCTCATTCGCCAACGTGGCAAGGCGCGAGCCTCAGGAGATCAAATGCTAACGTCCAAGCTTGCTAAACAGTACAGAGAAGCAATAAAAAGCAGACCTCAAAGACAGAAGAGCAGAAATACTGGAAGATGCAGCAGAAGCCGGGAAAAGTATTCGCACTGCCCGCCTGTCCTTCGCCAACTATAAGACCAAGATGACTGCCCTCCGACGCCCTGATGGATCTATCACATCTTCCAGAAAGGCAATGGAGAAGATTATCCAGGACTTCTACTCAAATCTTTTTGATAGCCACATCCACCTGCCCACATACCAAATTCCACAGGATGGATACGTCATTCCCAACGTTCTCCCTTCTGAAATAAGACATGCCATCTCATCGGTAAAGAAGGGAACAGCACCAGGCCCAGACAAAATCAGACCCGAACATCTGAAGAATCTGCCATCGGTGCTCATCAATACACTAGCTCGGCTCTTATAGGTATAAACAAAAGATTATGCCAAGGACCAATCCCTTCCTCTGAGATTATCTCTTATGGAAAACACTGGAGAGAGAGGTGTCTGGTATAAAGTAATACATCTTAATTTCATGGGCTTCATGAAATATAGATGGTACCCACAAGGTCCTTCTTATTTATTATCTGCACCAGGGTGATTCTGAGTATCTTGTTCTTTGTATACTGAAAGGGTCACACTTGCCTGCATGAGAGCAAACTAGTATGATCTTTCCTATAATCTAAAATGATAGTCTCAACGTAGCCAAGGTAGCCATCTCCTCGTAAATTCTAACTGTCCCACACTGGGTGCAGTGGGTATAAAGAGGGAGCTATGCCCAATCTAGATAATATAGAAGTCTTGTAGATGTATAATGATTCAGAAGTTATTCAGAGTCAAGGTGACTTCTGTAGCTGCCACACCTCTATCAGTGTTTACATAGAAGAGAGATCTCATTAGAATGAACCTTGGCTTAAGAACATGTAAGTAGATTAAGCTATTAATGGGTAAAACAGCAAAGCTCCCAAGTTAGCTAAGCCTGTCATCCAACATGCATGTGTGAATTTATATGTGTGTGATTATAATAATGATTTCATATATAAAACCAACAGGAGACAAAATAAATGAGAATCCCCATATGTGACTCAAGTGGTAGAGCACAAGCCTTGGCTCAATAATTACATTTTGTGGGGCCGGAATAATAGTACAGCGGTAGGGTGTTTGCCTTGCATGTGGACGACCAGGGTTCAATCCCTGCCATCCCATATGGTCCCCAAAGCTTCCAGGAGTAATGCCTGAGTGCAGAGCCCAGGAGTAACCCTGAGCATTGCCAGGTATGACCCAAAAAGCAAAAAAAAAAAAAAATTGCACTTTCTATGTCCTATGAAATGCTGAGAGTGGCTCGAAGAACAATTTTAAAAAAATAATAAAACCAATAAAAAAGCCATCTCATGATTTAATTACTGGATTTCTAAAGTTTCCAAATAGGATCTTAAGCAGCAGAAACTGTTCATACAAGGTTAAAGCTGTGTATTACATGACAGAAATTATTAATTTCTCTTATATCAGCACTGTTGTACACTAGAAGACATGGAAATTAATATTTATATCAGCATATTGACTTGAAATATATAAATGTACATCAATATCTTTGGATAATTAGTGCATATGATTGACTACAGAATACCAGAAAGATTCACAAATTTGTTTGACATGTCACAACTTTTCAAAAACAATAATCACACAACATCCTGAATTCTATCATTTTTAAGTGAACAAGCAAAATATTTCACCCAAGTGCGCCAGAGGCTACTATTCATCCCTGGATAGGTCCAGCACACACTCCACCCCCAAACAGGAATGTTATCACTCATTTGGTGAAACACTGGAATATACTCTAAATTACAGTTAGACTGAAATTTAGAGCTCCTCAGTTAACTAATGTCAAGCCCCCAAAATGTGGCAAAATCAAATTGAATAGGGTAAAAAATATATGAATTTTTGATCATACTTAATGCATTATTAAATATATATGAAAGTAAACTTATATAATTTTATAATACCATGAAGTATATTTATATAATTTTATAAAACCAGGGTGAGAATAGTAATCCTTCAATTAGTAATTTAATCCTTGAACTCAGTACTTATTGGAGAAGTCAGTCATTATTACTATATTGGCATATATAAACAAGCAGAAAGTTGTAAAATTGAGATAAGCAAAGAATGATCACATACATCTCCATATATTTGTATCTCTGAATTTACTACTACTCAACATTGGACTTCATTTTCAATTACTAACTATGTTAAACAGAGGTACCCTCCCTGGCAGCATGGCCTGGCAGGCACGTGGTGGAAGTGTTAGAGCCCCAGGCCTCTGGCAGAAAGTAAAAACTACATCCCCCAGAAGTCCGAGTGGAAGCGGAAGTAAACGGATACTTTAAACCCTCACACCAGTTCACCTCCAACTCAGAAACCCTCCCTGTTCACATATTAAAACAAAAAACAAGAAATTCAACAATAAGGGTAGGTAACATCCATGAAGAGGGAAAAGGAGGACATTTTTGGCAGAGCATCTCTAGAGTCCTATCTATAGCTTGGAAGAAACCCCGGAAGAATCCACCCAGACCACCACAGCACCATGGGGGAAAAACGCAGATCCCCAATTCGAAGAACAGATGAAGAAACCAACCCTGATGATTTGGAAAAAAAAATGTAGATATACATAACCTCTCTGACAAAGAATTCAGAGAAGAAATGGTGAACATGTTTAACAAGCTCAATGAAAAAAATGAAACCGATGTCCAATAAAATACAGGAGAACATAAATGAAGTGGAAAGGGAAGTCAACAAATTAGGGGAGAAAAAGCAGAAATGAGAACAATGCAAATTGAAATATCATCAATATAAAACTCAGTAGATGAAAAGCACAAGGGGGCTCTCAACAGCAGGATGACAGAAGCGGAAGAGAGAATCAGTGAGTCTGAGGATGAGCTGCAGAAGGGACTCAGGCAAATGCACAAGATGGAAAAAGACTGGAAAATGGATCAGCAAAAGAGCAGAGAACATAGGGATGAATGCAAGAGGAACAACATAGAATCATCAGAGTCCCAGAGGGACAGGAAAGCAACCCTAAGGAAATAGGAACAGTTAAACACATCCTTCTTTAAAAGTTCCCAAAGTTAACAGACGAAGGCATCAGATCTAAGAATCCCAAAGGGTACCAGCAAGAAGAGACCCAATAGAAAAATTCCAAGACATATTCTAGTCAAAGTAATGGATACCATATATAGAGACACAATTCTTCAAGCAGCAAGTTAAAGGATGAAGGCATCCAGATCTAAGAAGCCCAAAGGGAACCAGCAAGAGACCCCAATAGAAAAATTCCAAGACATATTCTAGTCAAAGTAATGGATACCATATATAGAGACACAATTCTTCAAGCAGCAAGATCAAAGAAGAAAATTGTATATAAAGGAACATCCATTCCACATTCAGCAGACCTATCAGAAGACACCCTCCAAACGTGAAGGCATTGGTGGGATATAGTAAAAAAACCTCAATGAAATGAATGCATCACCAAAAATTCATTACCTGGTTAATCTCTCACAGATTTGAAGGACAGATACACAGCTTCTTGGATAAACAACATCACAGGAATTTCGTAGACTCAAAACCAACCTTGAAAGAAGGACTGACAGAGCTACTTTAAGATGAAACAAAATCCAAAAAGAACAACAAACCTATACAGAAAGTTGGCATAAAATCCCATGACAATAATCTCTCTCGATGTCAATAGTCTCAAATGATTTGAGGCTCTTCCTGTTCCTGGAGCAAGCAGATGTTCCTGGGATAAATTAGTTTGCAACTGGACGTATGGAGATGTTACTGGTGCCCACTCAAGCAAATCGATGAACAACGGGAAGACAAGTGATACAAGTGATACAAGTGATACAAGTGATGTCAATAGTCTTAAATACACCAATTAATAGACACAGAGTGGAAAATGGATAAAAATTTAAACATAACAGTCTGCTGCCTTCAAGAAACACATCAGAACAGTTGAGCAAAAACAGTCTCAAAGTAAAAGGATGGAAAACAATCCTTCATACAAGCAAACCCCCAAAAAAGGCAGGGTCGCCATACTGGTATACAACAACATAGACTTCAGGCTGAAGACAGTCAGAAGTGACAACGATGGTCACTTTTTAATTATCAAGCGATACTTGATATCAGGAAGAAATTATACACCTAAACATATATGCACCCAATAAGGGATGAGCAGAATACCTAAAATAGCTACAGAGTGCAGAGCCAGGAGTAGCCCCTGAGCATTGCTGGGTGTGACCCAAAAAAGCAAAAAAAAAAAAAAAAAACCCAGCTACTAATAGACTTCAAAGAAGACATTGACAACAACACAATTGCATTTGTAGAGCTCAACACTGCTCTATCAATTCTTGATAGATCACCAAGACTAGAACTTACCAAGGAAATACTGGCCCTAAAGAAGAAATGGAAGAAAAATCACTAATAGATATATACAGAGCATTTCATCCCCAAAAGGCTGGATATACATTTTCCAGTGCACATAGAACATACTCCAAGATAGATCACATGCTGAGCCATAAAACATACCTCCATAAAATCAAGAAGATAGAAATTGTGTCAATTATTTATTCAGACCAGGATGCACTAAAAATGGAAGTTAATTGCACACAAAAATGGAGAATAATACTAAGCACCTGGAAACTAAACAGCTCTCTGCTGAACAATCAGTACGGCATAAAAGAAATCAGAGAGGAAATCCAGGGGTCGGAGTTCGGGGTGATATACCAGTGGGTAGGGCGTTTGCCTTGCATGTGACTGGCCCATACCGGCCCAGATTCGATACCCAGCATCCCATATGGTCCCCGAGCACCCCAGGAGTAATTCCTGAATGCAGAGCCAGGAGTAACCCCTGAGCATCGCTGGGTGTGACCCAAAAAAAGCAAAAAAAAAAAAGAGGAAATAAAAAAATGAGAAGGAATTACCAGAGCTTGTGGGATACAGCAAAAGGACTATTAAGAGGCAATTTCAGGGGACTGAGCAATAGCCCTGCGGGTGGGGAGTTTACCTTGCGGCTGGCCTGTGCCAGCCTGGGTTCGATCCCCAGCATCCCATATGGTCCCCTGAGCATCGCCAGGAGTAATTCCTGAGTGCAGAGCCAGGAGTAACCCCTGAGCATCGCTGGGTGTGACCCAAAAAAAAGCAAGAAAAAAAAGAGGCAATTTCATAGCCCTTCAAGCATTCAACAGAAAAGAGGAAAAGGCCATCATAAACAGTCTGAATTCACAACGTAAGTTCTTAGAAAGTGATCAGCAAAAGGAGCCCAACAGATCACTTTACACTTTACTTGATCACTTAACATCTGGTTGTTCATCGATTTTGTCAAGCGGGTGCCAGTAAAATTTCCATTTGACCCTATCTCGTGCCCTGTAGTCCAATGGCATCTGATTGCTTCAGGAATACGAAGAGCCTCAAACTGTTCATTCAGGGTCTTGATGAAGAAGCCTGACCATCTGTAGGTGGGAGGCCACGTGATTATTTGACATCCCATGGGATCCAGTAGGGATGTCAAAAGATCATGTGGCCACTCAACCAAGGCAGAAAGAAGTAATAAATCTTATAGCAGAAATCAATGAGATGGAATCCCAAACACAATCCAGATGATCAACAAAAGTGACTGGGTTCTTTGAAAAAAAAACAAGATTGACAAACCACTTGCAAGACTTGTAAAAAGGAAAAGAGAAAACACAAATAAACAGAATCATAAATGAAAAAGAGGACATCACAACAGAAACTACAGAAACTCAAAAGATCACCAGAAATTAATATGGGAGTCTCTATACCATGAAACAAGAGAACCTAGAAAATGGACGGATTTCTGAGTTCCTATACCTCCCAAGGCTGCAACAAGAACTGGAATACCCTAACCAACCTATCACCATCATGGAGATGAAACCAGTAATCAAAAGTCTCCCCAAACAAAAAGCTCAGTGGTGTTATTAGAATGATGTCATCAGCGAAGTGGAGGTGGTGTAGTTGCCAACCATCTATCTTCACTCCCATTACTTCCCATTCTAATTGACACATGTTTTCAAGGGTGGCACTGAAGAGTTTTGGTGAAATGGTATCACCCTGTTAAACCCCTCTTTTGACATTGATGATCACTTCTTTGTAGAATGGTGAGATCCTGGTGGTGAATCCATAATACAGTTCACGAAGGATCTTGATGTATTGGGTTTGAACACCATGTTTGGCTAGGGGCTTCGATGACTGCTTCAGTCTCCACAGAATCAAAGGCTTTCTGTAAATCAATGAACGTGAGACAGAGTGGCATCCTGAACTCCCTACACACTTCAATAAATCTGGTTACTGTGTGGACATGGTCGATTGTGCTGAACCCTTTTCAGAAGCCAGCTTGCTCACATGGTTGCCCTTCATCTAATGTTCTGCCAATCCTGTTCAGGATGACTCAAGTGAAGAGCTTGTAGATGACAGACAATAGGCAGATGGGGTGATAGTTGCCAATGTCTTGGATGTCTCCCTTCTTGAACAGTAGAACTGTCTTGCTGGTTTTCCAATGGAGGCCATGTTAAGCTGCGAAAATGAAGGACTAAAATGACAGTCTGCACTTTCAATGCACATACACTCGCAGTGGAAGCATATATCGAGGACCTGATGGTGTCAGCGCAAAAGATCAAGTATGGCATCATTGGTCTTACTGAGACGAGGAAGCATCAATCTCATCACACTATTTTTGATACCAGAGAAGAATTCTTCCTAGTAACATGCGACAAAAGAGGTGTCGGTGGTGTCAGTGTCCTTATCAACAAGAACATGGCTGTGAAAATTGATTCATTTGAATGCCTAACAAACTGAAAAGGATTATTACACTTGAAAAGATGTGCCCACTGCAAGCAGTTTCTATCTTCGTTGTCCACGCACCAACATCCACATATCAGGAAGAAGAAAATGAGAAATTCTACATGGAAATGGAGGAGTTCTATAAAAATGATCACACCTTCTATAAGATCACAGTCGGTGATTTTAATGCCAAGATTGGACAGAGAAGATCGGCTGAAGAACTAACTCCACATTGGGACACATGGCCTAGAATAGAACGAACAGGGTGAGAGACTATCTGAGTTCATCATGTCCACCAAGTCCATTCATGGGAACTCACAGTTCCAGAAGGCTTAATCAAAACGTTGGACATGGGCATCCCCTGGTTGACAGTTCGACAATGAAATTGACCACATCATCTTCAATCGAAGGTGTTGCCTGACGGATGTTGCTGTCGTCCCAAAATTCCAAACAGGATAGGACCACCATCTCCTTTGTGCAAAATTCTATCTCATGGAAAGGGGAGGAAAGGTTCCAAAATTTAAGAAGAGAACTCCCAGAACGACCACCAACTGGGAACTCTTTGGCACCACTGCAGCAACATGGAAAGATACCATCATTGATGACATGGATGAAGAATACAACCGACTGGCTCAGCACCTCCATAATTGTGCGAAGAATGCCAAGAGAGAAAAAACCACAAAAGTACACCTGTCTTCTAAAACTCTCAACCTCATTTGCCTACGTGGCTAGGCAAAAGCCTCAGGAGACCAAATGCTAACATCCAAGCTTGCAAAGCAGTGCAGAGAAGTTATAAAGGAAGATCTCAAAGAGAAATGAGCAGAAATACTGGAAGATGCAGCAGAAGCCGGGAAAAGCATCTGCAACTCCGCCTGTCCTTTGCCAACTATAAGATCAAGATGACTGCCCTCCAACACCCTGATGGATCTATCACATCTTCCAGAAAGGCAATGGAGAAGATTATCCATGACTTGTACTCAGATCTCTTTGACAGTTATGTCCACCTGCCCACATACCAAATTCTGTAGGATGGATATGTCGTTCCCAACGTTCTCTCTTCTGAAATCCAACATGCTATTTCGTCAGTAAAGAATGGAACAGCACCAGGTCCAGACAAAGTCAGACCCGAACACCTGAAGAATCTGCCTTCAGTACTCAATACACTGCCTCAGCTCTTCACACCCTACCTGTCCGAATGCATGGTGCCCTCCCATTGGACATGGTATTATACCTAGAAAAATCTAAACTGTGTTCCAAGAAGTTCCTAGAAATAATATATTCCTATAGTAGAGTGACAGGGTATAAAATCAATACCCAAAATATTAATGGAGTTCCTCTGTGCATATAATAAAATAAAAAGAAAGGGATATTAAAGAAACAATCCCATTCACCGCTATGCTACAGAAAATACCTAGGAATCAGTTTGATCAAGAACATAAAGGATCTCTACAAAAAAAAAAAAGAACTACAAAACATTACTTCAAAAACTAAAAGAGGACCTGAGGAAATGGAGACACATGTCCTGCTCCTGGATTGGGAGAATTAACCTTTTCAAAATGGTAATACTCCCAAGAACTTTATATAGATTTAATGTGGTCCCTTTATTATAAAGATACCCATGACGTTCTTCAAAAGAAATTGACCAAACACTCCTGAAATTTGTGTGGAATGATAAACACCCATGAATAACTAAAGCAATCCTTGGGAGAAGTTGGGAGATAATCACATGGCTGAATCTCAAACTCTACTACAAAGCAGTCGTGATTAAAACAGCATGGCATTGGTATAAAGACAGACACGTAGACCTATGGAATGGAATTGAATATCTTGAACTCTCAAATATATATCCTGAACCTCTCAAATATACACTCAATTAATCTTTGATAAAGGAGAAAAAATATTAAGTGGAGCAAAGAAAGTCTCTTCAACAAATGGTGCTGAGAAAACTGGGCAGCTACATGTGAAAAAATGAATTTAGACCTCCTTCTAATGCAATGTACAAAAGTGAGATCAAAATGGATTATAGACTCGTCAGACATGAATCTATAAGGTAAATCGAAGAAAATTTAGAAAACATTCTAAGACATCGAAACTAAAAGCATCTTCAAAGACCAAACGCCACTGACAAAGCAAATGGAAGCAAAGATAAACACTGTCTTCCGGTTCATCGTCGATTTAGTCGAGCGGGCACCAGTAACATCTCCATATGACCTGTCTCATGCAAGTAGAGCCCAAGGGCACCTGCTTGCTCCAGGAACATAAAGAGCCTCAAACCATTCCATCAGGTCATGGGAATGAGGTCTATAACTGTTACTGGTATTTGGCTTATCAAATACAACACGGGTAGCTTGCCAGGCTCTGCCGTGCGGGTAGCATACTCTTGTAGTCATCTCAAAATCCAGCATTTATTGATGAACAGCGGCCGCAAGAGGCTGTGCTAGCCGGGCTGTAATAGGCTGGTCTGCTGGGTGGAATTCTGACAAGGGGGAAGTCTGGATGTGGAAAATGGAGGTCCTCATGGAGTGGGGGGTCATCTGGCTTGTTGTGAGGCTCTGCTGGGGTGGTGGGCCAGGGCTAGAACCTGCCATCCCTCCCGGGCACCTCATGAGCGGCTGGGCACAGTGAGAGCCAGTAGCAGCTCAGCCCCATGTCTGTCTCTGGATCAGCATACCTGGGCCGGATTAAAAAGACTGCAGTAGGGTGGATCTCGATGAGCCGGGCTGTGATAGGCTGGTCTGCTGGGTGGTCTGCTGCTCGGGATCGCCACCAGGATGAAAAGCAGCAGATCTGGGAGCTGACTCCAGGTGAACAGGTTAGAGAGTCTACGAATAATGCATCACTAAGATTATCTGTGAGGGAAAGAGCAAAGACTGGAATTAAGTGCCCTGAAAGATTTCCCTACCCTCTGGTTTCCCATGAAGTCATGGACTGAGCTGGAACAAGGATCTGTTCTCTGCAGGAAAGAAGAGTCAATCCTAATCTCAGTGCGAGTGTTCTGGTCTGTCTCCTTTCCTTGCAGAAAAGAATTTCAGGAGGAGAGCCTCACAACAAGCCAAACGACCCCCACCCCATGAGGACCTCCATTTTCCACATTCGGACTTCCCCATCATCAGAAAGATAAACAAAAGGGATTATAAAAAAAAACTGAAATGCTTCTGTACCTCAAAAGAAACAGTGACCAAAATACAAAGACAATCCACAGAGTGGGAAAGAATATTCATCAATACCCATCTGATAAGGGGTTAATATCTAGGATAGTTCAGGCACTGATAGCACTTTATGAGAAGAAAACAGCCAACCCTATCAAAAAAATGGGGATAAGAAATGAACAGAAACTTTCTAAAAGAAGAAATTTGAGTGGCCAAAAGCCATATGAAAAAGTGCTCTTCATCATTATTCATCAGGGAGATGCAAATCAAAGCAACAATGAGGTATCATCTCACATCACAAACATAGGCACACATTCAAAACAGCAAGAACAACTGGTGCTGGGGTAAATGCAGGGAAAAAGGGACTCTCATCCACAATTGGTGGGAATGACCACTGGTCCAGCCCTTTTGAAAAACTATATGGACATTCCTCTGAAAACTAGATATTTAGCTCCCATTTTACCCAGCAATACCACTCTTGGGAATATACCCTGGAGACCCAAAAACACATACCTGAAACACTAGATGTAATTCATTATTCATCACAGCACTGCTACTCATGATTGCCAGAATCTGGAAACAACCCAAGTGCCAAAGAACAGAGGACTGGCTAAAGAAACTATGGTACATCTACACAATGGAATACTATATAGCTGTCAGAAAAGATGAAATTATGAAATTTACCTGCAAATGGATGGACATGGAGACTATCATGTTAAGTGAAATTATTCAGCAGGAAAAGGACAGATAAAGAATGACTGCATTCATTAATGGGATGTAAGTAATACCACTGTTTTACTAAGTGTGGAAAATGGTAATGTCAGACTAGAACTCACAATTGAATATATACAAAGGGTTTACATGATAAACCCTAAACATCTGTAGGACAAGCCAAAATGTGTAAAAGAAGAGATACAGAGACTGAGACAGAGGGAGAGAGAGAGAGAGAGAAAAGAGAAAAAAAGAAAAGGTGCTTGCAAAAGAGGCAGGCTGGAGATGGGTAGGAAGGAACTGGAAACATTGGTGATGGGAATGTGGGACTGGTGGAGGGATGGGTGCTGGAACACTGTATTACCGAGAACCAATTATGAAAACCTTTGTAACTGTATATTTCACGGTGGTATAATAAAAAAAAGATTAAATACTTCTGGTATCATATTGAGTAGAAGAGGGAGAGGGGGCAACCTTGTCTTTTCCCTGATCTTAGGGGGAAAGCTTTCAATTTTTCTCCATTGAGAATGATACTGTGGGCTTTTTGTAGATGGCTGTAACTATCTTGAGGAAGGTTGCTTCAATTCCCACTTTCTGTACGGTTTAATCATGAACATGTGTTGGATCTTGTCAAATGCTTTTCTGCGTGTATTGAAATGATCATATGGTTTTTATTTTTTCTCTTATTGATATGATATATTATGTTGATTGACTTTCAAATGCTGAACCATCGTTGCATTCCTGGTATGAATCCTACATGGTCAATATGTATAATCTTTTTGATGAGTCTTTGGATTCTGTTTGCTAGTATTTTGTTCAAGAAATTAGCATCGGTGTTCATCAGGGATATTGGTCTGTAATTTTCTTTCTTTGTGTTGTGTCTCCCTGCTTTGAGTATCAGGTGATATGTGCCTTGTAGAAGTTGTTTGGGGTGTTACTGTTTCCTCTATTTCCTGGAAGAGCTTGAAAAGGACAGGCAGTAGATCCTCCTTAAAAATTTGGTAGAATTCACTAGTGAAACCATCTTGACATGGACTTTTGTGTTTGGGCAGACTTTGAATTACTGTTTCAATTTCCTCAATGGTGATAGGCTTATTCAGGTGTTGCAGGTCTTCTTGTATCAGTCGTGGGAGGTTATAGGACTTCAGGAAATAATCCATTTCTTCTAGGTTCTCAGGTTTCATAGCATACAGGTTCTCAAAGTAATCTCTGATGATCTTTGAGATTTCTGTGGTTTCTGTTGTGATGTCACATTTTCATTTCTGATACTGTTTATTTGTGTTCTGTCTTTCACTGTCCTTACAAGTCTTGCCAGTGACTTGTCAATCTTGTTTAGCTTTTCAAAGAACCATCTCTTGGATTCATTAATCTTTTGGACTGTTTTTTGGGTTTCCAGCTCATTGATATCCTCTCTAATTCATATTATTTCCTTCTTTCTTCCTGGGTTGTGTGCCTTTTGTTGGTCTTATTCTAATATTTTGAGCTGTGAAGTCTGGTTATTTATGTGGGCCCTTTCTTGTTTCCTGATGTATGCTTGCAGGCTATGAACTTTCCTCTTAACACTCCTTTTACCGGTACCAGAAGTTCTTATAGTTGGTGTTTTCATTTTCATTTGTTTCCAAGAATCTTTGGACTTCCTGTTTGATTTGCCCATCTGATTTTCAATGACTTGGCAAAGACACAGCGTCCCTGACTCTGGAACAGCAATGGAGGTCAGAGCTCCGGTTTCCTTCTTTCACTTGAGTGAGGGATGATATTCCAAGCATAGCTCTTTTTGATTCCTCTTTGGAAGACCCAAAGAGAATTCTCATCCTGCTTTCGTAGGGCCCAGGTCTCTGAGGCGTATGTTAATGCAGGGAGAACAGTGGAGACAAAGAGATGTGCCCGGAGCCGGATATTCTTTGTTCTTTTGGCTATTTCTTTGATTTTTTTTTTCTTTTTGGGTCACACCCGGAGATGCTCAGGGGTTACTCCTGGCTCTGCACTCAGGAATTACTCCTGTCAGTGCTCGGGGGACCATATGGGATGCCGGGGATCGAACCCGGGCCGGCATGGGTTGGTCGCGTGCAAGGCAAACGCCCTACCCGCTGGGCTATCGCTCCGGCCCCTTTCTTTGATGTTTTTGAAGTCAGTCCATTCTGCTCTCTTCCTCCTGTGTAGCTAAGGTTTTAGATCATTTATCATGTTGACTTCTCGACCTAGGTACACATAACTGCTGCATTCAGAGATGTTTGTTCCATTGAGAGTGAATGTGGCCTCTGGAACTAGTTCATTTATCATGAACATAGTTTTGTTGAGATTCAGCTGTAGACCTATCTTTCCACATTCTCGGTCAAAGTCAGCCAGCATTTGTGCCACTTGGCTAATGTTTTTGATGTTATTAGAACGATGTCATCAGCGAAGCAGAGGTGGTGTAGTTGCCGACCATCTATCTTCCTTCACTCCCATTCCTTCCCATTCTAACTGTCACATGATGTTCTCGAGGGTGGCGCTGAAGAGTTCTGGTGAAATGGTATCTCCCTGCCGAACCCCTCTTTTGACATTGATGATCACTTCTTTGTATAATGGTGAGATCCTGGTGGTGAATCTGTAATACAGCTCACGAAGGATCTTGATGTATTGGGTTTGAACACCCTGTTTGGCTAGGGCTTGGATGGCCGTTTCAGTCCCCACAGAATCAAAGGCTTCCTTCAAATCAATGAACGTGATACAGAGCGGCATCTTGAACTTCCTACAAACCTCAATGAGCTTGGTTACTGTGTGGATATGGTCGATTGTGCTGAATACTTTTCAGAAGCCAGCTTGCTTCCATGGTTGCCCTTCATCTAATGTTCTGCCAATCCTGTTGAGGATGACTCGAGTTAACAGCTTGTAGATGTCGATCAACAGGCAGATGGGGCGATAGTTGCCAATGTCGTGGATGTCTCCCTTTTATTTTATTGAGGTATGATTTGTGGCTCAGTATGTGGTCTATCTTGGAGAATGTTCCATGTTTACTGGAGAAAAAGGTGTATTCAGCTTTTTTTTGTGATGAAAGGCCCTGTAAATATCAACTAGCTCTCTTTCTTCCATTTTTTCCTTCATAGCCAGTATTTCCCTGGTACGTTTCAGTCTCACTGATCTATCCATAGTTGATGAAGCAGTCTTGAAGTCTCCAACTATTATTCAATATAGTACTGGAAAGTACTTGCCATAGCAATCAGAGAAGAAAAGGACATTAAGGCATCCAGATAGGCAAGGGAGAAGCCACATTATCACTATTTGCAGATGATATGATATGATATCATACCTTGAGAACCCTAAACTCTCTACCAAAAAACGCTAAGAAACAATAGATGCCAGTAGAGTAGCAGGGTACAAAATCAATACCCAAAAGTCAGTGGCTTTCCTATATACAAATAATGAAAGAGAGAAAAGGGATATAAAGAAAATGATCCCATTTACAACTGTGCCACAGAAAATTAAATACCTAGGAATCAGTTTAACGAAAAATATAAAGGATCTCTACAAAGAGAACTACCAAACATTATTCATGAAAGAAAAGAGGACACAAGGAAGTGGAAACACATTCCCTGCTCATGGATTGGGAGACTCAACATTGTCAAAATGGTAATACTCCTTAAAACTATATACAGATTCAATGCCAACCCTATAAGTATACCATGACATTCTTCAAAGAAATTGACCAAAACTTCTGAAATTTGTATGAAATAATAAATCCCCACGGATAGCTAAAGAAATCCTTGGGAAAAATAATATGGAAGGCATCACCTTTCACAACTTCAAACTCTACTACAAAGCAGTGGTAATTAAAACAGCATGGTATTGGAATTAAAACAGACCTGTAGACCTATGGAATAGAGTTGAGTACCCTGACAATCAACCTCAAATACATGAACAATTAATCTTCAATAAAGGATCAAAAAGTATGAAATGGAGCAAGGAAAGCCTCTTCAACAAGTGGTGCTAGGAAAACTGGGCAGCTACATGTAAAAAAATGAAATGGTCCTCTGTCTAATACTATGCACAAAAATCAGATCAAAATGGATTAAAGATCTCAATATCAGACCTGAATCCATTAAGCACATTGGACAAAATATAGGAAAAACCCTCCACGACATTGAAGCTAAGGACAACTTCAAAGAAGAAACACCACTAATAAAACAACTAAAAGAAAAGATTATCATATGGAACTACATGAAGGTAAAAGCTTCTGCACCTCAAAAGAAACAATAACCAAGATACAAAGACAGTCCACAGAATAGAAAGAATATTTATCCAATACCTATCAGATAAGGGGTTAATATCCAGGATATATTAGGCCCTGGTAGAACTTTACAAGAAGAATACAGCCAACAACATCAAAAAATGGGGAGAAGAAATAAGCAGAAACTTCGACAAGGAAGAAGTTTGAATGGCCAAAAGACATGATAGAAAGCTCAGCAACATTAGTCATCAGGGAGACGCAAATCAAAACAATGAGATTGTTGGTGGGAATGTTGACTGGTACAGCCTTTATGGAAAACTATATGGACATTCCTCCAAAGACTAGAAATTAAAATCCCATTTGACCAAGCCATACCACTCCTGGGAATATAACCTGGGAAGCCAAAAACACGCAGCAGAAACACCATCCCTTTTATGTTCATAGCAGCATTATTCACAATAGCCAGGATCTGGAAACAAAATGAGGGCCCAAGAATTGATAACTGGATAAAGAAACTTTGGTACATCTACATAATGGAATACTATGCAGCTGTTAGGAAAAATAAAGTTATGAAATTTGCCAATAAATCGATGGACTTGGAGAGGATCATGTTGAGTGAAATTAGCCAGAAGGAGAGAGACAGATATAGAATGACTGCATTTATTTGCATGACATATATATATATGTCATATATATATACATATATATATATACATATTATGAAACATATATATATATGTCATATATATATATATATATATACATATTATGAAACCAACATCCAAGATCAGGCAAAACGTGGATCAGGAGCTTTGTCAAAGGTGGAAATTACCACGAACGTGTGGGAGCAGAGGTTAGGTAAGACAGATAAGGGAACAGTGTGCCAATAATTGTCTAAAGTTCTATTACCACATAGAACCTAACATTAAATATAGGTAAAAAGATACACATGATAACCTCAAAGTATATGTATTACAATCCACAATATGTAAGAAAAGGAAGAGTAAGAGAGAGAGAGAAAAAGAAAGTGAGAAAAGAGTTAAAGAACCTGTCATAGAGGCAGGCTAGGTGAGGGAGTAGGGAATCAGGGACATTAGTGGTGGGAAATGGGCACTGGTGGAGGGATGGGTGCTGGAACACTGTTTGGCCAATACCCAAACATGAACATTTTTGTAATTGTTTATCTCATGGTGGTATAATAAAATATATTTAAAAAAAGTTAAGTACACTAAATACTCCATAATGAACATAATTTTAGGCACTGGATACAGGCAATAAATAAATAAATGAATACCTAAATAGATAAATAAATAACAGGAACTATAATCTCTTCCCTCATACAATATATAGGCTAGTGTTAAAAAGAAAGCAGAGTGAAAAGTTAAGGAAATGGAAAGTATTTCCCATGTTAAGTACCAGAGAGTAAGGGAAACCCAAAAGGGAGATAGAGAGCTAAGGGAGAATGATGATGCAATACTAAACCAGCTAGTCAGAAAACATGAAAGAAAAGGTCTCACTGAGAACAGGATTTCACACAAATAACTAAAAGGCAATTATGCAAAATTAAGTTTATGTGAAGGATGTGCACCCAGCATATAAAACTACACATAGGAAGGCGCAGAGGCATAAGTGTGCATGTCAACTTCAAAACAAACACTGAGCATATAGTAAACAAGCATAAAGTTGTAAAATGAAGTTATGACATTAAAGTTGTCTTAACTGGGGTATATTGCTTATTGTGAGAAAAATATGTATTATGTATAAATTCAGCAGTGAATTCCAGAAATTCCATCACTGATACACGTGATGTATAAATTCAGACCTTAAATATAATGGGATCTTTGAAGAAATTTGAATGGCCAAAAACATATGAAAAAATGCTCATCATCACTAATCATCAGAGAGATGCAAATCAAAACAACAATGAGATACCACTTTACACCACAGAGACTGGCACATATTCAAAAGAGCAAGAACAAGTGCTGGCGTGGATGTGGGGAAAAGGGGACACTCATCCATTGTTGGTGGGAATGCCGGCTGGTACAGCCTTTCTGGAAAACAATATAAACTTTCCTCCAAAGACTAGAAATTGAACTCCCATTTGACCTAGCCATACCACTCCTGGGAATCTACTCTGGGAAACCAAAAATACGCAGCGGAAACACCATCCCTACTTTTATGTTCATAGCAGCATTATTCACAATAGCCAGAATCTGGAAGCAACCAGAGTGCCTGAAAATCGATGACTGGATAAAGAAGCTTTGGTACATCTACACAATGGAATACTATGCAGCTGTTAGGAAAAATGAAGTTACAAAATTTGCCTATAAATGGATGGACATGGAGAAGATTATGTTGAGCGAAATTAGCCAGAGGAGAGAGACAGATACAGAATGACTGCATTTATTTGCATGGCATAAATATATATGTACACATTATGATACCAATATCCAAGGTCAAGTGAAACATATATCAGGAGGTCTTGTCAAAGGTGGAAATTATCACAAACGTGTGGGAATCAGAGTTTAGGTAAGACAGAAAATGGAACAGTGTGCTAATAATAGTCGAGGGTACTAATGCCAACCTAGAACTGAACATTAAATAGAGGCAAAAGGATACACATGACAACCCTTTAATGTATGTTCTGTAATCCATAGTCTGGAGGGGAAGGAAAAGAGAAAGAGAGAGAAAGGCAAAGAAATAAAGAACCTGCCATGGAGGTGGGCTGGGGAAGGGGGAGGGAACCGGGGACGTTGGTGGTGGGAGATGGGCACTGGTGGAGGGACGGGTGCTGAAACACTGTATGACCAAAACCCAAACATGAACTTTTTAATTGTATATCTTTTTATTTGTATATCTCACGGTGGTATAATAAAATACTTAAAAAAAAATAATGGGATCAGGTCTTCAAGGGTTATAGCCTCCAAGCATCCAGGAGTGACATAGCATCAACGGGTTTCCAGCTATTGTAGGTGCACTCCTAATAGGTGCATGTGAAAACAAAGAAACAGGAGCAGCAGCCCCTCTGATGATAATGTGATTTACACTGTCATAGCTCAGGCCTACCAGATGATAGATGCAGAAGCGAATCACCATCTCTTGGCAGCTTCCTAGAGAGAGCAGCCTAGCTGACACTTTGATTTCAGACTTCTGTCTCCAGGATTGAAACAAAAGAGATTTATCTGAAACCACCTACTTTGTGACCCTTTGTTATTGCAGCCAGAGGAAGTGGTCAATGTGGATTTAAAGTCTACCCGGTCTATATAAATTTTATTATATTGAATATTGCTTATAAAACATTTATAATAAAAGTATTTCTCTGAATAAATATGTGTTATAGTCAATGTATAGAATACTTAAACATTATATAAATTTCTTATACAATTATATAAATTGTTAATATATTTTACTAGTTAAATATAAATTCACATGACTGTCAAAGTAAATAAGCAAATGAATTACTATTGCTGTTCTTACTCCAACTTAGCACTCCCTTAACAGAGGCCACTAGGGGTTACAAGATTTATCCATGATTTTCAATGTAAGTTAATTGTGAGGGTTCAATTTTGAGCAAGATGTCAAGTAAAAAACATGCTTTGATACTCTGTACAATATTGATACTGTTTGATACCCTTTGATACTCTCGATAGAACTGATATTTTTCTCCCTTTAACATATTTTAATATAGAAGTGTCATAGGTATGCATGAAAGTATGTGCTAAATATATGCAACTATTAAAAGGCTTGAATTTTTTTTGCAATCCTTAGTGTGTGTGTTTATATATGTATATATACAAATATATGTTTTATACATATATATAGAACAGGACTAAGGAACATAACATTTTGATAACTTAATTTGTATATTATCAATAGAAAATTCAGAAGTAAATGAATATGCAATGGACACAGTTAAAATAGTACCTGAATATGACTCCAAAGGTTTTATAATGAATATCTATTAAAGATGAATTAAACAGACTATTAAAAATGACAAGAAATCTATACATAACTCTTAAAAAGTATGGCTTTACTATGATATAGAGCATAATGTTTCAATATTCATAATACAATTATTTCATTTCAAATAAAATTGTTTTCAATCTTTACATCTATATTGCTTCAAACCTTAAATATTCTTCAAATTTTGGCATTCATTATGTTATAAATATTTAAAATTTTCTTAACTAGTGAAACTTTAATCACCTATAAGTTCCAAACTATAGTATGGCTTTAATATGTATTAAATGAGAAAGTCCAAAACAATCTTCCATAACTGTGAACTTAAATAGACCTAGGCAATTGCAAATTATAATGAGTTACATCATAATACCTGGCATACAAATTCTAGCCAATGCCAACATAGAATGACAAAATGGAATCTGGAAAATATGTGTACACAATGTTATCACAATGGAACTATCTTAAAAAATGAACTATGGGGTTGAAGACATAGTATAGTTGGTAAAGTGTTTGCCTTGTAGTCAGTTTACCTGGGTTGGAGTCCCTGTCATCTCGTATGTTTCCCCAACCCTGAAGAGAATGATCCCTGAGCACAGACCCAGGAGTTAGTCCTGCGCATAGACTGGCGTGACCCTAAAACTAAGCTAAACATAAAATAATCAGATATCATTTTTATTTGTTTTTAAGAAATTAAAATGATTTAAAAGAAATTTACTTAGAAAAATGAAGGAATGAGAGATACATGCCTATGGGAGTACTGGGCTTTTCCAGAGGGGAAAAACACTGATTTTGCTTTAAAAGCACCATAAATAGTGCCTAATGTACCATTAAATTTACTTGTCACTCATGAGTGGAGACTTTGATTCTAGTCCCCGCACCTTCAACAGTTACTTTCCCTCTCTGAACTCAGCTGCTCATAATATAGTACTTCAAAATTCCTTCTAGCTTCACATAGACGCTAAAATAGCAACATCATCAGTACTGGCATTTCATTTAAAGATAAATATCAATTGAAAAATGCATATGTAGGATCACAATAAAATGCATTTAGCTGTACAGATAGTACAGCAGTTAGGGCACCTGCCTTGCATGCATCCAACCTGTGTTAGATCTCCTGTACCCCGTTATAGCCCTCCGACCCTGTCAGAAGTGATCCATAAGAACAGAGCCAGGAGTAGCCCTGAGCACTACCAGTGTGAATAAAAGTTAACATTCAGTGTTTGGGTCTTTTTTGTACCCTGAGATTGAATACAACCAAAGTACAGGGGACAGAGTGGGCATCCACAGGGGATGGTGGAAAGGACTCTTGCCTTAAGTATGCTGGTATGGTTCAGTCTCCAGCACCACACATGGTTCCAACAGCACTGTCAGGGGTGATTCCTAAATGCTGAGCCAAGAGTAAAACCTGAGCACTTCTGGGTGTGCTCTGCCCCTGTCCCCCAATACAACCATAGTTTGCTTTTTTTAGAAGTATATATTTGATGAATAAAAAGAGATGGCTAAACTACTGGAAAAAAACTATTCATATAAATGTGTTTAATTTGTATCTCCTTTGGCTTAAAAACCATATCTCTTTATCAAGGGAACTTAAGTTTACTATCTAACCTTACACTTAGTGAGAATCATTGACAAAATTTTATATATCTTAGATAATATGTTCTATAGAGAATACTAAATCACATGCTAATATATATCCTTGAATGAAGAACATGATTACTCTATAAAAGTATTGAGTAGATATACAATTACATATACTTTATTTCTAGAAATCAGTTTTCAACACTGCAAAATTTAGCAATTAATAGTTTTACCTATAAATTGTACATAATTATGTGAACTAGAAAAAAACTGTATAGCAGCTTTGTATCTTTTGTTTTGGGGAAAAGTTACGCATAATCAAATCAAATTCATTTTTACATTGCTTTCAAAGCACTCATAAACAGTTGTAGAACATGATTATTTTAAATAATAAAACATTGCTTTTAATATTATCATGTACTGTCAGATTCTGAAACTTAGTAATTATAAGCTCACTATTAGTTTCAAATTTTAGTGTAAGAAAATGTAAAAAATTCTTAGAGGACCAGACAGATAGGATTGCAGATGTTTACCCTGAATGCAGCCAACCCAGATTTGACACTCGATATGTCTCTCACTTCGGAATCCATCACACATGACCCCTGAGAGCAGAGACATGAGAAAGTGCTAAGCACAGCCCGATGGCCCCAAAACAGAAAAGTCAATTCTATTCTGAAGCTCACGCTCTGCAATCCAGAGATTTGGGTCAGATCCCTAGCACTGCACAGACCCGACACCAAGCACGAACATAGACCTCTGAACACAGGGAAGAAAGTTGCCACTGAGGAAGCACTGCTGGGCACAGTCCTAAAACAAATTATTTTAAAAGTTTAATTATTTATTCAAATTTTAATATAATTTTAATATATTAATTTGATATGATTTATATTAACTTATATAATTTTAATATAATTTCCCCATAAAGGATTACTTGGCAAAATAATTGTGTGTTATACTATTTAATTGGTTATGATTAATAAATGCTTTAGCCAAAAAGTATAAGAAAAAAAGTTATACTGAAAGCATTTTAAAGGTCAATTAAAAATTAAATAGAACTAATGCAAGCATAGAACATCTCAGCCTTAAATGTGATACAACTGAAAAGCAAATCTTTATCAATCAGTATTTAAAAAAAGTTTCCACTGGTCTTTCATAAATTTAGAATAAGATATTAAATGATATTAAAGAAAAAAATTAAATTTCATCAATTGATATGAAAGAAGTATAACTTAACATGGGTAGAATTTTCATAGCCTAAAAATTACCTGCACACAGAGAGAACTCAAGTTTGCCACTTCTCTCGGGTCTCAGAGCTGAGAACAAAGGTAAGTGATCATTAACTTTCAGCCAGAAGCAAACCTGCCCTCCTATCTCAAGAGAGTCTGTGTTTTGCCTTTCCTCTTGCTCCTCCAGAACAGAGGAAAGGTAGCTTTCTCTCTTCTTGAAGAATTTGCTTTGATATGCACAGCTAGTTCATACTTTCACAGTGTAAAGTTAACTTTGCTTGAATTATATCAGAGGTCAAAGAAGGTGACCAAATCTGGCAATTTGAACAGCTAAAATGCAATCTTATTTTTTTCTCTGATGTTGATAAAGCTGTATATTCAAACACATATATGCATTTTGTCATATATAAATATATATATGTATATATATATACATATACATATATATTTATATATGACCGAATCATTTTGCATCATGTATAGAATATGTTGCAAAAAGGGCTATGTAGAAATCCCAGTGAGTCTTCAAAAAACACAAGGCTAAATCATAAAATCATTTATGAAAAGTTACAGAAAGGCCTACTTCATATGCTTGATTACTGAAGGTCAGTTAGTTCTCTTGTTTCCTAAATGCACAAATTATGTAAATTGGTCACAAAGGGTATTTACCTAAGGAAGTGATGATGAATCTGTAAGTGGGTCAAGGTTGGCAATACTGTAGTTGAAGAAATGACTACAGTTACAAAAGTAAGGCCTATCACTTAGTGAAGTTTCTAGGTAAGAATATTACCAAATTTCAACCCATTACCTCATTCTCTAAACCATATAAGAAAGACATATTTTAAACTCTGTAAACACTAGACTCAGAACTGTGTTTAATTATGTAAGATCATATAGCTAGTATACATTGCATCCTGCATTCTAATTTTGGTTTGTCTGAATTCAAGCTCCGTGTTCTCCATCGAACATTGACAAACTTTCCTATGATCAGTGACCATGAATAATTTAAGTGAAAGATTTATTTAAATATAATAACTAAGCAATGAAAGCTTTAAATATGTTTCCAAAGGCCTTGAAGCTTCTGGAAAAGTTTTGGAATACACACCAACAAACCAAACTTCAAACTGAAGTACAACCAGAAATCAACCATATATCACAGAAATAGCTTCATAAGCTCATAGCCAGCACTGCCTAGAAGACATGTGTACCATAAATCTGGAGGGAGGTGACAGTAGCAATGAATTGGTAGAGGCAGATGTATTGTTGCACTAGATAACATTACCAGTCATGACACATCTGAGGCAGGACTGAGACTATAGAAATAACAGTCTATAATATCAGTGACCTTCAGGATCTCACAGAAAGACTGCTGCTGGCAGGCAGAGTACTGTAACCAAACCTGAATCTCAGTCCTAATTTTTTAAGTGAAGCAATATAGTTTTCTATCCAATAAAACTAGTTTAGAAAGACAGGAGAAAAAGAGGAAATATCTGTTCAAGTGAGAACATGAGCTTCTCCAGAGTGGAAAAAGTAAGTAAAGAAACACAAAAACAAGCAAGTAAAACTCATGTTCATGTGAGCACAAAATCTAAAGAGCAAGCCTGAGTCACGATGCTTTAAGCTAGTGACAGCTGGGCAAGAAATACATATAGCTACTCCATCTTGGACTAACAGAGACTGAGCTGAAGTCCAGAAGTGAAGCTGTGATGCAGACTTCAGTTACACATAGGGGTCAATATGTGGTCATGGATCTTAAGGGGCAGGTGGAGAACTCTCTCCAGACCATACCTTTCCTAATCCCCAACAAACAGCATTGAGACCTATTAATTTTATCTCCTAAACATCTAATTCCTCCACATCAGTCATAGAATCAAAGAAGAATTCTGATAATAAAACCATTAAATACACAGGAACAGGTAAATCCAAAGAAAAAACCCAGAGGTTAATAAGCAAAAAATTCCAATCATACTCAGAATATTACACAAATGAAATATAATTCCCCCCAAAAATTCTGAAAGCATTGTTCACAAAGTTAGAACACAATAATAAAATTTATATGGAACATACATCCTCCATAAAATTTATATGGAACCATACATAGCCAAAATATAGTTGGGAAATATCACATTTTTATGACATTAAATAAAACTATACAGAGCCTCAGAAGCTGGAAACCACCACACTCAATTTCCACCGTGTTCACAGGCCAATCTCCACTGCTTGGAGGAGCTCCACCAGGATATGAAATCTGTTGAAAAACTCGGATACGTGAGTTTTGTGACTGAAATCTCCAAACTTTCACAGAATCAGGGATGAGCTACCTAATCCATCTGCCTGTTCTTCCTGAAGGTCTGACAGTCAAGCCCATATCCCAAAGCCATCACATAGCTAAAAATTTAACTCCAGCTTTATGACCATGTTAAAAACTTTGGAATTCCTGTCGGCAAGCAAAAGTGGCCATGCAACATCTCAAACTCTACAAATTGATAAACCAAGCAGCACACCATATTTAAAGACATGTAAATCAAAGACAACCAATGACACAATATAACCATTCACTGCCTATCCTGTAACAACATATAAGCAATTTCTTATACAAGAAAGTAATGTTGTATAAGAAATATACAACATTACCTACCTAATGGCTCCATGGTGAGATTAATAATCTCCACTACCTTTCTTCCAAGAAAATGTTTCTTGATCAATTTTAATAAATTATTTATAACAAGTAATATAAAATAAAATTTTAAGGGCATGCCAAGAGGGCAAATTTGAAATATTGGTAGAGAGAAGGTTAAATGGTGTGGGATTGCTGTTGGAATATTGAATAAACAAATTATCATGAACGACTTTGTTAACAAATAAAAAAATAAAAATAATAATATAAAGCTATAATAATCAAAACTTCGTCGCACAGGCATAAAGATAAACTGTCAGATCAATGAATTAGAAGTAAGAGTTCAGAAGCAAACCCTCAATTCTAGGGGAGTAAATCTTTGACAAAGGAGTTGAGTGGATAATATGAGCAAGAAAAAATCTCTTTTACAAATGTATTTGGAAAAATGGACAACTGCATATGCAAAAATAAAAGTAAGTCCACATTTCTTGCCACAAAATTTGATACAAAATGAATTAAAGAACCTTGAGATCATAAAATAATTAATAAAACACTAGTAAAATGTACAGGGAGAACTCTCCAGTATATGGATATCAAATACCTTCAAAAATTTGATCTCATATTGGTAGTCTGTTCGTTGATTGTGAGTCTTTTCTCCATCTTCTGTTGTTGTCTACAGAATCTCTGAACCTCGTCTTCGAGATCACTAATTCTTTCTTCAGTAGCTGTTACTCTGCTTTGGAGGCCTTCCACTGTGTTTTCAGTTCACTTACCTCATTTTTAAGATCTGTCATTTCTGCTTGTTCTTTGGCCTGAAATTTACTCAATTCTGCTCTCATGTCCTCCTGTATTTTATTGACTTTGTATTCCATTGTTTCTCTGAGTTCCTTGTGCATCTTTAACAGTTCCTACCGAAATTCCTTTTCAGAGAGGTTATATAGCTCATCGTTATTGCTTGACTCATCTGTATTAGTGACTTCAATCATTGAGCTTGAAGGAATTCAGCGTGGCTTTACCATAATGACTATCGTAGGTTGAAAATGTGTGTTCTGGGTGACTATTCAAAAGAGTTAGTAGGTGCCTGAATTACTTTGCAGTTTGGGATGGATAGCAAGAAATGTAGGGGCAACTGCTCAGCGGTATCTCAGGTGGATAGATACTACTTCACGCGGATGCGCTAGCATCTGCGCAGTTTGTATTTTGGGGTGTCGGTGGGTGGTTCCGGAGTCAGGGGTAGGGGTGAAAGTAGTCTGGAAGAAGACTGAAGAAGCTGGGTGTGGCTTGGTCCCCTTCTCAAAGTTCCAGTCCTTTAACCTGAAACTGAGTGCCTCGGGGATGAGCTCCCTTTGGACCCAGCCATACCTCTCCTGGGAATATACCCTGGGAAGCCAAAAACACACAGCGGAAACACAATCCATACTTTTATTTTCATAGCACCACTATTCACAATAGCCAGAACCTGGAAACAACTAGTATGCCCGAGAACTGATGACTGGATAAAGAAACTGTAGTACATCTACACAATGGAATACTATGCAGCTGTTAGGAAAAATGAAGCTATGAAATTTGCCTATAAATGGATGGAAATAATCATGGAAATAATCATGTTGAGTGAAATTAGTCAGAAGGAAAGAGAGAGATACAGAATGACTGCATTTATTTGCATGACATAAATATATCAGGTGGTCTTACCCAAAGTGGAAATTACTGCAAAAGTGTGGGAGTCAGAGGTTATGTAAGACAGAGAAGGGAGCATGTGTGTATAAATGTCTAAAGGGCTAATACCAACCTAGAACTGAGCATTAAATACAGGCAAAAAATGCACATGACGGCTTCTAAGTGTATGTAGTACAACCCACAATGTCTAAGAGAAGGAAAAGAGAGAGGGAGAGAGCAAACAGATAAAGAACCTGCCATTTAGGCAAGCTATGGGAGGGGGAGGGAATTGGGGACATTGGTGGTGGGAAATGGGCACTGGTGGAGGGCGGGGTGCTGGAACACTATGTGACCAAAACCTCTAAACATGAACAACGTTGTAATTGTATATCTCACGGCGGTATAATAAAATGTTTAATAAAAAATTATGAATGGGAATTATACAAATGGGAATTCTATTATGTTCAAAAGAGCAATCTATATCACTAAATACTTTTAGTATATGAAATATTATTATATATCATTAAAAATGTTATCTCACGAACAAAAACAAGAAAAATGAACTAATTGGAGTACATAAAACAAAAATGTTTATATTTTGTCCAGGAAACTCAGGTTATAATATAAAGATACATTGTTGAATTGGAAAATATTTCATCACAGAATGAATCAGGTATAGGATTAATATCCAAAGCACATAAAAACTCACAAAGTGTAACGACAATGATCTCATAAAAAAATGAGATGAGAAAATGAACAAAGAGTTCCATGACAAGGACATGAGGATGACTCAATGAGCATATGTAAAACTGTTTAGGGTTCCTTATTTTTAGAGAAATATACATCAAAACATTAGTGAGGTATCATACCCCACTAGTGAAAACAGAATGCATTAGTAAGTTTGGAAACACTTAGGATATGCACTAGGTTGGGATATGGAGAGGGACATCTTGTTTACTGATGGTGAGAATTTTGTACAGTCAGACTCCATAGGAAACAGTAATGTTGATTTCTCTAACATGTAAAAGAAGAGCTTCTTTATGACCCAGAGAGTTGACTTGCTAGCCTCAGCTCCAAAATACAAAAACACTAATTCAAAAAGATATACACCCACACCTACATTAATTTAAGTGCTTAATAAAATGGAAAAAAACCAACTACCCAGACACAGATAAATTGCCCAAGAAGTTGTGGTATAGATAGAAAAACTGGATTATTATGCAGCTCTATTGCAACTTGGATGGAATGGAAGATATAATGCTAAGAAAAAAAAGGAGGGAGACGAGCAAGCGATTGATGTAACTCAACTCTAGTGTGTGGAGAATCAAAACAAGGTTAGAGACAATAATAATTGATTACAAACTCCAGTACCTGAGTTCAGACTAAGAACATCAGTTTAGTGGTACAGTATGGATGTGCTACATGGGGCATAAATGGACACTTTTATGATGGTAAAAAGATATAAATAGTAGGATAGAATCCAAGGGGAGAGTAGAACATTACCAATTCAAAGGACACATCATTGATGAACAAGAACTTGAGCAAAAATCCAAATTTCTTATTTCTGAATCCATCACGCAAAACCCAGACAAGAGGAGGGAAAAAAAGTATACAAAAGATTTTCAATCAAGACTTCTCCAAATTAAAAACCTGTCAGGCTAGAAGAGAGTGGAATGAATATTAAAATGAAACAATAAAATAAAATAAATATAATAAAAATAAATAAAATAAAAACAATAAAAATGCTGTCTGTGAAAACTATTATCTAAATTATCTTTAAAATTATGTTTAATTATAAAATATTTTTATAATTATTATCTAAGGGGCTGGAGCAATACTCCAGCAGGTAGGGCATTTGCCTTGCATGCGGCCAGTCTGTGTCAACCTGGGTTCGATCCCAGGCATCCCATATGGTCCCCCGAGCACCACCAGGAGTAATTCCTGAGTGCAGAGCCAGGTAAAACCCCTGAGCATTGCTGGGTGTGACCCGAAAAAATTATTAACTAAAATTATTTTTAATTTACTATCACACTATCACTATCCTCCCGTTGATCATCTATTTGCTAGAGCGGGCACCAGTAATATCTCCATATGTCCTGTCTCATGCTAGTAGGGCCCAAGGGCATCTATTCACTCCAGGAACATAAAGAGCCTCAAACCATTATATTAGTTCATGGGAATGTACTAATATAATTGTTACTGGTATTTGGCATATCAAATAAAACAGGGCAGCTTGCCAGGCTTGCCATGCAGGTGGCATACCCTTGTAGTCACCTCTAAATATAGCACTTATAGATGAACCGTGCGGCCACGCGAGATGGGCTGTGATAGGTTTGTCGCTGGGTGAAGTTCTGATGAGAGGAAAAGTCTGGACGTGGAAAATGGCGGCCTGATGGAGTGGGGGGTCATCTGGCTTGTTGTGCGGCTCTACTGGGGTGGCGGGCCAGGGCTAGAACCCACCATCTCTCCCGGGTGCCTCGTGAGCGGCTGGGCAAAGGGAGAGCAAGTAGCAGCTCTGACCCTTGAAGAAAATAAAAAGAAAATAAAAAGAAGAAAATTAAAAAATAAAATATTTTTATTTTATTTTATAAAATAAAAATAATAAATTATCTTTATTAGCAAAGTTATCCAAATATGAGAGGGGAAAAGTTATTTTTCAAACAAGTATTAAAAGAGTACCACCTCCAGATCTGCTCTCCGAGAAATATTAAAAGGACTTCTTCAACATGAAAACCACCAGTTGAAGCCCCAAAAACAAAACCAAATTTAAATAAAAGAGCAAAACACTTAAAAGGGAAAAAATATTTAAAAAAGAAATGCACAGATTCATCAGGAAGCACCATCAACCCAAAAACGGGGAGTCATATAGAAAAAAAATGGGGGGTGGGGGAATCAAAAAACAAAACAAGACTTAGCATGGGAGCAATTAAACACAGTTAATAACTTATCACTTAAAATGTGAATGAAAAGATTAAAAAAAAACAAGTTCTATCAATTCTACTCTTTGAGTCTCATATTAGAGAAGAACAAACAAGCTCAGAATGGAAACTTGGAACAATGAGCTTAAACCCAATAAAATAGAGAACATGTGCAGGTCAAGGCCAGACATATTTTTGCACAGTGGATAAGGCAGTTTCTTGTATGTGACAGAACCAGGTTCCATCTCTATCACCACATATGGTCCACTAAGCTCCACCTGGAATGATCTCTAAGCACAGAGCCAGAAATAACTACTGAACACCACTGGATATGGTATAAAAACAAACAAAAAGTATCAGAGGCTATTCTTTTACCTGATGAAACATACTTTTGACTTAAAAAAAGTTAATGAGACCATGGTAAATAATAATACAGAGATTAAGGGGTCAATAATTAGATAAATACAATGGTCAATTATCAATTAAAAGAAAAATTTCTTCTATTTGGATTTGAGACACACAGGGCCTTGCCTGGAGCAGGTCTGGCTCTGTGCTCAGACATGACACTTGTACTATAACTCTACTAAATTGTTTTAGCATTTCACTGTATATTTTCAAATTAGCCAGAAATTCAGTATTATTCATTTTAGTGTTTACTGAAATAGCACAAAAACAACTAAGGGTTCAGGGAGAGAACAAGAGCTAAGACAAAAGATGTTTTACATGCATCTGACCATGGTACCATCCATGACACCTTGTAATTCCTGGAATCACTGGGTTAGTCTTGGAGCCCCACACCCTCATCTTCTAAGTGCGGGGAATCAGGGATTCCCAGCACCACAGAGCCCTCACAGCAATACATTCTCTGATTCTCATATTGGATCTCTGATCTGCTAACTGAGAATCTTCAGAAGGGGCACCTGGCCTCCTGAGCACTGCTTGAGAGCCTTCTACCAAAATAAAAATAGAAAATAAGACTGTAGCTATTTTAACAGCTAAAAGTACAAATTTGACATCTGCACATACAATCAATAATCTGTGACTTGCAATTTGACTCAGTTTTCAATTTGACTCTCTCTCTCTTTGTAAGCAATATTTATCTTAGTTAAAGCACAGAGAAATCACTAAAGTTGAACTGACTAATGTGGAATGTGAGATAAAACAGTTGCATTTGCTACACAAACCTTTGAGAAAAGCAAAGCAAATGCAAAACAGATTTGTTCCCAGGAGCTCAGGAAAGAAAATAACTGAAGGTGACTAACCTTTGCCAAGGTTACAAATTCTCAAGAGAAATTCCCAAAATTCTATAATATGACTTTTAAAATGTTCCAGTTTCCAAGATTCTTCAGTGATGTGGGGACAGGAGAATTAGGAAATACAGTGCTGAGGGAATATCTAAATGAATAATAGAATGGGTACTCTTGGAACAGGTTATTAATTTTGTGTTTGAAACATGACAATAAGTCCTTGGCAGCAAATTTGTTTATAGTATTATTCCAAAGTTCCAAGCAACATTTGCACATTTCCCTTGTGACATTTTGATGTTTCTTGGTATTAAGACTAAGGAGTGTACTGAATTACTTTAGGAAACTCAGTATTTTCCCATCTGAGTAAAAAGTGTAAGAACTACAGAACAGAATTTTTACATATATACATGGTATATATTCATGATATATATGCATACTTATATACATATATATATATATTTGAGGAACAGATTTGAACTGTTGTTGATTTTTGAGTCAAAGGACACAAAAATCAAATACTACCTAGCATGATGGAACTCTTCTGATCTGCATTATGAGTACCATTACCTTAACATTCATTTTGCTCAATTGACCATAACCCTATTATTTTCTGAATTATACAATTTTAGTGGAGCTAAAAGTCAACAAATATCTGAGGAAAACAATCTAAGTTTTTTTTTTTTTATCTGAGTAAACTGGCTTTCGTTTTAATGAGAAAATAGATTTTTAACCTTGATGAATGTAAAAGAAAAAGTTTCCAATTAAACATTTTGTATCTATAGAATAAGTATAGAGTAATTCCATTAAGATTTCAATGTTACACAGGAAAATAGTTCAGGAGAAAATGGTCCTAAACAAAATAAACAAGTATTTTTACCATTTTAGCCAACCCCCTAGTTCATGCTGACACTAGCTCACAAACAGACCAGAATTATTAAGAGAATTATTTGAGTACATAGAATGTTAGTGCTTCTTCAACTATGACCATTCAGTAAAATATTTGCAATACTGAGCCAATGCAAGAAATGTATTCGGAAGAAAGGCAAGAAAGTTCTTTAATAATAGTCTTGAATTATGAAATTTGTCTATAAATGGGAGGACATGGAAAGGATCATGCTGAGTGAAATTAGAGAGAAAAGGGCAGATATGGAATGACTGCCCTTATTTGTAGAATATAAAAAATAGTATGATATCAATATCCAAGGTCAGGCAAAACAGATCAGGAGGTCTTCTCAGTGGGTGGAATCTACCACAAGTGCATGGGAATCAGAGGTTAGGTAAAGAGAACGGAACAATGCACCAATAATTGTTGGAAATGATAATACCAGCCTAGAACTGAAAATTGAATGTAGGCAAAGATATATATATATAATATATATATATATACATATACATATATATATGATAGCCTCTAAATGTATGTATTGCAAGCCACAATGTATAAGAGAAGGAAGAGAGAGGGAGGGAGGAGGAGAGAGAGAGGGAGAGAGAGAGAGAAGAGAGTCCAAGTACCTGCCATAGAGGCAAGGAGGAGGAGGGAGGAAATCAAGGGACATTGGTGGTGTGAAATGGACACTGGTGGATGGATCAGTGCTGGAACACTGTATGACTGAAACCCGAACAGGAGCATCTTTGTAATTGTATATGTCATGGTGGTGTAAAAAAAATTGTAAAAAAGAATATCCTTATAGCTATCCTTAATTTCATTTGCTCCCAGCTGTCATCCTAAACAGTCACTGTGGCTTCACCACTTTGTCTGAAATGCATCACTCTGAGTGACTCACTAAAAGCCTTGGAATTGGCAATAGATTCTTATATTCCCTACCACAAAGGCAAAGGTGCCAGTCTCTGTATTCATTTTCTGACAAGGATTCAGACCTACTTGCTTTCCTTATCACAAATGCCGTTAAATTTTAATAAAATTTGGTGACTTTTTAATTATGATCCCAACATCAAATCATTTAATGTAATTTACTAATACAAGCACAGATTTTGGTACACTCCTAGTGAGATGAGTCATTAAATAAGACATGAAACTCAGATGCCATTAATAAGATGATTTTATTAATCTTATTAATAAGATTATTAGTTATCCCAAAGACAAGAGATGATAATTACTAGCCAATAAAGATGTGACAAAAAAGAACCTGGAAGCATTGTTGGGAGTGTAAACAAGCACAGACATTATGGAGGTTTCAGTAAAGGAATAACAAACGACCAAATGAAACAGAATGTGAGAAATGGTCTACATTATACCAAAGTAGTTACCAAACATTGTCAATATAATCAAACAATTTCACTAAAACCTGTGTGCAGACTCTTTATAAGTCCTACATAAAAATATAAATGACATAATAAATTCCAGCATATTTTATATTACAAACATAACATCTTTTAAAAAATTTACGAATGACAAAGAGATTTGAAGGATCTCTATCAGAAGTGGGAAACACGGAAACAGAGTAAAGGAATAACAACCAAAGGAAACATCTTGAGAAATATAGAACTGAGCTTACCACAGTGGGGTTGGAGAATGGGGTGGGGACAGGAAGATAGGGAAGACAGCAGACACTTTGCTGGAGGCTGTGACATTGGAATGTTGCATACATAAATCCTATTATAAGAGTACTGAAAAGTATGATACCTCAGGGGGCAGAACAATGGTCCAGTGGGTAGGGCATTTGCCTTTCATGCGGCAGGGGTTTGCCCTGGGTTTGATCCCCGGCATCCCATATGGTCACCAGGGCACTACCAGGAGTGATTCCTGAGTGCAGAGCCAGGAGAAACCCCTGAGCATTGCCGGGTGTGAACCAAAAAAGAAAAAAAAAGTATGATACCTCAAACAAAATTCCATACCTCTTAAAATAACTTACACACTTATTTTATTTTTTTAAATATTTTATTATAGCACCGTGAGATATACAATTACAAAGATGTTCATGTTTGAGTTTCAGTCATACAGTGTTCTAGCATCCATCCCTCCACCAGTGCCCATTTCCCACCACCAATGTCCCCGATTCCCTCCCCCTCCCAAAGCCTGCCTCTATGACAGGTTCTTTATCTGTTTTCTCTCTTTTTGTTTCTCTTTCTCTCTTCCTTCTCTTATGTACTCTGGATTCCTTCTCTCACTTGAGTGAGGCATGAAATTCCTAGCATAGCTCTTTCAATTCCTCTTTGGAATAATACATACACTTAGAGGTTGTCATGTGTATCTTTTTGCCTGTATATAAAGCGCGGTTCTAGGTTGGTATTAGCACTTTCAACAATTCTTAGCACACTATTCCCTTTTCTGTCTTACCAAACCTCTGACTTCCATACATTTGTGGTAATTTCCACCTTTGACAAGACTTCCTAATCCCTGTTTTGCCAGACCTTGGATATTGATATCATAATATATAAGTACGTATGTATGTATGTATGTATAAATGTATGTATACAAATAAATGCAAATAAATCAGTCATTCTATATCTTTTTCCTTCTAGCTAATTTCACTCAACATGATTCTCTCTATGTCCATCCATTTATAGGCAAATTTCAGAACTTCATTTTTCTAACAGCTGCATGGTACTCCATTGTGTAGATGTACCAAAGTTTCTTTATCCAGTCATCAATTCTTGGACACACTGTTTGTTTCCAGATTCTAGCTATTGTGAATAGTGGTGCTATAAAAATAAAAGTGCAGATGGTATTTCTGCTGTGTGTCTTTGGATTCCCAGGGTATATTCCCAGGAGTGGTATGGCTGGGTCAAATGGGAGCTCAATTTCTAGTCTTTGGAGGAAATGTTCATATTGTTTTCCAAAAAAGGCTGTACCAGTCTCATCCATTCCCAAAATGGATGAGAGTCCCATTTTCCCCTTTTGAGATGAAAAGCCCTGTATATATCAACCAGCACTCTTTCTTCCATTTATTTACACAGGGCCAGTATTTCCCTTGTGAATTTCAGTCTTGTCAATCTATCCATTATTGACAAAGCAGTGCTAAAATCACCAACTGTTATTGTGCTACTGTTAATGTCTGCTTTGAGGTATATTAGCAGTTGTTTTCAGTATTTTGCTGGCCCCTCATTGAGTGCATATATGTTTAGTAGTGTAATTTCTTCCTGATATAAATCACTTGATCACTTGACATCCCATTATTCATTGATTTGCTCAATCAGGCGCCAGTAACATTTCCATTTGACCCTATCATGTGCCACTGTAGCCCAACGGCATCTGCTTGCTTCAGAAATACACAGAGCCTCAAAATCAGGGTCTTGACGAAGAAGTCTGACCATCTTGTAGGTGGGCGGCCATGTGATCTTTGACGTCCCGGGGATCCAGTCCGTAACGGTTCTAGTTCAGTGATTGTCTCCAAATCACATTACATATCCAGCTCATCTGATTTTCGATGCCTTGGTAAACGAGACAGTATCCCTACTCTGGATCTTCAATGGAGGTCAGAACTCCGGATTTCTTCTCTCACCTGAGTGAGGCATGATATTCCAAGCATAGCTCTTTCTATTCCTCTTTGGGAGACCTGAATAGCATTCTCATCCTGTTTTCATAGGGCCCAGTCTATGAAGCGTATGTTAATGCAGGGAGAATGGTGAAGTCAAAAAGTTATGCCCACAGCCGGAGGTTCTTGTCTTTTTAGCTATTTCTTTGATGCCTTTGAAAGCATTCCATGCCACTCTCTTCCTCCTGTGCAGCTCAGGTTTTAGGTCATTCATCATGTTGAGTTCTCAACCTAGGTACACATAACTGCTGCATTCAGAGATGTTTGTTTCACTGAGAGTGAATGGGGCCTCTGGAACTAGTTCCCCTTAATTATTAAGAAATGGCCTTCATTGTCCCTCTAACTTTTTTTCAGCCACACTGGCCTATTTTGAGGATTTGTTTGTGTGGAAAAAAATGGTCTTCCAGCCTTTGACTTTGAGCCTGTGTTTGTTCTGATTATTCAGATGTGTTTCTTGTAGGCAGTATAATGTTGGATTCAGTTTTTTAATTCATTTTGCCACTCTGTGTCTCTTAATTGGTGCTTTTAGACCTTTGACTATGAGAAAGAGTATTATTGTCAGATTTTGTGCTATCTTTCTATTTAACTTGTCGTGTTTTAGGGTTTTGTCTTATTTTACAGTAGACCCTTCAGTCCTTCTTTTTAAAGTTGGTTTTGAATCTATGAAGTTCCTGAGTTGTTGTTTATCCATGAAGTTGCGTATCTTTCCTTCAGATCTGAATGTGAATCTAGCTGTTAAAGAATTCTTGGTGAGGCCTGCAGTTCATTGAGCTTTTTCACAATATCCAACCAATTTTTTTCAGGATCAGATTGTTTCATCTGAGAAGTCTGCTCTTATTTTCAGGTTTGTCCTTTGTATGTAATTTCCTTCTTTGATCTTGCTGCTTTCAGTATTCTATCTATTGTTTTTGTTATTCTAATTAGGATGTGTCTTGGAATATTCTTATTGGGGTTTCTTTCAGCTGGTATCTATGGGCTTCCTGAATCTGGGAGGATGTGTAATTCAGTTTGGGAACTTCTCAGCAATGATGGCTTTGAAAGTTTCTTCTTCATCAGGATTTTCTTCTTGCCCTTTTGGGACCCCAATGACCTGTATTGTTGTTCCTTTTGGCTTCATCCAGATTATCTCTTGTAGTCTATTCGTTAATTGTGAGTGTTTTCCATCTTCTGCTATTGTCTAGAGAGTCTTTGGACCTTGTCTTAGAGCTCACTAATTCTTTCTTCAGCAGTTGTTACTCTGCTTTGGAGGCCTTCCAGTGTGTTTTTCATTTACTTACCACATTTTTAATATCTGTCATTTTTCCGTGTATTTGTGTCTGCAATTTAATCATTTCTGCTTCATGTCCTTTTTGTATTTTATTTACTTTGTATTCCATTGCTTCTTTGAGTTCTTTATGCATCCTTAAATTTTCCTTCCAAAATTCCTTATCAGAGAATTATATAGCTCATCATTTTTGCTTGGCTCATCCGGGCTACTGACTTCACTCACTGATTTTGATGGAATTTTGCGTTGCTTTACCATAATGACTATTGTAGGTTGCAAATGTGTGTTCTTTGGTGGCTAGATAGTAAAGTTAGTAGTTGCCTTGTTTTTTGCAGAGTTTGGGATGGGTAGCAAGGAATATATGGACAAATGCTCACTGGTATCTCAGGTAAGATAAATAGTAAGTAGTTCGTCTGCGTGGTTTTGTGTTTTGGGGTGTGGGTGGGTAGTTCCACAGGGTGCCCTGGGCTCAAACACACGTGTAGAGGGGATGAGAAGCATCTGCAGAAGCTGGGAAGAAGTGGTCTGGTGGCAGGTCCAAGACTCAGTTTGCTTGCCCTATTGGTGAAAGTTCTGGCCTTTTACCCTGGGATTGAGTAGTTCCGTGGGGTGCCCGGGGCTCAAACACACCTAATATGAGGGATGGGAAGTGTCTGCGGAAGCTGGGAGGAAGTCCACATTTATTTTAAAATCAGCAACTTATTAGCAAATATTAAAACCCTCTTGTGTTTAATAAAATGAGTAATAAAGAGACAATTATATTGTTCAAATTGATCATCTGATGGCTTCTAAGTGTATGTAGTGCAACCCACAATGTGTAAGAGAAGGAAAAGAGAAAGAGGGTGAGAGAAGAGATAAAGAACCTGCCATTTAGGCAGGCTATGGGAGGGGGAGGGAATTGGGGACATTTGGTGGTGGAAAATGGGCACTGGTGGAGGGCGGGTGCTGGAACACTATGTGACCAAAATCTCTAAACATGAACAACATTGTAATTGTATAGCTCACGGTGGTATAATAAAATATTTAATAAAAAATTAATCATCTGCTATCTTCTACATAATAACATTTTGGTAAAAAATGTTTATTTCAGCACCATTTTCAGTTTTGTTATTTATATTACTTACTTGATTTGAAGGCCACACCCAGTTGCGCAAAGAGCTTACTCCTGATTCTGTACTCGAGAATTTCTCCTAGAGATGCCCAGGGGAATGCATGTGGTTCAAGAACTGTACTTGGTTCACTGCATGCAAGTCTAGTGTATTACCTCTGCTATCATATCTCCAGCCCAATTTAGCTGTGTTTTACAAAAAGAAGAACTGAACATAATTTCTTTATGAGATCACATACAGAGCTATAGGGACTTAAGTCCATGGGTGTCAACATTAAGATGAGTTGTCTTTTCTATGGCTAGAGCAATAGTACATTGTGTCTGATCTCCAGCAATGCATATGGGGTCAGAGCATTATCACTCTCCCTTGAGCACAGAGCCAAAAGTAAGCTCTGAGCTCTGCAAACTGTGGCTCAAAGAACAACAAAGATGACTTGCAAAAGAGTTAAGACAAAGACATGCCAATATTTTCATTTAATGTAGAACTAAAGATCCACAAACTTTATTTGAAATAATCATGAAGAAGAAAACATTACAACACACTGAATATACTCACAAAAGTCTAAAGTCTTTAGGTTATAAGAATTTCTTGGTTAATTTTTCACAGAAATGTACAACTTATTGATAACTCCTAGAAGAATCAAATAATAAGAGTAACCATCATATATAAATATGACATTATATATAGTGAAATATTACTTAACTAAAAACAAAACCAGGTGGTATGACCAAAAAAAAGCAAAAAAAAAAGGAAACATGTGACTTACTTCTCAGAGAGAGTACATATTGAGTGAAGTTCATCAGAAGGAGATGGAGAAAAAAAGAAAAACCTCTCTTTTCATAAATAAGCATAGTAAGACAACAAAAATGTCCAAAGGAAAGAGAACCTGAGTCCTAGACTACAGAAATGAGCTTATGAAAGAAATAAGATATTCTAGTGGAGGTCGCAACATTGGCAAACTGTACAGATGAGACATTATAATTAACAGTATTGTAAACAATATCATAAAAGTTTTACATTTTACAATAAATACAAGTATACATTTTTAAATTAAAAATTAAATAATTTTTCTATTAACAGAAGTCACTTAAGACAGTGGGAAATATGTACGTAAATTAATAAAAATTTCATGCTTACTTTCCAACATGTTGAAAATAATTGAGTAGGAATTTTAGTTGGCAGTTGTCAGGGAACGCCGCGGGGTCCCCGACAGTGTCAGGACAGAGGTTCTCTTCTACCTCCAAGGACGCCAGGAGAATAGATGAAAACTCACAAGTCCGGTGCAGTTCCAAAAAAGCTTTTAATAGTACAAAAGCTCTTCCACAGCACTCCAATATAACGAACAAACTTTAGCTCTGGTCCGAACTTAGACCATACAAAAAAGCCTAAGTCTCCCACCAAAGAGAGAGGATCTTACCCGAGCTGAGTCCTACCCAGAAGAAGGAGCAAAAGGCCAAAGAGCAAAAAGCCAAAAGCAAAAGGCTAAAAAGGACCAAAGTCAAAAGATGAAGGGGCTTCAAGTCAGTCCCCTTATATCACCAAAATAATCCAACCAGGAGGGTCATGTCAACAAAGAACTCTAAACAGAGTGTAGTACCACACCCTATTGCAGGTATAAACAAAGGATATGCCAAGGACTAATCCTGAGATTATCTCTTATGTAAAACACTGGAGAGAGAGGGCTGATATAAGTAAAACATCTTAATTTCATGAGCTTCATGTAATCTAGATGGTACCCACAAGGTCCTTCTTATTATTATCTGCACCAGGGTGATTCTGAGTATCTTGTTCTTGTGTACTGAAAGGGTCACACTCGCCTGCTTATAGCAAACTAGTATGATCCTTCCTATAGTCTTCCTATAGTCTCAACGTAGCCAGGGTGTTAGTCTCCTGGTAAATTCTAACTGTCCCACTCTGGGTGCAGTGGGTATAAAGGAGCTGTGCCCAATCTAGATAAAACAGAAGTCTTAGTAGATGTATAAGTCAGAAGTTATTCAGTCAAGGTGACTTCTGTAACTGCTACACCCTCTAGCAGCGTTTACATAGAAGAGAGGTCTCATTAGAATGAACCATGGCTTAAATAGATTAACCGGGAGTGGGCAAAACAACCAAACTTCAGAATAGCTAAACCTGTCCTCCAATAGGCAGTTAAAATGAATTATCCACATTTTCTCTTCTTTCAAAATCATGAACAAATTTTAATTTAAAATATGTTTTATGAAAGTATTAATTAGGTTTGCTCCTTTAACAATGAAATGGCATGCCGGATTTCAAAAGGGAGAACATTTGAAAGGACATATATCCATCCTGCGGAATTTGGTATGAGGGCAGGTGGGTGTGGCTATCAAAGAGATCCGAGTAGAAGTCATGGATAATCTTCTCATTGACTTTCTGGAAGATGTGAGAGATCCATCAGGACTTTGGAAGGCAGTTATCTTGATCTTATAGTTGGCAAAGGACAGGAGGGCATTGAGAATGCTTTTCCCATCTGCTGCTGCATTGGCCAGTATTTCTGCTCTTCTCTCTTTGACGTCTTCCTTTATTGCTGCTCTGCACTGCTTTGTGAGCTTCGATATTAGCATCTGGTTGCCTGAGGCTTGTGCTTTGCAATTTTGGCAAAAGAGCTTGAGAATTTTTGAAGACATGCATCCTTTAGTGACTTTCTCTCTCTCTCGGCGTTCTTCACACAATCATGGAGGTGCTGAACAGGTCGGTTGTATTCTTCATCGATGTCGTGAATGATGGCATCTTCCCATGTTGCAGTAATGGTGCAAAAGAGTTCCCAGATGGTGGTCTTTCTGGGAGTTGTCTTCTTAAACTCAGCAGCCTTTTCTCCCCGTTGTGTGAAGTGGAATTTTGCACAAAGGAGAGGGTGGTCCGATCCTGTTTGGAATTTTGGGATGACAGCGACATCTGTCAGGCAAAACCGTCAACTGAATATGATGTGGTCAATTTCACTGTGGAACTGTCCACCAGGAGATTCCCATGTCCAGCATTTAGATTCAGCCTTCTGGAACTGTGAATTACCATGAATGGTCTTCATGGACACAACACCCAAACCAGACAAAGTCTGACCCGAACACCTAAAGAATCTGCCCTCAATACATAGCTCGGTTCTTCACACGCTACCGGTCCGAATGCAAGGTGTCCCTCCCAACAAAAAAACAGCAGGACAGTTCTACTGTTCAAGAAAGGAGACATCCAGGACATTGGCAACTATAGCCCGATCTGCCTGCTGTTTGTCATCTACAAGCTCTTCACTTGAGTCATCCTGAACAGGACTGGAAAAATAAGATGAAGGACAACCATGTTAGCAAGCTGGCTTCCAAAAAAGGATTCAGCACAATCGACCATATCCACATGGTAACCAAGCTCATTGAGGTTTGTATGGAGTGCAAGATACCACTCTGCCTCATGTTCATTAATTTAAAGAAAGCCTTTGATTCTGTGAAGACTAAAGTGGTCATTGAAGCCCTAGCCAAACAGGGTGTTTAAACACAGTACATCAAGATCCTTCGTGAGCTATATTACAGATTCACCACCAGGATCTCACCATTCTACAAGGAAGTGATCATTGATGTCAAAAGAGGGGTTTTGCAGGGTGATTCCATTTCACCAAAACTCTTCAGTGCCACCCTTGAGAACATCATGCGACAATTAGAATGGGAAGGAATGGGAGTGAAGTTAGATGGTCAGCAACTACACCACCTTCAAGTCACTGATGACAGTGTACTATTAACACCAAACATTTACCAAGTGGCACAAATGCTGGCTGAATTCAACCGAGAATGTGGAAAGATATGTCTATAGCTGAATCTCAATAAAACAAATGTTCATGAAAAATGAACTAGTTCTAGATGCCTCTTTCACTCTCAACAGAACAAACATCTGAATGCAGCAGTTATGTATACCTAGGTCGAGAAGTCAACATAATGAATCACCTAAAACCTGAGCTGCACAGGAGGAAGATTGCAGCATGGAATGCCTTCAATAGCATCGAAGAAATAGCCAAAAAGACAAAGAACCTCTGGCTCCCTGCACATCTCCTCGACTCCACTGTTCTCCCTGCATTAACATATGCCTCAATGACCTGGGCCCTATGAAAGAAGGATGAGAGTGCTATTCGGGTCCTCTCCCAAAGAGGAATCGAAAGATCTATGCTTGGAATCTCATACCTCACTCAACTGAGAGAAGGAATCGGAGTTCCGACCTTCGTCAATGATCCAGAGTCTCAGACACTGTCTCATTTTCCAAGGCATTGAAAATCAGATGGGCTATACATAAAATGTGATTTGGAGATGACCTCTGACTAGAACCATTACCGAAAAATCCCAGGGGATATCAAAAGATCATGTGGCCGCCCACCTACAAGATGTCAGATTTCTTTGTCAGGACCCTGAATGAATGGTTTGAGACTCTTGGTACTCCTGGAGTAGTCCATTGCTCCATTGTGCTACAATTGCTTGTGAATGGGTCAAATGGAAATGTTTCTGGCCCTGCTTGAGCAAATCAACAAATAACGGGATGTCAAGTGATCATGTGATTTATTAGTTAATTTTTTTTTTACCCGTGAATTCCCCATGTTAGCATCACTTGTATCACTTGTCTTCTCATTGTTCATGGATTTGCTGGAGTGGCCACCAGTAACATCTCCAAACATCCTGTCCTGTGCTAGTGTAGCCCAAGGGCATCTGCTTGCTCCAGGAACAGGAAGAGCCTCAGACAATTCAAGGTCATAGGAATGAGGTCTATAATTGTTACTGTTTTTTGGCATATCAAATACAACATGGGTAGCTTGCCAGGCTCTGCCGTGCAGGTGGTATACTCTCACTAGTAGGTTCACATTTCTTGCATTTACTGATGAACCACAATGGTATTATTATTGGGACCACACCTCGTGGAACAACATGTAACCAAGGCCCCTGCAGGTGATGAGGACCCACCAAATGATCAAGAAAAACCAACAACTCCTATATGAAAACACACACTTGAGATAAGTTCCCAACCATTCTTATGTTTAAGTTATAGTTTATAAAATGATCAAAAAACTTTTAAATTACAATGACTAATTTTACTGACATATTTGAACAAATTGGAAAAAAATAATTTTAAATGATTTCTAATCACTATCACTATCTTCCCGTTCATCATCTATTTGCTGGAGCAGGCACCAGTAATATTTCCATATGTCCTGTCTCATGCTAGTAGAGCCCAAGGGCATCTGCTTGCTTCAGGAACATAAAGAGCCTCAGACAATTATATTAGGTCATGGGAATGACCTAATATAAACATTATATTAGGTCATGGGAATGACCTAATATAATTGTTACTGGTATTTGGCATATCAAATATGACACAGGCAGCTTGTCAGGCTTGCAGTGTGGGTGGTATACTCTTGTAGTCACCTATAAATACAGCATTTATTGATGAACCACGTGGCCACTTGCGGCCGCGCAAGCCAGGCTGTGATAGGATCGTCTGCTGCTGGGTGTAATTCTGACGAGAGGAAAGTCCGATGTAGAAGATGGCAGCCCTCATGGAGTGGGGAGGGGTTGTCTGGATTGTTCTGAGGCCCTGCTGGAATAGTGGGTCAGGGCTAGAACCCGCCATCCCTCCTGGGTGCCTCGTGAGTGGCTGGGAAAAGGGAGAGCAAGTAGCAGCTCTACCCCCATGTCTTTTTTTTTCAATCTGACCCAGGTAATTTTAAATGATAGACTTCTTTAATAAAATATAATAAAACTACAATAAATATTTATCACCATCTAAGCCCACAACCAATATGTCAGGAAAAGCAGAATATAATAGCAATGTTTATTTAGAGAAATTTTCCTTTTAATTAAAATATTTATCTAATTATATCTGTAAATATTCAGTATTCATTAGAGCTAAAAATATAAAGTTCTTTGAGTTAATTATTCATTAATGCCTCAATCATAATCCCATGCTTATAATAGTGCTCATTAGTAGCAATGCTTAATACAACTGCAAATTATTTTTTTAAGTTTACCTTTCCTTCTCTTTTCCTTTTCTTATGAGCCCAGAAAACATGTTTAAGAAGCAAAAACCAAACACTACATAAGGGTAGGTTAAGGAGAGATTAGTGATCAAAGCAACAATTTGAAATCACATAGTAAGTGCCTGGCTGACTCAAGGTTGAAGAACACAGGAACACTATAGCAAAGTTGAAAAAGAACATTTCTGGTTGTAAATGGTAGGCATGACAAATCATCACCTCAACATACACAAAACTCAAACATCAATTTAAGATTGCACTAAGGTGATCCTTGGAAATCACATGTAAGCAGATAACTACTTACATGTTACAACTACTTTACTGTATATTATATTTTTCAACTACTTTATAAAATACTTTTAATGGTTAACTTTGAGAAATTCTACTGCATTATTTAACAGCACATCATTTGAAATCTCTGAGAAGCACAACAAAATCACAAGAGTGCAATCCATGGGATGGGTTTATACAATTTTATTTATTTGGAGCTGAAGAAGAGACTCACAAGTGGGTTTAGGAGGTGTGGGAATTCTGTCTACCAGGCTGGAAGTTCAATTTGAGAGCTCAGGATGTGATAATTCTGAAGTCTTTGATATGTCAGGGACATTCTGAGAAACCTTGGCAGTGCAAGGGACCTCCACAATCACACCCAGTAATGCTTTGCCACCCTCCAGGCTGTGTACAGCTGTGGATCTTGTGGAGCTGGTGAATGAACTGAGGGGGTTGGCAGTAAGTAGCCACGTGCCCTTAGCACCTTTACCTGACCTACCCTAACACAATTTTAGGCAACAAAAAGTAAGAAAATACTAGGACAGAGAGATGAAAAGTATTAGAGGGCTGAGAGACATATAACGTGCATGACCAAGGACTTGAGCTCAATCCCCAGTATCACATGGTCTTCTGAACCTTTTGTGAGCTGTATCACGGATTCACCACCAGGATCTCACCATTCTACAAAGAAGTGATCATTGATGTCAAAAAGCGGGGGTTCGGCAGGGTGATACCATTTCACCAAATCTCTTCAGTGCTACCCTTGAGAACATCATGCGACAATTAGAATGGGAAGGAATGGGAGTGAAGATAGATGGTCGGCAACTAAACCACCTCTGCTTTGCTGATGACATTGTTCTAATAACACCAAACATTAGCCAAGCGGCATAAATGCTGGCTGACTTCGACCGAGAATGTGGAAAGATAGGTCTACAGCTGAATGTCAGCAAAACTATGTTCATGAAAAACTAGTTCCAGAGGCCCCATTCACTCTCAATGGAACAAACATCTCTGAATGAAGCAGTTATGTGTACCTAGATCAAGAAGTCAACATGATGAACAACTTAAAACCTGAGCTGCGCAGGAGGAAGAGAGCAGCATGGAATGCTTTCAAAAGCATCGAAAAATAGCCAAAAAAAAAAAAAAAAAAAAAAAAAGAACCTCCGGCTCTGGGCACATCTCTTCAACTCCACCATTCTCCCTGCATTAACATACGCCTCAGAGATCTGGGCCCTAACAAAGCAGGATGAGAATGCTATTCGGGTCTCCCAAAGAGGAACCAAAATAGCTATGCTTGGAATATCACGCCTCACTCAAGTGAAAGAAGGAATCTGTAGCTCCGACCTCCGTTGCTGTTCCAGAGCCAGAGATGATGTTTCGTTTGCCAAGGCATCGAAAATCAGATGGGCTGGACATGTAATTTGATTTGGAGATGACTGCTGGACTAGAGCCGTTACAGACTGGACCCCATGGCATGTCAAAAGATCACATGGCCACCCACCTACAAGATGGTCAGACTTTTTCGTCAAGACCCTGAAGCGAACGGTTTTAGGCTCTTTGTATTCCTGAAGTAACCAGATGCCATTGGGCTACACTAGCACATGATAGGGTCAAATGGAAATATTACTGGTGCCTACTTGAGCAAATCAACGAATGATGGGATGTCACGTGATCAAGTGATAAGTACAGTAAAAAATACAGTGTGACTTTTTATAATCTGCTTCAGTGACTTCTAACTTGAGAAACTAAAACTGAGAAAGGCACATCCCTGTGCTCTGAAATTCATTCCTAGATTATCCCAGAGTCAACACTTCACATCAACTGCTCCTGGCCAGCACCTAAGCATGGCAAAGAGACTAAAATGTACCATGATGATGAATGTCTGCTGTGGGACTCACAGTTAGCTTTGCTTAACATGAGTTTAAATTCAACAGTTATCCTTGGGAAACAAAACCACTATTATTATTGATTTTTCCAACTCTATTGTCAAATCAGAAGATAAACTCACAAAAATGAATGCTAATGTGAAACAGTTTTTATGATGTTCAATCTCTTAACATAGAATAAAACCTGAACTCTTGAAAATAGGCTGGGAAACCAACAGTTTTGTCCAATAAAACTCCTGATAGTCAAAGATAATAAAAGTTAAATGAACTAACCCAATATTCTCAATTACTCTTTGACATTACTAACAGATTTTGGATATTTTTGGTCTAGGTTTTGGGCCATTCCCATAGTGCTCAAAGCTTACTCCTTGCTATGTGCAAAGGGAACATACACCATAATGGGCATTGTCCTTGGTCAGTCACATACAAGGAAAATGTCTTATCCACTGATCTCTCTAGACCTTTTATATCACTGTTTTATAGAACTGGAGAAAACTAGTGCAGGGAAATGATAACCCTTTCTAAATCTACTCATATAGCTATCTTTTCATCTTATTTGGTTCATATTCTCTAACAATTCTCTTGAGTCATTTTTGCCACTGTTTTCTGTAGAATTCTATATTCTTAATAAGCAACTTCCTTATTATTAGGATGGTGTGCTGTTTCCTCATTATTTTTCTCCCTAAGGACCTAAAATATATGAAGTCCTCCTGAACACATAATAACCTTTCATCAGACCACAGTGTATCATTATAATGTGTTGCTTTTCTTTTCAACTTATGCAAATAAATCACTCCTCATTTATGTTCATTTCATCAAATAAATTTAGACTTTGCTTTTAGGTCATTTCTTCCAAACCATTTCTCTTCACCTCAAAATGCCATCATAATCAATATTCATAATCAATACCTATGCACTTCAATCAATAACTTAGCCAGATAATGTATGACCTCTTCCATTTTAACTCTCATTTCAGTGACTATTTTCTAACTTCAATCTCATCCATTATGAATACATCTATTATTTAAGTCTTAAACACTGATACGATTCTCTATTTTTCATGCAAATATAAAATGTTATATCCACCGATCCTGCTTTGGAATCTTGAAATTTTCCATTCTCTTGATCTTATAAAGCCCCCAAATATCAAGCTTTTCTGATCTTAATTATTTCTTTGCTAGGCTGCAAAATGTTCATCATTATTCCAGTGGGCTAATTATTGGCAAAATACTTTGAAAACTGCTTAACTCGATCCTCAATTTGATTTTTTTTTTTAATTAATTTAAGAGTCATACCTAAAAAGGGAATAAATAAGGCCACATATATAATGTTAAATACGATTCATATTATCACAATTCCCAATATATATAACGGTCATTTTAATCAACATTCTCAAGTCACCTAAATCTTTGCCTTACAATAAGTTATTTTTAACCTGAAAATATTAAATTCTGTATATAACCTGCAACAGTATTGAATAGAGATGGAGGAAACAGGCATAAATAACACAAATATTTACTACTACACATTTATGGATTTTAAATTTTGCAATGCAGCACTATTATGCTCTGTTTTCTTTTTGGTTGGTTTCCTTACTTTTCACTATTGTTATAAATGTTTTCTTCTCAAATTCTATAGTTATTTTTAGACACAGTGACTGATTTGGCTAATCTCTCACAAAGAAGACGGAAGTTTTAAAGTCAGAAGTAAAACCTCAGAATGTCCATATGTATCTGTACATGTTTCTCTATTTTTATTTGTCCTTCATTCATTTCTTCTTGATGTAGTAATGGAAGCAAAATCTTTCCTGGCCACCAAATATTTCATTGATCAACAAATATGTGATCATTCTTGGTCCCTGATGACTTTGCTATCTGATTGTACCAACTTCTCCTTCATGCTCATGTAAAGTCAACTCAAATCCCAATATGAAAATTCTGGACAAATTACTACAGAAAAATTGCTTAGCTCTTTATTCACTCTAATAACACTGAATTTGGCTCATTTTGCAGCTTATTCTAAGCTATTCCATGCCTTCATGTCTCCCACACCATGACAGACATCATTGACTGTGAAAATATTTTTTTTTTACTTTTTTATTAGGCAAGCTTGTATTTATTCTTCAAAGTCCAACTTAAAAGTTATCCTATATGAGAGCAGATCCCGCGCTCTTCCCACCAGGTGCGTTCCGTGGCGGGCAGCCCCTGGCGACTCGGCTCCAAGAGAAAAGGCTCCAGCTTTGAGGAGGGGACCGAGCCCCACCCAGCATCGTAGGACCTCCCACTGCAAGACCTCCACCCAGACCCTGACACCTGAAGCACCCACAGACACCCCAAAATTCAAAACCATGCTAGTGCGTCCTCACGAATTATATTCTATCTACCAGACATAACACTGAGCATTGTCCCCTACACTCTTTGCTATATGTCCCTAGCTGCAAAGTAATTCAGGCACCTACTAACTTCACTGACTAGTCGCCCAGAACACTCATTTTTAATCTACGATAGTCATTATGGTAAAGCAGCGCAAAAGTTATTCAAGCTCTACGATTGAAGTTACTAATACAGATGAGTCCAGCAGTAACGATGAGCTATATAACCTCTCTGAAAAGGAATTTTGGAAGCAACAGTTAAAGATGTACAAGGAAATAAAAGAAACAATGGAATACAAAGTCAGTAAAGTACAGGAGGAAATGAGAGCAGAATTGAGTAAATTTCAGACCAAAGTACAAGCAGAAATGGCAGATATTAAAAATGAGGTAAGTGAACTGAAAAACACAGGAGAACGCATCCAAAACAGAGTAACAGCTACTGAAGAAAGAATTAGTGATCTCGAAGACGAGGTTCAGAGATTCTGTAGACAACACCAGAAGATCGAAAAAAGACTCACGATCAACGAACAGACTACCAGAGAAAACCACAACAAGGTTAAACAGAAAGATGGCACAAAATCCAATGACAATAATCTCTCTCAACGTCAATGGTCTAAATGCACCAATTAAGAGACACAGGGTGGCAAAATGGATTAAAAAACTGAATCCAACATTCTGCTGCCTACAAGAAACACATCTGAATAACCAGAGCAAACACAGACTCAAAGTCAAAGGTTGGAAGACCATTCTCCACACAAACAACCCCTCCAAAAAGGCGGGTATGGCCATACTCACATCTGACAATATAGATTTCAGGCTGAAAAAGGTCAAAAGGGACAATGAAGGCCATTTCTTAATAATTAAGCGGTATGTATACCAGGAAAAAATCACACTGCTAAACATATATGCGCCAAACAAGGGGCCAGCAAAAATACTTTAAACGATTATTAATAGACCTCAAAGAAGACATTAATAGTAGCACAATAATAGTCGGAGACTTCAACACTGCCTTATCGACTAGGGATAGATCGACGAGACTGAAACTCACCAGGGAAATACTGGACCTGAAGGAAGAAATGGAAGAAAGAGAGCTGGTTGATATATACAGGGCTTTTCATCCCAAAAAAGCTGAATACAACATTTTTTTCCAGTGCACATGGAACATACTCCAAGATAGACCATATACTGAGCCACAAAGCATACCTCAACAAAATAAAAAGATTGAAATTGTGTCGACTATCTTTTCAGATCACGATGCACTCAAAATAGTAGTGAACCATACACAGAAGTAGGGTGCTAAACCAAACACCTGGAAACTAAACAGCTTACTGCTGAACAACAAATGGGTTATAGAAGAAATCAAACGGGAAATCCAAAGATTCTTAGAAACAAATGACAATGAAGATACCAACTACCAGAACTTGTGGGACACAGCAAAAGCTGTGTTAAGAGGAAAGTTCATAGCTCTGCAAGTATTCATTAGGAAAGAAGAAAGGGCACATATAAATAACCTGACCTCACAGCTTAAAATATTAGAAAAAGACCAACAAGGGAAGCCCAACCCAGGAAGAAGGGAAGGCAATAGTGAAAATTAGGGGAGGAAATCAACGAGCTGGAAACCAAATAAACAATCCAAAAGATTAATGAAACCAAGAGCTGTTTTTTTGAAAAATTAAACAAGATCAACAAGCCACTGACAAGACTTGTAAGGACAGGGAAAGAGAGAACCCAAATAAACAGAATCAGAAATGAAAATGGTGACATCACAACAGAAAAAACAGAAATCAGAAATCCAAAGCATCATCAGAGGTTATTTTGAGAACCTGTATGCCACAGAACATGAGAACCTAGAAGAAATGGATAAATTCCTGAAGTCCTATAACCTCCCACATTTGAAACAAGAAGACCTCCAATAGCTAAATAAGCCTATCACCATCGGGAAATTGAAACAGTAATTAAAAGTCTGCACAAACAAAAAAGCCAAGGTCCAGATGGGTTCACTGGCGAATTCTACCAAACCTTTAAGGAGGACCTACTGCCAGTCCTGTTCAAGCTCTTCCAGGAAATAGAAGAAACAGAAACACTCCCAAACAGCTTTTACCAGGCGCATATCACCCTGATACCCAAAGCAGGGAGAGACAATACACAAAGAAGGAAAATTACAGACCAATCTCCTAGATGAACACAGATGCTAAGATCTTCAACAAAATACTATCAAACAGAATCCAAAGACTCATCAAAAGATCATACATTATGACCAAGTAGGATTCATCCTGGGAATGCAAGGATGGTTCAACATTCGCAAATCAATCAACATAATACATCACATCAATAATAGAAAAACTAAAAACCATATGGCCCTATCGATTGATGCAAAAAAAGGATTTGACAAGATCCAGCACCCATTCATGATTAAAACCCTCCAGAAAATGGGAATTGAAGGAAGATTCCTCAAGATAGTCAAAGCCATCTACCAAAAGCCCACAGCGAGTATCATTCTCAATGGGGAAAAATTGAAAGTCTTCCTGTTAAGATCAGGAACATGACAAGGTTGCCCTCTCTCACCTCTTTTATTCAATATAGTACTGGAAGTACCTGCCATAGCAATCAGAGAAGAAACGGACATTAAGGGCACCCAGATAGGCAAGGAAGAAATCAAGCTATCATTATTTGCAGATGACATGATATTATAGCTAGAGAACCCTAAACTCTTGACCCAAAAACTCTTAGAAACAATAGATATGTATAGTAGAGTGGCAGGGTACAAAATCAATACCCAAAAGTCAGTGACTTTCCTATACACAAATAACGAAAGAGAAGAAAGGGATATTAAGAAATCGATTCCATTCACAATTGTGCCACAGAAAATCAAATACCTAGGAATCAGCTTAACCAAATGTGTAAAAGAACCTATACAAAGAGAACTACAAGACACTGCTTCAAGAAATAAAAGAGGACACGAAGAAATGGAAACACATTCCCTGCTCATGGATGGGGAGAATTAACATTGTCAAGATGGTAATACTCCCTAGAGCTTTGCACAGATTCAATGTGGTTCCTATAAGGATTCCCATGACATTCTTTAAAGAAATTGACCAAACACTTCTGAAATTTGTATGGAATAATAAACCCCACGGATAGCTAAAGCAATCCTTGGGAAGAAGAAGATGGGAGGCATCACCTTTCCCAACCTCAAACTGTACTACAAAGCAGCAGTAATTAAAACAGTGTGGTAATGGAATAAAAACAGACCTGTGGACCTATGGAATAGAGTTGATTATCCTGACACCCACCCTCAAAGATATGATTAGATATTCTTTGATAAAGGTGCAAAGAGTCCAAACTGGAGTAAGGAAAGCCTCTTTAACAAGTGGTGCTGGGAAAACTGGACAGCTACATGTAAAAAAATGAATTTGGACCTGTATCTAACACCTTGCACAAAAATCAGATCAAAATGGATTAAAGATCTCAATATCAGACCTGATTCCATAAAGTACGTTGAAGAAAATATAGGAAAATCCCTCCACAACATTGAAGCTAAAGACATCTTCAAAGGTGAAACATCACTAACAAAGCAACTAGAAGAACATATAAATATATGGGACTACATGAAACTGAAGAGCTTCTGCACCTCGAAAGAAACAGTGATCAAGATAGAAAGACAGTCCACAGAATGGGAAAGAAAATTCACCCAATACCCATCTTATAATGGATTAATATCCAGGATATATCAGGCACTGGTACAAATACATAAGAAAAAAACAGCCAACCCCATTAGAAAATGGGGAGAAGAGATGAACAGAATCTTTGACAAGGAAGAAATCCGAATGGCCAAAAGGCATATGAAAAATGCTCATCATCACTAATCATCAGAGAGATGAAAATCAAAACAATAATGAGATATCACCTCACACCACAGAGAATGGCCCATATCCAAAAGGGTAAAAGCAACAAATGCTGGCGTGGATGTTGGGAAAAGGGGACTCTCATACACTGTTGGTGGGAATGTCGACTTGTACAACCTTTCTGGAAAACAATATGGACATTCCTCCAAAAACTATAAATTGAGCTCCCTTTTGACCCAGCCATACTGCTCCTGGGAATATACCCTGGAAAGCCAAAAACACACAGCGGAAACACAATCCGCACTTTTATTTTCATAGCAGCATTATTCAAAATAGTCAGAACCTGGAAACAACCAGTATGCCCAAGAACTGATGACTGGATAAAGAAACTGTGGTACATCTACACAATGGAATACTATGCAGCTGTCAGAAAAAAATGTAGTTATGAAATTTTCCTATAAATGGATGGACATGGAAAGAATCATGTTGAGTGAAATTAGTCAGAAGGAAAGAGAGAGACATAGAATGACTGCATTTATTTGCATGATATAAATATACCAGGTGATCTTACCAAAAGTGGAAATTACCACAAGCGCGTGGGAGTCAGAGGTTTGGTTAGATAGAGAAGGGAACATGTGTGAATAAATGTCTAAAGGTCTGATACCAACATAGAACTGAGCATTAAATACAGTCAAAAAATGCAAATGATGGCTTCTAAGTGTACGTAGTGCAACCCACAATGTGTGGGAGAAGGAGGAGAGAGAGAGGAAGAGAGAGAGGAGATAAAGAGCCTGCCATTTAGGCAGGATGTGGGAGGGGGGAGGGAATTGGGGACATGGGTGGTGGTTGAGGGGCACTGGTGGAGGGCGGCGTGCTGGAACACTTTGTGACCGAAATCCCCAAGCGTGAACAACGTTGTAACGTTGTAATTGTATATCTCACAGTAATATAATAAAATGTTAAAAAAAAGTTATCCTATATGAGAGTAGTACAAAAGAAATATGTAGGGAGACATTAATAAAAAGTCCTTGACAGGATAAGAAACTCACAAGAATGTGATAAATAGACACATCCACAGTAAAAAAATATAGGGCCCAGGTATGATGAGGTTCAATTGTGGGATATTTCTTTAATGTCAGTGTTTCACATAAATTTATACTTGATCGCTTCACTTGATCACTTGACATACCATTATTCATAGATTTTCTCGAGCGGGCACCAGTAACATTTCCATATGACCCTATCACGTGCCACTGTAGCCCAATGACATCTGCTTGTTTCAGGAATATGAAGAGTCTCAAACCGTTTATTCAGAGTCTTGGACGAAGAAGACTGACCATCTTGTAGGTGGGCAGTCACATGATCTTTTGACATCCTGTGGGATCCATTGGGTAACGATTTTAGTCCAACGATCATCTCCAAATTGCATATGTCCAGCTCATCTGATTTTCAACACCTTGGCAAACGAGACTTTTGCCAAGTCCCTGACTTGGCAATCGAGAGTCCCTGACTGTAATCATCGACAGAGGTTGGAACTCTGGATACTTTCTTTCACTTGAGTGAGGCATGATATTCCAAGCATAGCTCTTTTGATTCCTCTTTGGGAGACCCAAATAGTGTTCTCATCCTGCTTTTGTAGGGCCCAAGTCTCTGAGGCATATGTTAATGCAGGGAAAACAGTGGAGTCAAAGAGGTATGTCTGGAGCCAGAGGTTCTTTGTTCTATGAGTATTTCTTCGATGCTCTTGATGCTCTCACAAAATTTATATTTATTTTGTGAAAAACATTTCAATCTCTCCCTGACACCTAAAAAAATTATGTCTTAAGTCAATCATTTTTGCAGATAATAAAAAATAATAATTTTTAACTGTAGGAAACTACAAGGTTTCCACTTGTTTACGATGATATTCTGCAGGGAAATGGTGAAAGAAAAAGCCAAACTACAGGTTTTATTGCAAAAAAAAATTAAAGTGAAATGACTCTCAAAAATAGTACAGGTCTAAGTTAATTTCTTAAATTTGAAAGGTTATAACCTATGAATACAATAAATAAAGGTTAGGTTGTTATAAATATCTGGCAGAGTTAGTTACTTTTGCTTGGCTCTCACTGTTTTTTAGTTTTAATTGGTCAGACGTTCTTTGTCCATCTGGTTCTACTGGATACTATAGGATGTAAACTGCTCTCTTTTACTACTTAATCTCAAATGTTAGCAAAACCTGAAGAAAAATACTAAGTCTGCTCTCAATACTTCTACTCTAGGGGCCGATGTGATAACCAGCAGGTAGGGCATTTCTCTTGCATGCGGTGAGACCTGAATTCAATCCCCGGCATCACATAAGGTCCCCCAGCACTGCCAGGAGTAATTCCTGAGTAAACCGCCAGGACTAACCCCTGAGTATTGCCAGGTATGACCCAAAAAACAACAACAACAAAAAAATATATATATGTATATATATAAATAGATAAATAAATAAATGCATAAATAAATAGGAAAAACATATACTTGTAGTCTATAACCTTCCATAGTTTACAGAGAGATATACTACAAGAAGTAAGGTATTAGCCTGGCACAAAGCCTTCCCAGGACCTGGATTTGATGCCCGGACTGCTTATAGTCCCCAGAGCACGACCAGGAGTTTATCCTGACTTTACGCCAGGAGCAAGACAGAAGTATAGAATCAGGTGTGTTACAAAACCAAATGTAAAAAAGAAAAAGAAAAAAACCTATTCTCTAAAGGGCCCGTGCAATAAGAGTCACTCTACTTATTTTGTGTGTGTGTGAATTATTGTTCAGATAGTTCCAAAGTCGCCTTCTAAAGCTGATTTACAGATGTGACATTTGGTAAAATTTCAGAAGCTGTTAGATGTATCTCACTATTTTCTTCAGTTCAACATAATCCTCTTTGCACTATGGAAAAGCTGCTGAAAGACCAACATTTTCAAACTGTTTCACTTGATTACACTGATGTGTTACCACTTATCCAAAGCTATTTTAGAGCATCTTCTTGGGTTACAGTAAGCTGTATTACTGTAGCCATCAAATTACAACTTTCCCATAAGTAAGCAAATGCACAGTCTACTCTATTCTCTACTAAAAGACACTATTTTTCTCTGCAAAACATTTATCAAAATTGTTGTTTTACAGTTATTTACATTTGTAATGCTTATGTCTTCACTGTAATTCCACAAGGGTATGTGCAGTGATGTATCATAAGTCCCAGAGTGTTCGAAGACAGGCCTAGCTAGCTTGGGAGCTTTGCTGTTTTATCCACTCACAGCTTAATCTATTTACATGTTCTTAAGCCACTCAGCAGAAAATCTGATGACAAGCCCTGCTTGTCAGAGTCCCACCCTAGAGCAAATTATTTCAAGCCCAGGTATGCCTGATCCAGAGACTCAGAAATACAGGACAGAGCTGCTACCAGCTCTCCCTGATCATGAGGTTCCCAGAAGGGAAGGTGGGTACTAGCCCTGGCCCACCATCCCAGCAGAGATTCACAAGAAGTCAGAGGAACCCAACAGCATGAGGGCCGCCATCTTCAACATCCAGACTCCACAGCTCATCAGAGCTCCAACAAGCAGAAAAGTCAATCCTTCCCCATTGCATTCATCAGTAAATGCAGGAGATGAGAGGTTACTACTAGAGGATCCAACCCACATGGGGAGAGCCTGACAACTACCCATGTCGAATTTGATATGCCAAAAACCAGTACAAATTATAGACCTCATTCCCATGACCTGAAGGAATGGCTTGAGGCTGCTCATGTTCCTGGAGTCAGTTGATGCCCTTTGGGCTACACTAGCATGTGACAGGACATATGGAGATGTTACTGGTGCCTGCTCGAGCAAATCAATGAACAACGGGAAGACAAGTTATACAAGTGAAGACAGGGTTCATACTAATGAAATCTCTCTTCTGTGTAAACACTGAGGGAGGGTATGGCAGTTACAGAAGTCACCGTGACTCTGAATGAGCATCTTCTGGCTCATTATTATACATCTACTAAGACTTCTATGTTATCTAGATTGGGCACAGCTCCTCTTTATACCCATTGCACCCAGTGTGGGACAATTAGAATTTACCAGAAGACTGCCACTCTGGCTATGTTGAGACTATCATTTAAGATTATAGGAAGGATCATACTAGTTTGCCCTCAAGCAGGTGATTATGACCCTTTCAGTATACAGAGAACAAGATACTGAGACTCACCCTGGTGCGGATAATAAATAAAGAAGGACCTTGTGGGTACAATGTAGATTACATGAAGCCCATGAAATTAAGATGTACTTTATACCAGCCCTCTCTCCCTCCAGTGCTTTACATAAGTGATAATCTCTGAAGAAGGGATTAATCCTTGGCATCACTTGATCATTTGAATCCGTTTTTCGTCGATTTGCTCAAGTGGGCGCCAGTAACATTTCCATTGGACCCTATCACGTGCCAATGTAGCCCAATGGCATCTGGTTGATTCAGGAATATGAAGAGCCTCAAACCGTTCCTTCAGGGTCTTTACAAGGAAGTCTGACCATCTTGTAGGTGGGCGGCAATGTGATCTTTTGACATCCCGTGGGATCCAGTCGGTAATGGCTCTAGTCTAGCGGTTGTCTCCAAATCGTATTACATGTCCAGCCCATCTGATTTTCGATGCCTTGGCAAACGAGACAGCGCCCCTGATTCTGGAATAGTGACGGAGGTCAGAACTCCGGATTCCTTCTCTCACTTCAGTGAGGCGTGATATTCCAAGCATAGCTCTTTCGATTCCTCTCTGGGAGACCTGAATAGCATTCTCATCCTGCTTTCATAGGGCCCAGGTCTCTGAGGCGTATGTTAATGCAGGGAGAATGGTGGAGTCAAAGAGATTTGCCCGAGCAGGAGGTTCTTTGTCCTTTTAGCTATTTCTTCGATGCCTTTGAAGGCATTCCATGCTGCTCTCTTCCTCCTGCTCAGCTCAGGTTTTAGGTCCTTCATCATGTTGATTTCTCGACCTAGGTACACATAACTACTGCATTCAGAGATGTTTGTTCCATTAAGAATGAATGGGGCCTCTGGAACTAGTTCATTCTTCATGAACGTTGTTTTCTTTAGATTCAGCTGTAGACCTATCTTTCCACATTCTCGGTCAAAGTCAGCCAGCATTTGTGCCTCTTGGCTAATGTTAAGTGTTATTAGAACAATGTCATCAGTGAAGAGGAGGTGGTGTAGTTGCCGACCATCTATCTTCACTCCCATTCCTTCCCATTCTAATTGTATGATGTTCTCGAGGGTGGCGCTGAAGAGTTTTGGTGAAATGGTACCACCCCTGTCGAACCCCCTCTTTTCACATTAATGATCATTTCTTTATAGAATGGTGAGATCCTGGTGGCGAATCTGTAATACAGCTCACTGAAAGATTTTGATGTATTGGGTTTGAAAGCCCTGCTTGGCTAGGGCTTCAATGACCACTTCAGTCTCCACAAAATCTAAGGCTTTCTGTAAATCAATGAACGTGAGACAGAGCGGCATCTTGTACTCCCTACAAACCTCAATGAGCTTGGTTACTGTGTGGATATGTTCGATTGTGCTAAATCCTTTCCGGAAGCCTACTTGCTCGCATGGTTGTCCTTCATCTAGTGTTCTGCTAATCCTGTTCAGGATGACTCGTTTAAACAGCTTGTAGATGACAGACAACAGGCAGATGTGGCGATAGTTGCCAATGTTGTGAATGTCTCTCTTCTTGAACAGTAGAACTGTCTTGCTGGTTTTCCACTGGGAGGGCACCTTGCATTCGGACAGGTAGCGTGTGAAGAGCCGAGCTAGTGTATTGATAAGTACCAAAGGCAGATTCTCCAGGTGTTCGGGTCTGACTTTGTCTGGGCCTAGTGCTGTTCCCTTCTTTACCGACGAGATGGTATGTCGAATTTCAGAAGGGAGAACATTGGGAATGACATATCCATCCTGTGGAATTTGGTATGTGGGCAGGTGGATGTGGCTATCAAAGAGATTTGAGTAGAAGTCATGGATAATCTTCTCCATTGCCTTTCTGGAAGATGTGATAGATCCATCCGGGCGCCAGAGGGCAATCATCTTGGTCTTATAGTTGGCAAAAGGACAGGCGGGCAGTGCGAATGCTTTTCCTGGCTTCTGCTGCATCTTCCAGTATTTCTGCTCTTCTGTCTTTGAGGTCTTCTTTTATCGCTTCTCCCTTACCGTTTAGCAAACTTGGACATTAGCATTTGGTCTCCTGAGGTTCGTGTCTTGCCACGTTGGCGAATGAGCTCGAGAGTTTCTGAAGACAGGCATTCTTTTGTGTCTTTTACACTCTCAGCATTCTTCGCACAATCATGGAGGTGCTGAACCAGTCGGTTGTATTCATCAATGTCGACAATGATGGTATCTTCCCATGTTGCTGCAATGGTGCCAAAGAGTTCCCAGTTGGTGGTCATTCTGGGAGTTCTCTTCTTAAACTTTGCAGCCTTTTCTCCCGGTTCCAGGAAGTAGAATCCTTGCACGAAGGAGACGGTGGTCCGATCCTGTTTGGAATTTGGGGAAGACACCTATATCGGTCAGACAAAACCGTCGATTGAAGATGATGTGGTCAATTTCATTGTGGAACTGTCCGCCAGGAGATTCCCATGTCCAACGTTTCGTTTCAGCTTTCTGGAACTGTGAGTTCCAACGAATGGTCTTGGTGGACATGATGAACTCAGATAGTCTCTCACCCTGTTCGCTCCATTCTAGGCCATGGGTCCCGATGTGCAGTTCTTCAGCCGATCTTCTTGCTCCTATCTTGGCATTAAAATCACCGACTATGATCTTGTAAAAGGTTTTATCTTTTTATAGAACTCCTCCAATTCCATGTAGAATTTCTCAATTTCACTCTTTGTATGTGGATGTTGGTGTGTAGACAATGAATATAGAAATTGCTGGCAGTGGGCCACATCTCTTCAAGTGTAATCGTCCTATTCGGTTTGCTAGGCATTCAAATGAATCGATGTTTATGGCCATGTTCGTGTTGACAAGGACACCAACACCACCGATGCCTCTTTCGTCACATGTTCCAAGGAACAATTCTTCTCCAGTGTCAAAAACAGCATGATGCAACTGACGCCTCCTCGTCTCAGTCAGGCCAATGATGTCGTAATTGATCTTTGCGCTTGCACCATCAGATCCTCAATATATGCTTCTGATGCCAGCGCCACGTGCATTGAAAGTACAGACAGTCATTTTAGTCCTTCTTCATTTTGGCAGCCTAGGATGGCCATGAAATTTTATCAGGCACTGCTTGTTTGCCTTTCTTACTGCTGCCATATTAAGGGCTCTTTCGGGGTCAGGAAAATAAACATTTCTGTTACTGGATTTGGCATATCGAACACACATCTGACAGCTTGCCAGGCTCTGCCATGCGGGTGCTATATTCTCATTACTTTGTGGGCTCTCTCAGAGGGGTGGGTAGTATATTTACGGTAATTTGAGGTAAATCGGTGCCCGCCGTGGGCACATGCAATGGGGAAAGCTGGTTTCTGCTCTGGCCGGGTGTACCTGTGTCTTAGGCTCAAGCATTCCTGTGCTTGAAATACTCTCCTCTGAAGGGTGGGTCTCTGCGTGGTGGGTCCTTGTAGGCTGGGTTTCTGACAAGCCAGGCTAGAGACTGGATTAATCTTAGGGCTGGAAACTGGATTACTCTGCTGGGTGGAGATCTTACCTGCTGCAGAGTGTGGATTGTGAAGATAGCTGCCATCAAGGTGTGGGGGGTTTCTCTGGGCTCCTCCGAGGCTCCATTGAGATGGTGGACTCGGGTCAGAAGTTGCTCTCATGGTCCATGGAATGCAGGGGGTTCAATGGGGAAAGCTGGTTTCTGCTCTGCCGGGTGTACCTGTGTCCTTGGCATAATCCTTTGTTTATACCTATGATAGGGGGTGGCACACACTTATACACTCTTCTATCTAGTAGCTGTTTGGGGTTCTTTGTTGACAGGACCCTCCCTGAAGTCACTTGTATCACTTGTCTTCCCAGTGTTCATTGAATTCCTCCAGTGGGCACCACTAACATCTCCATTAAGTCCTTTCACTTGTACTAGTACAGCCCAAGGACATTTGCTTGCTCCAGGAACGAGAAGAGCCTCAAACCATTCCTTCATGTCATGGGAATAAGGTCTACAATTGTTACTGGTTTATATAATCCTCCCTGAAATTAGGATTGCTTTTGTGTATATAAGGGGACTGACGAGGTACACCCTCCTCTTTGGTAGGACCCTCTCTCTGGTGGGATCCACTTTGGTGGTACTCTCTCTGGTGGGATCCTCTTTGGTAGGCAACTTGGGCTTTCATGTATGGTCTAAGTTCTGACCAGAGTTATAGGTCTTCCATAATATTGGACTGCAGTGGTAGAGGTTTTTGTACTATTAAAAGTCTTATGGAACTGTGCTGGACTTGTGAGTTTTCATCTGTTCCCTGGTGGCCTCGGAGGTAGAAGAGAACTTCTGTCTTAATACTGTTGGGGACCCTGGTGGGTCCCTGACACCAGGGCAATTTCTAGGATAAACATACATTTTGGTGTATGAAATAACAAATGAGTAAACATGTAAGAGATAACTAAGCTTCTATACACTTTATTTGCCAACTGTTATTTACATATTTACTTAGGCTTTGGGGGCCACATACTGCAGTGCTCACGGCTTCCTAGTACTTCACTCAGGAATCAATTCTGACCATGCTCAGGAGAAATTTATAGTTCCAGAGATCAATCCTGCATTAGTCACATGCAAGACAAGTGTCGCACCAGCTGTACTCTCTTTGGTTAATATTTATAACTTTAACCTCATGAGAAAAAGATGAAACTTCCAAAACTTGTTTGAACATAGTACAGTGTGATACAGTAAAACATCAACTTCTATACTGAACCCACATTTTAACAGTTGAGCAACCACAAAACAAATAAAACTCTCTAACCTTCTGTTTTCTCACTTATAAAATGTGAACAATTACATTAGAATAACTATTAAAGATAATGCATACAAAAGTATACACACAATAATTGATTCTATGACACAGAGAAAAGTTTTGATGTGGTAAGTTATATCACTAAATTAATGTTTGGTATAGCTCCTTAGTGAATTGTATTAACCTAAATTATCTAATGGCTTTTAACAGTGGATAACATAAAACCATTTTAGCAGTTGCTTTCAATTAAATTTTATGATTTTTAACTCTGTACTCTAAAAATTATTCACAGCCATTCTGTAATCTAACTCAATTAATCCCTGTAAAGCAAGCTAAAAACATGGTTAGTTCAATTATCTCCTCTAAATTGCAAGCTCTTCGTCAATCTTTATTTCATTAAAGGACCTACATTCCATAATACCAATGACTATCTAAGCAGGAAAATAATAATCTTGACATTTTGCATTGTATTTGCTCTCTGAACTCCAGCATGTGACTCTGTCCACTGCAGGAAAACCCAGATCTGGGGAGAGAGCTGGGGTAGTATCACATGCCTAGCATGCATGAGCTTCTGAATTTGATCTCAGATTTCCAGCACAAGTGTCATCTCGGCACCCCTGGGTGACAGTTGAGCAACACCAGTCTAAACATTAAATCATTAGCACTACATTGAGATTCAAGCATCACTAAGAATGGCCTCATCCCCACCCCTGGTACCATTATTGTGTGGACCCTATATTATTTTAAAATTTATTCACCCATTCTGAAATGGGTTCTCCCTTCTGAAATCCTGCATGCCATTTTGTCAGTAAAGAAGGGAACAGCACCAGGCCCAGACAAACTCAGACCCAATCACCTGAAGAATCTGCCATCAGTACTCATCAATACACTGGCTTGGCTCTTCTACCTGTCTGAATGCAAGGTGCCCTCCCAATGGAAAATCAGCAGAACAGTTCTACTGTTCAAGAAGAGAGACATTCACAACATTGGAACTATTGCCCCATCTGCCTGCTGTCCGTCATCTACAAGCTGTTCACTCGAGTCATCCTGAACAGGACTGGAAGAACATTAGATGAAGGACAACCATGCGAGCAAGCTGACTTCCGAAAAGGATTCAGCACAATCGCCCATATCCACACAGTAACCAAACTCATTGAGGTTTGCAGGGAGTACAAGATGCTGCTTTGTCTCATATTTATTGATTTAAAGAAAGCCTTTGATTCTGTTGAGACCCAAAAAATTTAAAATATATATATTTATATATAAAATTAAAAAAAAATATGGGGTGGTTGGAGGGAAGCTGGGGACCTTGGCTCTGCCCCCGCAGCAGAGTAGAAAAACGAGAAGGAGGAGTCTGAGGAGTCAGATGATGACATGGGATTCGGCCTGTTTGATTAATCACCACCCTAATACAACCCTTTTCTATACCTTAAAAAAAAATGTAGCCGCCCGATTCTGCTTGTTTTGTAAGTAAACCCAATCTAATGGTCCAGATAATTGAGCTATATATATAGCAGCTGTTGGAGACTCTGGAGTGTTTAATACTAATAACCATAATTTTTCTCTGGGATTAAATCTGGACAGATAAGATTTTTGAAGCAGATCCATAAAAAAGTCTAATTCCTTCTGAGCTTCAGAAGTCAATTGTCTTGGGTTATTCAAAGCAGGATCACCTTCAAGGGTGTGGAACAAAGTGCTGAGCTCACAGTTAGGAATCCCAAGGGAGGGACATATCAGTTGATATCTCCTAGAAGTTTTTGAAAATCATTCAAGGTTTTGAGCTTCCTTTGACTAATGGAGATTTTCTGAGGACGCACTGTAGTGCAGTCAAGAGCATAGCCCAAATTTTCATATGGAGGCTGCATTTGGATTTTCTCCATAGCTACTTGTAAACCAGTCTCAGGTAAAACTGTCATTACTCTATTATACAAATTCTGGAGATCTTTGGAATTATTACAGGCTAGCAAGATATCATCCATGTAGTTGATGATGTATGCATTGGGAAATTTAACACGAGTAGGTCTCAAAACTTCGTCAACAAAGTGTTGACACATTGTTGGTGAGTCATTCATTCCTTGTGGCAATACTGTCCACTGAAACTACGTAAAGGACCTTTATGGTTGATATACGGAACTGAAAATGCAAACCTTTTACGAACATCTGGGTGGATAGGTATGTTGTAGAAACAGTCTTTTAAGTCTATGAAAATTAGTGGCCAATCTTTAGGAATAGCTGCTGGAGAGGGGAGCCCAGGTTGCAGGGCTCCCATGGGGAACCATTGCGAAATTGACATTCCTTAGGTCAATCAGCAAATGTCATTTGCCTCATTTTTTCTGTATCACAAAAACTGGAGAATTCCATTCTGAAAATGATGGCTCAATATGTCCTAAATTCAACTGTTCTTCCACTAGATTTGTCAGCGCCTCTAACTTTTTGATATTGACACTGTGGTGTCCATATAGGTTTGTCAGACTTCCACTGAATACATATAGGTGGTGGGCGCTTAACCACAGCGGCCCCAATTAAAAAGGGTTACTCTCTGAGTTAGGCTCATTAGGGAGAGCTGGAACAGGTGCCCGATGGGGCATTGGATGAGGTATGTGAATCACTGCTCCCCACTGCTCCAGCATGTCTCGACCCCATAAAGTTAAAGGCATAGGGACTATATAAGGCTGGACCATGTCTATGTTCCCCTCAGGGCCAATGCACAGCAGCCATCTCTCACTCTGTCGGAGAAGAGAAGAGGAGATATTGCCTACCCCACTCAGGCTATGGGACATGGGACACTTTCTTTAGGGCCCACTTAGAGGGCCAATGCTTAGTGGAGACTATGGACATGTCTGCCCCCTGTATCCAACATGCCATTGAATTTACTTTTATAAATTTCAATGGGTATAATCGGCCGCTTGGCCTGTGAAATTGTGGTAGTGTACCCAACTAGATATTTAGCAGGTGACTGGCGGGCTTGGTTCTGTGTGGCTGTATAAGCAACAATGAAGTTGGCAGAAGGGTTGGTACTGTTTAAGCCGCCAGCACTAGGGTGTTTGGACTGACTAGGCAGATCCTCAAAAATTAATAATAGTCTTGCAAGCAGTTCCCCTTTTTCAAAAGTCTAGCTGGCACAGAGACTGACAGTATTATCTCTCCATGAGATTAAGGATCTAGAAGTCCGAAATGCAGGGTAATTCCCTTAAATTTCAGCCAATCGCTCCCCTGAATTAAGCCCATACTACCTGGGGAGCAGGTCCTTTTATTCCTGTTTTTAGCATGTATAGATCTTGACCTGGATATATTGTAACAGTCTTAGGGCAGAGAATACCATTGTCTGCCATTGTCTGATGGACTGCCATTGTCTGATGGTGTAGGCCTGAGTATTTATTGATTGCAATTCTGTGGATTCTGATTTGGAGGATACTGGGCAGGTGGGATGAATGAGAGTTCCCATGGATTCAGCTGGGCCTGGGGCTGGCCCCCAACCAGTTCCCCACATTTGGGGAAGGCATAGGTGTTATTTGAGCCTGTGGTCTTGTGGAACCTGGAAGGGTTCCATGTACCATTTCCCATAAAGTGATTATTAGGATGTTGCCCTGTATTGATAATTCTAGAAGATGGGCAATCTCTACAGGTGTGCCCCTTCCCTCCACAGTTATAACAGATTATCTTTCCAGATGAAGCCTGAGGCTGACTTAGTCTCTGAGACCTACAGTCTCTGGCCCAATGTTTTCCCTTCCTGTACCTTGGGCAAGGTCCCGGTGGGGCCCTCTGAGGGGTGGGGCTGTGATTATTAACATAGTTTCCCTGATCATTCCTGTCTATCTTTTTGGGGATTTTTTTTCTCCCCCTAAAGCTGTTTGACATTTCACCCCTCTCCTGATACCCCTGCTGTATGGGATAAGCCTCTATAGAATACTGTGTTCCATGGGAGGCCAAACCGACATTTCTACAGGCCTTTATATTTCCCATGATGTCTTCATTTTCCTTAATATTACATAGTATGGCTCGACAACTTTGATTAGCGTTTTCATATGCTAAGGTTTGTTGTAGTATTTGTTGATTGGATAGGTATTGAACCTGTTTGCTGATTGTCTCATTTAATCTCCCAATAAAATCAAAGTATGGTTCATTGCTCACACGTGCAGGGGAGAGACCACACTGGCCGGACTCGGAGTGGAGATTTGGGCCCTGCCCTTTCCTTCGCCGCCATGCCAGCTGTCCTGGAAGAGAGACCCACACACACCAGACCCACAGCTAGTCTGCAATCCAGGAAGAGATCCAGACCTATTCACTTCAGGCCCACAGCTGTGCTGCTCAGCCATACGCACATGGAAGCAAGCCATAGAGTTGACCTCCTGGAGTGGAGCTCAGCCAGCCCCTGGCCGAGTCCAACATTGCTCCAAGGGTTTGCTCACTTGTGCAGAGGAGAGACCACACTGGCCAGATTTGGAGTGGAGATTTGGCCCTGCCCTTTCCTCCGCCTCCATGCCAGCTGCCTCGGAAGAGAGACCCACCCACGACAGACCACAAGCTCTGTTGGTGCACTGCCACTTTGCGTGCACCAATGTCCAGACATGTCCAGGGGCAGACTATCTATATTCTTAGATAATGCTGATTTTAGGATAAGGTCCTTCCCTGGATCTTTCACATTTATACATTGTATACTGTTCTAGACAAGTTGTAACTGATACCAGTAAGCCTAGCAAGAAGCCAGAGCAACCCACACATCATGCGGTCAGTCATTCTCAACATCCAGACCCTAGTTCCTCAGAGCTCCATCCAAGAGAAAACCTGATCTTTCCCCTTTAAGTTTCATCAGTAAATGCTCAAGATGAGAGCCTTCTACTGAGAATATACCACCTATATGGCAGAGCCTGGCAAGCTAACCGTGTTTTAGTTATGTTATGCAAAAAACTAGTAACAATTATGGACCTCAATTCCATGATTTGAAGAATGGTTTGAGGCTCTTCCTGTCCCTGGAGCAAGCAGATGCCCTTGGATTTCATTTGCTTGTGACAGGACGTAAGGAGATGTTACTGGTGCCCACTTGAGCAATCTATGAACAATGGAAAGACAGTGACAGTGACTGTTCATTAGGACCCTGGTAAATTTTTTGTACAGCTACGTTGATATTCTGGGTCAGCATCTATTTTTTCCTATGCTTTTTTTTTTTTTTTTTTTTTGCTTTTTGGGTCACACCCGGCGATGCTCAGGGGTTACTCCTGGCTCTGCACTCAGGAATTACTCCTGGCGGTGCTCGGGGGACCATATGGGATGCCAGGGATCGAACCCAGGCCGGCAAGGGCCGGCTGAGTGCAAGGCAAACGCCCTACCCGCTGGGCTATCGCTCCGGCCCCTTTTTCCTATGCTTTTAATGCTGTATCCCGAATAAATTTTAAAAACAACACCAGGTAATGTCACTTGTTTTTCTTTCTTTTGTCATTCGTCTTCACCTTTCAGCATGGCAAAAGTTATATTATGGCCAGATTCTGTGTTTCTTAAAGTGTCAATATTCATTTTAACCCCATCTGCATACCACATTTGCCATTGCATGAACTGTGATTGGTTCAGACAAGTACGGGCTACCATTTCAAAGTCTGACAATGCCCACTCTTTTTTTTCGGCTCCAATCAGCTAAATATTTTAAAGAATAAGGGCTTGCTACACCAAATTTGTCACAAGTCTTCCTGAATGGGGTTATTGACTCAATATTTAATTATTCATAAATTAATTTTACTTTATGTTTAGATTGGCTATCAGAAAGAATGCAGGGCTTTGCTCTTTGACTATTATAAATTGACCACTGGAGGAACTGCAAGTCTCTTGAGCCCTGCACAAGCTAACCTGTTCCTACCCTTCGTCCTCATCAGAGCTTGTAAGAGCATCACATTTAGCATCTGTCAGAGGAGCATCTTCCCCTTTGAAGGTATTAACTCCGGGGAGATTTTCAGTTTGAGAGTTTGCCTCCTCTGGGTTTCCCTGTTCCTCTAGTTATCAGCCACACTAGAATTCTTTTAGATTTTTTTTCGCTGGAAATGTATACACCATTTTCAAGTCTACAGCCTTGGGGCGTGTTTGAGAATGGTTTTTAGTTGGATCACGCCTCAGTATCGGGTATGCGCTATTTCCTAATTGGTAAGTTATGAAAGCATAAATCTCCCTGCATAACACATCCATTTCTTGGTTTAAGTTTCCAAGTTTCCCATATATTTCTTCCTTTTGTTCTTTTAATCGTATATCTAACTTCCAGACCTCTTTCTGTCCCTCGATTCTAACTCTGTTTGTCAATTTTTCCCTCTAAAATAGTGCTTATCTTGCTGATATACTTTTTCTGCTCTTCAAACTTTACTTCAAATTTTAAATCCTGTTTAATAATTTTACTTTCCTGTTCTAATTTTTCCTCAAATTTTTTAAATCCAGTTTAATAATTTTATTTTCCTGTTCCTGTAATTGTGAATCCTGTTTAATAATTTTATTTTCCTATTCTTCTAATTTTGAACCCTGTTTAATAATTTTACTCTCCTGTTCCTCTATTTTCTTTTCAAGATTTAAAATCTGTCTACATTTAATTTTATGGTTCTCACTTATTTCTTTAATTGCCTATTCTTTTAATTGCCTACTTGAGAGCAAACTAGCATGGTCCTTCCTATAATCTTCCTATAGTCTCAACCTAGCCAGGGTGGTAGTCTCCTGGTAAATTCTAACTGCCCCATGCTAGGTGCAGTGGGTATAAAGAGGAGCTGTGCCCAGTCTAGAAAACATAGAAGTCTTAGTAGATGTATAAGTCAGAAGTTATTCAGAGTCAAGGTGATTTCTGTAACTGCCACAACCTCTATCAGTGTTTACATAGAAGAGAGATCTCATTAGAATGACCTTGGCTTAAGTAGATTAAGCTGTGAGTGGGTAAAACAGCAAAGCTCCCAGACTAGCTAAACCTGTCATCCAACATATTATGATACCAAAATTCAAGGTCAGGCAAAACATGGGCCAGGAGTTCTTGCCAAAGGTGGAAATTACCACAAACATATGGGAGTCAGAGGTTAGGTAAGACCGAGAAGGGAACTATGTGCTAATGCTAATAATTGTCAAAATGGTTAATACGAACCTACAACTGAGCATTAAATACAGGCAAAAAGATACACATGATAACCTTTAAGTATATGTATTACAATCCATAATATGTAAGAGAAGGAAGAGAGAAAGGAGAGAGAGAGAAGAGATAAAGAACCTGTCATAGAGGCAGGTTATAGGAGGGGGAGGGACTCGGGGACATTGTTGGTGGGAAATGGGCACTGGTGGAGGGATGGGTGCTGGAATACTGTGTGACTGAAACCCCCAAACATGAACAACTTTGTAAGTATATATCTCACGGTGGTATAATAAAATATAAATAAAAAGTGCTAATAAAGCAGGGTCGCTTTTGATTTCTCACTATCACTATCAATATCTTCCCATTCATCATCGATTTGCTCAAGCATGCACCAGTAACATCTCCATATGACCTGTCTCATGCAAGTAGAGCCCAAGGGCACCTGCTTGCTCCAGGAACATAAAGAGCCTCAAACCATTCCATCAGGTCATGGGAATGAGGTCTATAATTGTTACTGGTATCTGGAATATAAAATACAACACGGGTAGCTTGCCAGGCTCTGCTGTGTGGGTAGCATACTACTTTTTTTGATTTCTCATACAGCACAATTGCTTCTATAAAATGCTCAAAACAGACAAGTCTGTTATATAATACTGGAGGTTGAGAGTGGTCACCTCTGTAAGAAAGCATGGGTTTGTTAGTGGGAAAATGTCAGGAATCCTCTATAATACTTGAAATATTCTGTGTTTTGAACTAAGAAATAAAATGATTGTGCTGCATTAATGTGAACGCAAAACTTGTCTGTGGAAAGCAAGTGTAGAGAATGCATCAGGAAATCCAGCTACTATATTCTAAGGGTTGCTCATCAGACCAATCATTACACCACAACACCCAGCAGCTTTAACACATGTGTTCAGACTAGAACTGAGTAGTGGATGTAGGCAAAGGGATACACATGATAACCCCTAGATCTATGCATTTCAAGCCACAATGTGAAAGAGAAGGGAGAGAGAGTGAGAAAGAGAGAGAGAGAGGGGGGGAGAGAGGAGGCAAAGTGCCTACCATAGAGGTAGGTTGTGGACAGGGGAGGGAATCTGGGGACATTGGTGGTGGGAAATGTGCACTGGTGAAGGGATGGGTGCTGCAACATTGAATGACTCTAACCCTGTCATGAACAGCTTTGTAATCTCATGTGGTATAATACATTTTTTTAAATAATAAAAATAAATGAATGAATTAATTAATAGATAAATAAAAGCAAACAACAATTGGGGAGCTGGAGAGACAGTATAATGGATTTAGTGCTTCTTTTACAATTCAGGGATTGATTTAGGTTTAATCTCTAGCACCTCATATGGACACCCAAGCTCCACCTAGAGCTAAGCCCTGAGTATATAGCCAGAAGTAAGCTCTGAGCACTGGCAGTTCTGGCTCAGAAATTCAATATAAATATTTTTTAATTTGTAAATTCAAACTTTTTATTTCCTTAAAACAAAAAAAAATAATTATAAGAAATATCTGTGCTATATTGTATTCAGTGGCCCTGTTCATATAGATCATCATTTGTATTAAAAATTATGGATTATTAGTATTTTTCATCCTAATCATTAAAGAAAAAACACTAGATTAATTAGGGAAAAGGGCAGTCTATAGTAGAAAGAGACATATTGGACGACAAAATAGAAAATTTTTCAATAAACCGTAGGCTGTAGGGTTTTTACAAATGGAGAAGGAAGCACCATTATCCAGTACTGTCCATATTATCTCCTTAACTCAAAAGAATACCAAAGTAAAAATACTTTTGAAATAAAATTAGAAAAGCTATACAGATGATATATCAAAAAATAAGCTACCCAAAACTAACAACTTTTCTGTCCTGCTTTTTACAAAAGCAATCAGGTGAGGTAGACTACTATTCTTAGACTACTGTTCTTCATGAACATACTGTATTTTTCCAACTGTCCTTATATAGAATGGATCCAACTTCCCCACTAGCACTAAGAGCTGTGTTGTATTCATAAGCTATTTTATTTCACTGCTTAACAAATAATTTCAGGTTTTGAAATGACAAATACAAAGGAAGAATTAAAACAGCCATAAGACTAATAAAAATTAGTTTTTGACTCTTAAAAATGTCAAGGAATTGTTAAGAATCTTTGCAAATCTAATGAACATATATATTTATATAGTGTCTAATATTAAACTCAAGACTCCACACTTGTGAATCATGAACTTTGTGAAGCATAAACTTTATCACTGAGCCACATCCCCAACCCAATTAGTACATCTATTAAAGGCTTCATGTCAAACACTGTGAGTGAAAAGAGTTTTAACATTGTACACATATGTCTGAGTTGATTCTTTCCAATGATAGTCCTAAATAACAACAACAAATAAATCCAAGTGGATTCAAATATCTACTTGGTTTTATTACATGTCTCATAATGAAGTAGTGTCTCATCTAGCAAAAAGAAAGAAGTTTCAATGGCTCCAGAAAGTGAAAGGTCCTTAAAAACCAAGTCACAAAGAAAACTTAGATCGAAACAAAGCTATGTATGAAGAATCAGAGTTTAAAGATTACTTCATGACATGAGCTTCAAAATTGTGCACTGACTAGTTAGAACTACATTCCTGTGGGAGGTGGTAATGATAATTTGTTTCTATAAGTCTTAGTGAACTTGCCCCTAGTGACTCAATTTTTGGACATGTAATTTCTTTATGGTATTACTAGATAAATTAAAACCTGTGTAGTATTGCAATTTATTAAATCAGCTTTTGATGCTGAAATAGAAAAGTATAACCGAATGCAACCAACTTACTATGCAACCCCATTATTAACAGAAAAGTTCCAAAATATGTATTGGCTCATCAGGAATATTCCTATGATGTTCTTTTAATTTAATTTAGTAGTAAATATTATCTTTGCTCTGTCAATTTTAGTCAGACATGGAATCAGAAATTCTAGTATACTTTATAAGAGATTGTAAAACTTTTTCTAATAGATAATTCTGGTAATTATATTGGTATTTATATTCCTTGGATTGAAATATATTTAAAATATGTTTATTTTCTAATAATATATTCAAGAATTACTGGCAAGGCCAGAGTCATAGTATTGTGGGTAGGATGTATGTCTTGCATGGAGCCGACCCAGGTTCAATGCTTGGCATCCCATATAGTTCCCCCTGAGCACTGCAAGAAGTAATTCCTGGAGCAGGAGTAACCCCTGAGAATCACTGGGTGTGACCCAAGAAAGAAAGAAATACTTATTTAATAACTAAAATTTTAAGACATTAAAAAATTACTTTCAAAGTATTAACTAAGAAAGTTATATGAGGTATTTTAATTTAGAAAATGTAGTCAACCTCTGAAACACAAGATTTACTTCTCAAATAACTCACAGGTATTAAAAATAAACAAAATTATATACAACTTGCAAACAATCGAATCACACATAGCATTAACACAGTTATATGTACACTGTATGCAACATCACTTGTATCACTTGTCTTCCTGTTGTTCATCAATTTGCTCAAGTGGGCATCAGTAATGTCTCGATTCATTGAGAATGGGGTGCATTATTGTTACTGTTTTTGCCCTATTGAATACACCACAGGTAGCTTGCCAGACTCTGCCGTGGCTCTTGGTTTATCCCAGGGGGCCCAGTCTTTTTTTTTTTTTTTTTGCTTTTTGGGTACACCCGGCAATGCTCAGGGGTTTTTCCTGGCTCTGCACTCAGGAATAACTCCTGGCGGTGCTCAGGGGACCATATGGGATGCCAGGGATTGAACCCGGGCAGGCATGGGCCGGTCGCGTGCAAGGCAAACGCCCTACCTGCTGGGCTATTGCTCTGGCCCCGGGCCCAGTCTTTTTCTGTCAGATCATCAACCACCAAGGTACCCACGGGGCAGAGACAGCCTGTCTCCTGCCTGCCACCTGCTGACACAGTCAGGCACCACAGCCACACCTGATAACACCTCGAGGGGCAGGGTATGCAACATACCTATTACATATATAATATAATATATATATAGTATCAAACTATAATCCACCTTAAGTGTTAAGTTTAAAAAATTGCAACTTACAGAGTTGTACAAACTTTGTAAACTTACAAACTCTTTATGAACTTTATTATATATACAATATATAATATATAAAATACATTATATGTGTGTAAACTAGCCCTTGAAATTTTGCATTGTAAGATGAGTTCCAAACTTATGAAAACTGGATGACTTTATTTCTAGATAATAAATAGGAAAGGAGGTATACAGGCAATTAGTAAAGTGAAGGGCATTTTAATAGTCACCAAAAGGTAGGTGTTAATCTGTGTTATGCATTGCAGTTCATGATTTGTAATGTGTTCTGCCATAAGCTTACTTTGTATATAAAACTGAGGAATTTGTTTTAGCTGGATTGCCAATGGAAAGAGAATTGAGGAAATAAGTCACAATGGCAATTTTAATAAGGGGCAGAAATTCAAACTCTGAAAGTAGATTTTGCACCTGATTATAGCAGAGAACATTCCAATTAGGGCCAACATGCAGAAAGCTGATAACTCCAAACTGAGATTTATAAGAAAGGTCAGCAGCATGTAATGAGAATCTGGCACACATATATCCAGCTGTAACACCCTTAGTATAAGTATAGTTTCTAATCACAAAAGCTAATGGTTCCATGACAATAATAAATAATTGTAAAAGATATTCGAGCCTGGAGCATCAGGAAAAGAACTCAGGGACATTATACGATTTTCACTAATACTATCTGAAAGAATAACTCTAAAGGTGGAATTTCATTCCCCTAAAGGCATGAGCTACACTAGAATGCGAAAATCATGATAGGCAAAAAATACACTTTTAGTTGAATTCCATTATTTTATCACAACTTTACTTGGAAGGAAGGAAGCAAGGAAGCAAGGAAGCAAGGAAGGCAGGAGGGAGGGAGGGAGGGGAGGGGGGAGGGAGGGAGGGAGGGAGGGAGGGAGGGAGGGAGGGAGGGAGGGAGGGAGGGAGGAAGGAAGGAAGGAAGGAAGGGAGGGAGGGAGGGAGGGAGGGAGGGAGGGAGGGAGGGAGGAGGGGGAGGGAGGGAGGAAGGAAGGAAGGAAGGAAGGAAGGAAGGAAGGAAGGAAGGAAGGAAGGAAGGAAGGAAGGAAGGAAGGAAGGAAGGAAGGAAGGAAGGAAGGAAGGGAAGGAAGGAAGGAAGGAAGGAAGGAAGGAGAAGGAAGGTTATGGAGTGGGAAAAGAGACATTGATTTCTCATCATTCACTGTTTACCATTCATAAACGTTTTCATGAAAATAATGGTTTGAGGCGCTTTATGTTCCTGGAGCAAGCAGATGCCTTTGGGTTCTACTAGCATGAGACAGGACATATGGAGATATTACTGGTGCCCGCTCTAGCAAATAGATGATGAACGGGAAGATTGTGATTGTGATTGTGAAAAGTTTTCGTCCTGTCACAAGCAAGTGTAGCTCAAGGGCATCTGCTTGCTACAGGGACAGGAAGAGCCTCAAACCATTCTTCAGGTCATGAAATTAAGGTCCATAATTCCACTATTATTATGGACTGTTATATTGTTACTAGTTTTTGGCATAACAAATAAAACACGGGTAGCTTGCCAGGCTCTGCCATGTATAGTGAGTAAAATATATGCTTAAAAAAAACTCCACAAACTATGAAAGCAGACTAAGTGCTATTAACATTTTGGTGAACATTTTTCTAGTATTTGGTTTGGGAAACATCCCTCCATATATTTTTACATGTTTTCAATAATATAAGGCTTTTCATTCAAGAATATTTTGAAAACATTAGGTTCAACAGTAATCATTTCTATCAATATACATTAGTATCAAGGAAAAAAAGAGTAGAGAATACATAGAACTCAGCATTTCTACCTCTTGGCATCTACTTCAAAGGTCTGAAAACTGATGGCTAATAAATTTCATTTCTAGGTAGATAGGAAGGCACCACTGGTAGGATGTAATCTAGAGAAGCAGGACCTGGGGATTGAGGTTCAAAACTGCCATGGGAGGAGACTGGTAGAACAGAAGTTAAAGTACATATTACAGAAAATGGTGGGGACAATTTCGACAATCAATAATCAGTACACAAAACTGTGATTGTGTCTCAAAAACAAAGCCTGACATCGAGAAATTCAGGTGTTGGGAATTAAAGTAGGTAATGCTCATTATAAGCACAAACTGATCTCAACTCTATAAAGATCAAGAGATGGGCGAGTCAAATATGGTGCTGAACCTTGAATCAGATTTGTTTTTAGAAACCACATTGAAAACTGGTCCCTCCAATTGTCACTAAGGGTACATTTGTTTCATCTTGGTGTTATAATCTTTTAAACTAAAGAGCCAAAACTGCTTAATTACAAATTTTACGTTTGTTCAAAGCCACCCACCAGATCTAATATAGAGTGTTTAGATTGTAAATATAGTGGGTAAACTTGGCACAGATAAGAAAAGCAGACAAAGAACATAGCTTAGATAGTGTGTAATGGTATTTTTTTTTGTTTTTGGATCACATCTGGCAATGCTCAGGGGTTACTCCTGGCTCTACACTCAGGAATTACTCCTGGCGGTGCTCAGGGGACCATATAGGATGCCGGGGATCAAACCCAGGCCAGCATGGGCCAGCCGCGTGCAAAGCAAATGCCCTAACCGCTGGACTATTGCTCCAGCCCCAGGTAATTCTTTTAAGACATCAAAGAAAAATAAATATTTCTCCTAGCTTAAAGGGGATATAATTTGCATATTTTATTTTTTAAATACACAAATTTTATATCCCTTTATAGTTCCTTTTGGGGATAGTCTAATTTTCCTCTTCCTCTTTTTCAAAACTTTTTTTAAAAAAAAATCCTTGCCTAAATCATGCTTTCTGTTCCTGCTGAGACAGACAGACAGACAGACAGACACACACACACACACACACACACACACACACACACACACACATTTTTAACCTTCATTCTATCCTTCACAGGGGTGAAAGTCCAGCACTTTTTTTTTCCTTTTCACAAAGCCAAGAACACAATGTAATTGGAAGACCTTAATCACTAAATTTTCAGGATAACAAACATGAGAAGCAAAATCTTAAAACTTCTTGAGAATCATAGAGTCAAAACAAAGTTAAAACTGTATTCAAATTCCATAGGCATGGAAGGCTATTTGACTGATACCAGAATACATATCCATATTGCCAAAATGGACTCTTATGCCCGGATCTTCTTTCCCAAAGCCTTCTGCTTGTTTATTCTGGTTTACTGGGTCTCCTACCTCTATCTGTGGGAAGGTACAGGTTTCATTGGTTTGGGTCTTACTCAATCTTAGCAGAGAGTGTTGTCCTTTTTTGAATCCACTTAACCAATTCTATGATTTATCATCTGACTCAGTTTCTTTGTTCTAACCCGGTGAATCATACTGATGTCATACTGTTTGTGCTTAAACCTCCTGTGGTAAGTAAGCATCATTTAAATTTCCATGTTTGCTGTGTTACATACCTGCACGGTGAGCTGGAATTAAAAGCAAAAACATTGAAGCCAAACAGCGTTTTTTTTTCCCACTGCGCCAATTGAAAAGGTGAGAATTGTGACTAGAGAGATGGTGTCCTTCCTCAGTATAAATGCAATGACATGCAAAAGGTCCCCAACTTGACCCTCTTTTGTGTGGAGTCAAGTCATTGTCAATTGATCCCAGTAGGCCCTCTCCTGAGAAGAATCATTTTAAATAGCCTAGGAATCTTCTACACTTGTCCCCAGAGAGAAAGCCTTTTTCCTCTCCATCCCATGTACAATGGTGTAAATATTTCAGCAACGTAAAATGCTTCAAGTTTAATGCATGCACCTCTTAGAGGCGAAATAAATGGACTGAAGTTAACATCATAAAAGGAGGATAAGGAGGTCAGGAGACACAGATACACCCGGCAGAGCAGAGGTAAGGAGGCAGTCCTTACCCTGAATTCTAATGCAGACCTTATTAAGTTGTCACCATTTGCAAACTATCATGAATATGTCTTATTATAAGTACATTGACTTTTTTAGAGTAAAAGATTTTATCTGAAGCAGAGGATAATTTCTTACTTTGCATGTAGAATTCCAAAATATGAATTTATGGTGGCCAGAGAAATAGCGCAGTGAGTAGGGCACTTGCTTTGCAGGTGGTGGACCCGGATTTAATTCCTGGCAGACAGTAAGATCTCCAAGATAAGCCTGAGATATCTCAGTACAGAGCCAGGAGTAAGCCCTGAGCACTCTGATGTTTGCCCCACACCATTAAAACATCCCCTCATTTTGCAAAGAATTGGTACAGTAATAACAAAGTTATTTGAGTTTTATACTACACTTAATTTTTAAAAATTCCATTATCTACATTAACTAAGAAAAGGTTATCTAGCAACTTCCCCAAATTATGCATTTATGCTACAAAATGTAACAATATACAAAATTTCACTCTTAATCACTTGATCACTTGATTACTTGAATCCCATTATTCATCGGTTTGCTCGAGCGGACGCCAGTAACTTTTCCATTGGACCCTATCACGTGCCAATGTAGCCCAATGGCATCTGGTTGATTCAGGATGGTCTGACTTCCTTGTCAAGACCCTGAAGGAATGGTTTGAGGCTCTTCATATTCCTTCAAATTTCACTCCTCTTAAGAAAATTCTGAGGTACAATTATAACTTTTTTAACAAATAAATTTAGAAAATGTGCCATAAAATAGTGGAAATAAGTTTCTGATATCTTTTAAATAACAAATATTAGGGACACTTGGAAATAAATAATATACTATTTATAATAATCTAAATAGATTTTAGACTGATCTTTTAGTCTAAAAAAGTCAATGTACTTATTATAAGACATATTCATGATAGTTTGCAAATGGTGACAACTTAATATGATAAATGCTAATGATAAATGCTATTTTTGTAATCAACATAGAATTTCTGAATTGCCAGATAAATATGGTTAATTATCACTATTTTTAAAGGCATATTCAGAATAATAAAATACTTTGGTGATAAGCAAATGAAAAAAAATAATTTAAAATGATGGTTGATGTTACTATATGGGTGCTTCAAATCTTGAGTGAATATTTTAATAAGTACTTTTAATTCTCCTGCTAAAATAAGGAAAACACAATACAATGAAATCCGAACTTGGAAACTGACCTGTAGGTTACAGGCTCGGGATGGTAAGGAAACAGGGCTGTGCTTTAGGTATCGTGCTGTCTATTCTTCCTATATATATTTTTCCCACTCTGTGTTCTTACAACAATACTTCTATGTCTATTATTTGTAGTTTTCCCATCAAGTAACTTTGAAGAGCAGATTCTCTGGCTTTATGTCTCTGTGGATCACCTTCTTCCCATGGCAGTACATCAGAGCATCTGCCAGCTCCTCCATGATCGTGGCTATTCATTGCTCATCAAAAGTGCAGCTCTTTGGACAAGACTAAGAGACATGGGGCAGAGCTGCTACTGTGCCCAGCTGCTTATGAAGTGCATGGGAGGGATGGCAGGCTCTAGCCCTGGCCCGCCACCCCAGCAGAGCCTCACAACAAGCCAGACGACCCCCAACTCCATGAGGGCCCCCATTTTCCACATCCAGACTTCCCCCTCGTCAGAACTCCACCCAGCAGACCAGCCTATCACAGCTGCGTGGTTCATCATAAATGCTGGATTTTGAGATGACTACAAGAGTATGCTACCAGCACGGCAGAGCCTGGCAAGCTACCCGCGTCATATTTGATATGCCAAATACCAGTAACAATTATAGACCTCATCCCCATGACCTGATGGAATGGTTTGAGGCTCTTTATGTTCCTGGAGCAAGCAGATGCCGTTGGGCTCTACTTGCATGAGACAGGTCATATGGAGATGTTACTGCTGCCCGCTCGAGCAAATCAATGATGAACGGGAAGACAGTGATACAGTGAACTTTGAAGAGTATGTGAGAAATAGAGGTCCTTCCTGGCCAGAGTCAATGCCAAGATCCTAGAGTCAAGTCAGGAGCAGGAACCAGGCCAGGCTACAAGATGATACAGGAAGCTCAATCCAGCAGGCTCTTCTTTGGAGAATTTTTTGATTTTTAATTTTATTGAATCACCAGAGATACACGGTTACAAAGCTATTAATGAGTGGCTTCAGTCATATTATGTTACTGTACCCATCACTTCACCAGTGCGTATCTCCCAATGTCCACCAGTGTCCACAGTTTCTCCACTCATCTGCCTCTTTGGCAGGCACTTTCCTTATCTTTCTCTCTTCTTTTGTACACTGTGGTTTGTAACATATACACTGAGGGTGTATCATGCACACCCCTTTATCTACTTTCAAAACTCAGTTCTAGTCTAGCATTACCATTTCCAAATATTATTGGCAAATGATCCTTTCTCTACATTTGATCTTAGCCAAAAGGCCGAGAACCTTTTGACTTTGGGCCTTTTAGTTTTTGGCTTTTGGCTCCTCGACCTTTTGCTTTTGGTTTTTGCTCTTTGGCCTTTTGCTCCTTCTTCTGGGTGGGACTCAGCTTGGGTGAGATCCTTTCTCTTTGGTGGGAGACTTAGGCTCTTTTGTATGGTCTAAGTTCGAACCAAAGCTAAAGTTTGTTCATTATATTGGAGTGCTGTGGAAGAGCTTTTGTACTATTAAAAGCCATTTTGGAACTGCACTGGACTCGTGAGTTTTCATCTGTTCTCCCAGCATCCTCAGAGGTAGAGAACTTCTGTCCCGACACTGTCGGGGACCCCAGCGGCGTTCCCGACATCCACTCAGCAGACCAGCCTATCACAGCCCGGCTCATCAAGATCCACCCTGCTGCAGTCTTTTTTTAATCTGACCCAGGTATGCTGATCCAGAGACAGACATGGGGCAGAGCTGCTACTGGCTCTCACTGTGCCCAGTTGCTCGTGACCCACCCGGGAGGGGTGGCAGGTTCTATCCCTGGCCAGCCACCCCAGCAGATCCTCACAACAAGCCAGACGACCCCCACTCCATGAGGACCTCCATTTTCCACATCCGGACTTCCCCCTCGTCAGAACTCCACCCAGCAGACCAGCCTATCACAGCCCGGCTCATCAATAAATGCTGGATTTAGAGATGACTACAAGAGTATGATACCCGCACGGCAGAGCCTGGCATGCTACCCATGTCGTATTTGATATGCCAGATACCAGTAACAATTATAGACCTCATTCCCATGAGTTGATGGAGTGTTTTGAGGCTCTTTATGTTCCTGGAGCAAGCAGGTGCCCCTGGGCTCTACTTGCATGAGACAGGTCATATGGAGATGTTACTGGTGCCCACTTGAGCCAATCAATAATGAATTGGAAGACAGTGACAGTGATCCTTTCTCTCTCTCTCTTACCTAACCTCTGACCCCCCATCACCTTGTGGTAGATCCCAACCCTTGACAAGTCCTCTTCTTTGGAGACTTTAGAATTCATAGGACAAATAAATATTATACGAATAAGGAAACACAGTCATACAGTGTCTTGATGTTGTTTAGGACACTTTCAACAAAAGGTGAAAGGCAGATTTCCAGGGCAAAGGTAACACTATCCATGAAACTCTAAGGGCAAGTTTTAACCAAAGATAAGAATGTGCACTAACTTTGTTGAATTGTTATCAACACAATCATAAGTCTACTACATAATGTATGTGGTCAACAAAGACACAAAATTGGCATCTGAATGTTAGCTATCCTTAGAACATACTTCTCTCCACATAATGTTACCAACCCCACTAGAAAATCCATTAAAGAGTAAACATACAGGGGCAGGAGCGATAGTCCAGTGGGTAAAGAATTTGCCTTGCAGAGGCCGGCCCATGCTGGCCTAGGTTCGATCCCGGCATCCCATATGGTCCCCGAGCACCACCAGGAGTAATTCCTGAGTGTAGAGCTAGGAGAAACCCCTGAGCATTGCTGGGTGTGACACACACAAAAAAAAAGAGTAAACATACAGAAGTAAATTCAAAGTGAAACCAACAGAAAAAAAAATTATCCACAATCATTGGAATACATAATGAAAATTATGCTCAAGTGTTTTATTTTCAGAATATTTGAAAATTGAGAGACTTACAGAAATACAGAAAGTGTTGGATGACAGGCCTAGCTAGCTTGCAGTTTTATCCACTTGAAGCTTAATCTATTTACATGTTCTTAAGTCAGGGTTCATACTAATGAGATGTCTTTTCTATATAAACACTGATGGAGGGTGTGGCAGTTACAGAACTCACCTTGACTCTGAATGAGTAACTTCTGACTTATTATTATACATCTACTAAAACTTCTATGTTATCTAGATTTGTCACAGCTCCTCTTTATAACCATTGGACCCAGCGTGGGACAGTTAGAATTTACCAGGAGACTGTCACCCTGGCTACTTTGAGACTATCATTCAAGATTATAGGAAGGGTCATACTAGTTTGCCCTCAAGTCGACGAGTGTGACCCTTTCAGTATCCAGAAAACAAGATACTCAGAATCACCCTGGTGCAAATAATAAATAAGAAGGCCTTTGAGTGTACCATGTAGATCACATGAAGCCCATGAAATTAAGATATATTACTTTATACCAGCTCTCTCCAGTGCATTAAAAGAGGAAGGGATTAGTCCTTGGCATAACCCTTTTTTACACTTATAATAGGGTGTGGCACCACCCTTCTACACTCTTCTACTATCTAGAAGCTGTTTAGGGTTCTTTGTTGACAGGACCCTAAACAGCTTAGGGTCAACAGTTAGGATTCCTTTGTGTATAAAAAGGGGACTGACTTGAGGCCCCTTCTCCTTTTCCTTTTGCTTTCTTTTGGGTAGGACTCCTCTCAGGTGAGAGCCTCTCTCTTTGGCGGGAGACTTGGGCTCTCGTATATGGTCAAGTACTGACCAGAGCTAGAGTTCTTTCATTATATTGGATTGTGGTGGTAGAGCTATTAAAAGTTTTTTGGAACTGCGCAGGACACATGAGTTTTCATCCGTTTCCCGGTGGCCTCGGAGGTAGAAGAGAACTTCTGTCCTGATACTGTTGGGGACCCCAGCGGCATCCTAACAGAAAGGATATGGCTGTACAGACCAAAAAATGTGTTTTTAAAAAGTGTTTGGCATGGCTGGAGAGAGAGTGGAGTGCTTTCCTCACACTATGCCAACCAGGCTGTGATCTCCTGTTCAGCACTTGTCATCCACCCCCAACATCACCCAGTGCAATGCCCCCAAATTTTTCTACAAAAATAAGGTTTGATTCTCTAATAAAACAACATCAGAGAAATAGCACTTAAACTTTTTTAAATACTTTATACTATTCTTATGCTTTTTTATTAAATCAAATAGCACAGCAGAGCTACTTCCTTTGAAAACATATATGATTTCATTACAAAACAATCCCTTTTCAGAATCCATATAGATTCATATAAAAACTATTCAACAAGAACTAGAAATAGTACAGCAGATAGGCTACTTGCTTTGCAGCACCTGCCCACCTAGGTTATACTCCCAGGACAGTATATAGTCCCCAAAGCATCCCCAGGAGTGATCCCTGAGCAGTCAGTAGTAAGTTCTGAGCACGCGTGTGTATGTAACACCAATGGAAAAAATTCTCAGGGCTGTGGACAATAGTCAAATGGCACAGCATGTGACTAACCTATACAACACCCTAAGCCAATCCCAAAAAATCACATGGTCACTAATTGAAGCACTTTCATTTACTTTTATTGAATCACCAGTTTATGAGATACAGATATGAGATACAGTTTATGAGTTACAAAGCAGTTCATGATTGTGTTTCAAAGTTCTAACACCAGTCCCTTCAGCAGTGTACATTTCTCATTCCCAATGGCCCTAGTATCTTCCCTGCACCCCCCCAACAATCACCCCTTCTCCCAGCCTGCCTCTAGAGAAAAAAATTTTACTTCTGTTTCCTTTTGGACATTATGGTTTCCAATACAGATACAGAAAGGTTATCGTGTATATCCTTTTACATCCTTTCAGCACTCTGTTATTTTCCACAGTGATCATTTCCACATCCTGACTCCCCTCACCCATCAGAAGAGCTGATCACAGCCCAGCTCATCACAGACCCACCCTGCAGCAGTCTCTTTCAAGCCCAGCCCAGCTACGCTGTTCCAGATACACACATACAAGGGGGAGAGCTGCTACTGGCTCTCCCTTGCCCAGCTGATAACGAGGCATCCAGGAGGGAAAGCAGGTTCTAGCCCTGGCCCGCCACCCCAGCAGAGTCTCACAAGAAACTAGAGGACCCCCGACACCATGAGAGCCGCCATTTTCCACATCTGGACTCCCCTTTCTTCAGAGCTTCACCCAGCAGAAGAGCTGATCACAGCCCGGCTCATCAATAAATGCTCGAGATTAGAGGCAACTACAAGAGTATCTCACCTGCACAGCAGAGGCTGGCGAGCTACCTGTGTCGTATTTGATTTGCCAAATACCAGTAACAATTATAGACCTCATTCCCATGACCTGATGAAATGGTTTGAGACTCTTTATGTTCCTGGAGCAAGCAGATGCCCTTGGGCTACACTAGCATGTGACAGGATATATGGAGATGCTACTGGTGCCCGTTGGAGCAAATCGATGAACAACAGGAAGACAAGTGATACAAGTGAAGTGTATCATTTCCAACTATCATTGTCATTGTTGTACCTTCTCTGTCATAAATTCCTCCCATACTTGTGGCAGGCTTTCAACCACGGACAAGTCCTCCTGGCACTTGTTTCTACTATCATTAGGCATTATTTCCATCTATGCTTTTTATATCTCACTAATGAGTACAATCATTCTATGTCTGTCCCTCTTCTTCAGATTTATTTAACTCAGCATAATACTTTCCATGTCATTCATTTATAAGAAAATTTCATGATTTCACTTTTACTGGTGGCTTTGTAGTATTCCTTTGTGTAGACATACCATATTTCTTTATCAAGTCTTCTATTTTCAAGCACTCTGTTTTATTCCAGATTTAGGTATTGTGAACATGTAGTGAACATGCATGAATGTTCATACAAGATACAATGAACATGTAAGTGCAGATGGCTTTTCTGCAATAACTTATACTTAAAAATATTTTTAATTCATACTTTTATACTAAAAAATATGGTCACTCCAGTAGGCTACTGTGAGATAATTTGTAGCAGAATTATTCACAATTATCCTAATATCTGTTTATTTAAATCTTTAGTTTCATTTTTATAATGAAGTCTTTGATATAAGTATCCAATTGTGTAAATAAATATCCAATTGTGTAATTATTTTTGTATGGATTATTAGCTCGGGAAAAGTACAATCTATACACATTAGACTGTCAAAAAAAAGGGCTATGGTCGAGTCTCTTAAACTGTCTATAAATACATTTAACAATAGTGAATTTCCTATGTTCCAACCAATCTTTTCTTTTTTTTCTTTCAATTTTTTATTATACCACGTGAGACATACAATTACAAAGGTGTTCATAATTGGTTCTTGGTAATACAGTATTCCAGCACCCATCCCTCCACCAGTGCCCCATTTCCACCACCAATGTACCCCACCCCCTCCCGCCCACCCCCAGGCTGCCTCAATATCAGGTAGCCCCATTTCCTCTCTTTTTCTCTCTCTATCCCTGCATCTCTCTCCCTCTTCTTTTAGACATTGTGGCTAGCCCTGAAGATATTTAGAGTTTAAGTCTCTTTAAAGTTTATTTAGAGTTTAAGTATCACTTAAGTCTCTGTGTGTATATTCAATGGTGAGTTTTAATCTTCCATTACCATTTCCCACACATAGTAAAACACTGGTGTCTATTTATATCCTATTAATGAATGCAGTCATTCTATTATCTATCCTATTTATATCCTAGTAATGAATGTAGTCATTCTATATCGTTTTCTTCTGACTAATTTCACTCAGCATGATAGTCTCCATGTCCATCCATTTACAGGTAAATTTCATAATTTCATCTTTTCTGACAGCTGCATAGTATTCCATAGTGTAGACGTACCACAGTTTCTTTAGCCAGTCTTCTGTTCTCAGGCATTTAGGTTGTTTCCAGATTCTAGCTATTGTGAATAGCGCAGAGATGAATAAAGAAGTACAGATAGTGTTTCTGCTATGTGTTTTTCGGTCTCTCGGGTATATTCCCAGGGTGCTATTGCTGGATCAAATGGGAGCTCGATATCTAGTTTTTGGAGGAAACCCATACTGTTTTCCAAAAGGGCTGGACCAATCGGCACTCCCACTAACAGTGGATGAGAGTCCTTTTCCCCACATCCATGCCAGCACCAGTTGTTCTTGCTGTTTTGGATGTGTGCCAGTCTCTGTCGTGTGAGATGGTACCTCATTGTTGTTTTGATTTGCATCTACCTGATGATTAAAGATGAAGAGCACTTTTTCATATGCCTTTTGGCCATTCGAATTTCTTCTTTTTTGGAAGCTTCTGTTCATTTCTTCTCCCCATTTTTTGATGGGATTGGCTGTTTTTTCTTGTGAAGGGCTACCAGTGCCTGATATATCCTGGATATTAACCCCTTGTCAGATGGGTATTGGGTGAATATCCTTTCCCACTCTGTGGATTGTCTTTGTATCTTGGTCACCGTTTCTTTTGATGTGCAGAAGCGTTTCAATTTTATATAATCCCATTTGTTTATCTTTGCTTCCATTTGCTTGGGCAGTGGTGTGTCGTCTTTAAAGATACTTTTAGTTTCGATGTCATAGAGCATTTCTCCTATGTTTTCTTCGATGTACCTTATAGATTCATGTCTGGTGTTGAAATCTAGAATCCATTTTGATCTGACTTTTGTGCATGGCATTAGAAGGAGGTCTAAGTTCATTGTTTTACACGTAGCTGCCCAGTTTTCCCAGCACCATTTGTTGAAGAGGCTTTCTTTGCTCCACTTAATATTTTTTGCTCCTTTATCAAAGATTAAGTGGTTGTATATTTGAGAGTGTGTTTCAGGATATTCGATTCTATTCCATAGGTCTACGGGTCTGTCTCTATACCAATACCACACTGTCTTAATTACAACTGCTCTGTAGTAGAGCTTGAGGTTTGGGAAAGTGATACCTCCCATCTTCTTTTTCCCAAGGATTGCTTTAGCTATTCGTCTAACCAATCTTTTCTATAAAACACATTCGATAAGTCGTGAGACCTCATCATTTTCCCACACTCATTGATTAGATGCTTTCTGAAAGTCAAAGATTGTTTCTTTTAAATGCTCAAAGACAAGGCAACAAAGAACATGATAACTGGTAGTCAGTATAAAACAGCCCCCTGAGGGGCTGGAAGTTAGGAGCAGGAAGCAGACAACTACTATAGTAGAGGGAAGATCACATGGGAGGAGGAGGTCCTATTGAAAGGAGGGAAAGTACAGTAACAGGACAACCTAGAAGCAGACTAGTGGATGGGTGGGAGGCAAGGGGGAAGAGGAAAAATTGGTGGAAGGATGTAGGTACTGGTGAAGGAACTCATGTTGAAACAACGTGTATCCAACAACCCAATTATAAATAACTGTAATTTCACGGTTACTATTGCAAATTAAAAATAAAAAATGAATTTATACTACAAGGCACAAATATGTTGTCCTGTCAAAAATGTTTTTCACACTGTAATACTTTGTAATCACACTGTAATACTTTTCACTAAAAACATTAGTGAAAATGTTTTTCACACTGTAATAGTAGTATACAATATAAACCTTATTAAAGTGATTTTAGTTCAACTTAGCAGTTTCACCTTATGAAAAAATAGCCATTTCAATAAAAATGCATTTTAAAGTGAGTTACTATGAAACTAAGTTACTATGAGTTACTATGAAACTAAGTTACTAAGTAAAGTGAGTTACTATGAAACTGAGTTACTATGTTACTAAGGTTTAAACATGTATGATAGAATTTTAGTATATCATTGCCATCAAGGTTCTAATGGCTTATAATTTGGGAATTCCTAAATCAGGTTTATGGAGGTCTCTTTTAACATTGAATTTTAAGTCATAATAAAGTTCTGGTATTTTATGAACCAATTACTGCTAAGATTTTCTTTAGAAGTGAATGTGAACAATTTTTCTTATTAAGGTATAATTGGAACTGAATGTATCCTTTAAAAAGGTGCAGTCAATTGCTCAATAATAAAATAGTCAAAATTATATCATTTAGGCATAGCCCTAAATCAGTATCATATTCTATGTCTATTTGGTTTCTTGATCCTATCATCACTCCAAAATATAGTTTATAGGACTGACATATTTGAATGAATGAATTATATGTATATCAATGATCAGAAAACTTATGGTATACTGTAAAAATCACATTTTGAAATCCCAGTTCTCAAGATGATAGTTTTAGGAGATAAGACCTTTGGGAGGGCACGCAAGTAAAACCTTAAGCATGACATCATTACTCTATTTATAAAGTAACCTCAATTAGCTTCCTTGACCCTTCCACCATAAATACTACCAGCTTACAGAATTATTTTGCATTGTTCATAAACTAACCAGTAAGTAGTCCTATATAGGTTTTTCGGAGAGCCGCGGGGTCTCTGACATATCAGGACAAAAGTTATCTTCTACCTCCGAGGCCGCTGGGGAGCAGATGAAAACTCACGAGTCGGCGCAATTCCAAAAAGCTTTTAATAGTGCAAAAGTGCTAACACCGCAATCCAGTATAATGAAAGAACTCTAGTCAGAACTTAGACCATGCAAGACCAAGCCTTTTATGGTCTAAGTTATGTTAGACTTGTAAGGTTCTTGTATGGTCTAAGTTCTGACCATATGGTAGCCAGGGTGGTAGTCTCCTGGTAAACTCTAACTGTCCCATGCTGGGTGCAGTGGGTACAAAGAGGAACTGTGCCCAATCTAGACAACATAGAAGTTCTTAGTAGATGTATAATAAATCAGAAGTTATTCAGAGTCAAGGTGACATCTGTAACTGCACACCCTCTATCAGTGTTTACATATAAAAGAGATCTCATTAGAATAAACCTTGGTTTAAGAATATGTAAATAGATTAAGCTGTGAGTGGGTAAAACAGCAAAGCTCCCAAGCTAGCTAAGCCTGCCATCCAACATAGTTTAAATATGCATAAAACTGTGATCATAAATTCTGTAAGACCCCAATAAGGAGTAATAATTTCTATTTTCTAATAGAATTAATTTAATTCTAATATAATTCTAACATAATTGCTATTGCTATAGCAATAGTTTCTATTTTCTACCAATTGATATAGGTTATATATTTGTTTTAATTAGTAATATGTCTATGGTCCTATGTTATGTCTCTTCCTTTTGAAGGAATATTTGAAAGCAACTAAAGATTATGATGTCAGTTTTCCTTTTGGGAGAGGGTAGCAGATCCGTGATTAAAAATAAAATTTTTAAATAATATTTTATATGTCTCTTTATTTCCCTTCCTCTTTCTTATTGAGTCAAAATGAGCTACACAGCTACAAAGCTTTTCATGATTAGGTTTTAGTCATACAATAGTCCAACTCCCATCCCTGCATTAGTGTTTGTTTCCTACCACCAGTGTCCCCAGTTTCCCTCCTGCTACCCCTCCCAAGCCTGTCTCTATTGCAGAAACTTTCCTTCTCTCTCCCTCCTCTTCTCAGGGCACTGTGGTTTGTAATACAGGTACTGAAAGGTTTTCATCTATATCACTTTACCTTTCAGTACTCAATTCTTGTCCAAGAGATCATTTCCAAATACAATGTCAAAGTGATCCCTTTTCTGTCCTAAATGGATGTCACCCCAACTTGTGGGAAGCTTCAAACTATGGACCAGTCCTCCTGGCCCTTGTTCCTAGTGATATTAGGTATTAGACGTATAGTATCTTTTATAGTTAAATTGTTAACTCATATTAGAAAATGAAACAATGATTAGATGAGATTTAGATGTGAAATCTGTAAATCATCCAGAAGCAGGCCACTACTGTGATATAATTAATATTTTCCCCCATGGTGTAACTAGCCAAGATACTCTCTGGAGACATTAATGTTGAAGGATTTACATTATTTTTTAACTCCCTTAGATTTCTTAAAAATTACTCTTTTTATCTACTTATTATTTGTCACAATAAATAATGGTATGCTCCTTTTTTGTAAGGTATTCATATCTTTATGAAGTTTAATGAAAAGGGAACTGGCATCTTCTTGTCTTTCCTGAGAGGAGTAATGAAACGAACATATTCAAGAACTTTAATCTACATTGAGGGTACCATGAAACAGGTAACTGGAAAATATATGAATATTAGGAAGAGACACTAGAGTAAAAGCAAGAAAAGAAACAAAAACTTTGTAAAACAACTGAAAAGTAAGAGTCAAGGAACAAGAAAGAGGTGTGTGCAGAAAATGGCAGAAACCAGAAGTTTCTGGTTCCATAAAAAATTATTTTGAATAAAAATTTTTAGAAGAATCCAAAGTGAAACGGAATTTTTAAAACAATAATAAGATGACTATAATTATAATTATGTTAGAATAAATTGAAAAATTCAAATGTTAAGGATTTTTTACAGTTCATTCCTATGTCTGTTATCCTGAAGTTTTTATTTTTTATTTGTTTTCATTTTGGGGCAACACCTGATTTACTCATGGATCACTCCTAATAGTACTTTGGGGACTATATGGAGTGCTGGGGATAAATTATGTTTTGGCCATGTGCCAGACAAATGCCCTACTGTATATATTATCTCTCTAGTTCAAGTTTTATTTCTCAGAGAGTAAAAAAAATTTGGTCGTGTTGGATTAAAAGTATATATTTTCTAGTATTTTTGTCTTAAATCATTTACTTGCTCTATTTGTTCCTTAATATTCTCTGCTGTAAAATGGAAACAGTTATCTACTTCATCATGATACCTTAAGTATTTAATAAGAGTTCCATATTTAGTTTTGTGCTCCACAATAATGTTGATTTTATTATTAAATTAAAGATTAACAAAAATTGTTAGTTCAGGTTAGCATGCTGGTAATCTTAGAAGATAGAGATAACATGTGATGTGGGAGGGACTATATCCCAAAATAAATAAAAAATTTGATACTGGGCACACCCAATGGTTCTCAGGTCTTATTCCTGCCTCTGCATTCAGGGACCTCTCTTTACAGGGCTTTGGGAAACAGTATAGTAGGTGAGTCACTTATATGAACATCCTATCTGGCACTTAAAATAGTTTTATCAAATAAATAAACACTCTAGATCAGTAATTGTTCCAAAGAGAGTATATTGTAGCATCATATTATGTTTTACTGCCACAACTAGTGGTGCTCGGGGCTTACTCCTAACTTCACGCTCAGGGTTGACTCCTGTTGGGTCTTGGAGAACATATAGGATGCCAGGGATCTAACCCAGGTACCTAGTGTACAAGGCATGCACTCTACCCACTGTATAACAAACCCAGCCCCTAGTATCACATTAAGTAAAATCAAATTTTCAAAAATAGTTGACCAATTAATTACACATAACTCTTCTGGATGAATAGTAACAAAAAAGTATATTTGAATTGTTTTATTATAGGAATTATAAATAGTAATATTATCCTTATGCCTAATCTGTAAGACTTTTGTATGTATCTACTTTACTGCCATTACTTGTGAGTTTATTAAAACTTAAAATAGGGTAATAATTCATGGGCCCAGAGCACATGCCTCGAATACATGAGGCACTGAGTTTAATCTACAGTACTGTATGGTTCCCTGAGCACATCTAGGCATAACCTCTGTGCTCCCACTTTACAAAAGTCAAGTTATGGAAACAACACACCTAATAAGATATGAATGAAGTGTGACATATATACACCAGTAATACTACCTAGTCATAAGCAAATGCAATCAGTCTTTTGTTACAACATTGCTGGACCTGGAGGAGTACACAATAAGTCAAATGAGTGAAAGGAGAAATAAGTCAAACCATGTGAGTCATACATGGGGTATAGAGTACCCAAACAGAGAATCATATAAAAGTTGAATAAAATCTCATGAAGACATATGGCAGAACTGAGCTTACCAGAGAGCAGAAGGAGATCTGAACCCAATGAACTGTGAGATACACACACACACACACACACACACACACATATATATATAGATATATATATATATATATATATATATATATATACACATATTATGACACCAAAATTCAGTGTCAGGTGAAACATGGATCAGGAGGTCTTAACAAAAGTGGAAATTACCGCAAACACATGGGAGTCAGAGGTTAGGTAAAACATAGAAGGGAACATTGTATGAATAATGTCGAAAGGGTTAATCCAACCTAGAATTGAGCATTAAATACAGGCAAAAAAATGTACAGGATGGCCTCTAAGTGTATGTAGTGCAACCCACAATGTGTAAGAGAAGGAAAAGAGAGAGAGGGAGAGAGAAAAGAGATAAAGAACCTGCCATTCAGGCAGGCTATGTGACAGGGGAGAGAATTGAGGACATTGGTGGTGGGAAATGGGCACTGGTGGAGGGTGGGGTGCTGGAACACTATGTGACCAAAACCTCTAAACATGAGCGACGTTGTAATTGTATATCTCACGGTGGTATGATAAAATATTTAAAAAAAATAAAACATGAATGAACTGGTACAGTTATTATATATTATATGATTGTGCTTTTTACCTTATGTCTAAAGTCAAGTGCAACGCTGATTTCACTCCCAAAAAAATAAAAATCAAGAAATTGATTGTCTTTAGGAAAATATATCCTTCCCTCAGAGCACACAGAAATCCTTCAAAATGTCTGAGTTATATTATATGGGGTCACTCTCAGTTCAGTGTCTAAAGATATGGGTGACTACACCAGTTTCTGTGGTCGTGTGCCCTCTAAAATTTGTCTTTCAGTGGGTTATTACAAACATTTCTCATAACTGCTAAGTCTCTTTGAAGATATTTGGGATACACCTATATAGCTCTTCCACCACAAGCGCAATGGACTGAAGAGAAATTGAAGAGACAGATCATGATATGCAGATGTGAACTTGTTGAGAGTAGAAATGCAACAAGATTCATTTTGGTAAGCATGGTCTGGAATAATCAATTGCTCAAAACAGTTAGTCTAAATTTTAGTGTTTTTTCATACCTCATGCCCATCATAGTCTTTACAGCAGGTACATCCAGTCCATTTTACTGATAAGGAAAACCAAGAATGAAGTTTGTTAAACAATTCTTTAAAAAGTGAAAAGCTGGGGGCGGAGCGATAGCACAGTGGGTAGGGCTTGCAAGCGGCTGACAGGGGTTCGATCCCCAGCATCCCACATATCCTATCCCTGACATCCCACATACATCCCCGAGTCAGTCCTGAGCAAAGAGCTAGGAGTAACCCCTAAGCATCTCCAGGTGTGACCCAAAAAGCAAAAAGGAAAAAAAAAAGGGGAAAAGCTTAGGGCCAGAGAGATACAGCAGGGCGGGTACTTGCCACCAACCAGGGATGGATCCCAGGCACCACAAACAGTCTCTGAAGCACCTCCAGGTGTTAATACTGAGCATCACCAGGTGTAGCCCCATCACAACAAAAAAATGCAAAGCTGAGCTGTAGTCTAAGACAAACTCAGGAAGGACTGTAGTCAGAACTACACCCACCCTGCAGCAGTTTGTTATTTTTCAATCCGGCCCAGGTATGCTGATCCAGAGACTCACAGACATGGGGCAGAGCTGCTACTTGCTCTCCCTGTGCCCAGCCGCTCACGAGGCACCCGGGAAGGATGGCAGTGTCTAGCCCTGGCTTGCCACCCCAGCAGAGCCTCACAACCAGCCAGACGAACCCCCACTCCATGTGGGCCGCCATTTTCCACATCCGGACTTCCCCATTGTCAGAATTCCACCCAGCAGACGAGCCCCTCACAGCCTGGCTCATGCGGCCGCTTGAGGCCTCACGGTTCATCAATAAATGCTGTATTTAGAGGTGACTACAAGAGTATGCCACCAGCACGGCAAGCCTGGCAAGCTGCCCGTGCAATATTTGATATGTCAAATACCAGTAACAATTATATTGGGTCATTCCCATGACCTAATATAATTGTCTGAGCTCTTTATGTTCCTGGAGCAAGCAGATGCCTTGGGCTCCACTAGCATGAGACAGGACATATGGAGATATTACTGGTGCCAGCTCGAGCAAATAGATGATGAACGGGAAGATAGTGATAGTGACAGTCACAAAATTTTTTTTTTTTTGAATATAAATTGAAGAGACCACCAGAAACTACTTTTTGTATTTCATATTCATGACCCAGGAAAATGATTCTGAACAAATAGCAGTGTTTTAGTGCATTTGCTTCCCATCAAGAGGGCTCAATGCCAAAGTGTGTATTTAAGATATTACAAAGGAATAATGCATGTCCACAAATAAGCTAAGCATTTATAGGAACACGTACTAATATGGTCATTGGGAAAGATATATTAAAATTTTAACATCCCTTGCCATTAATAAAACATTCTTTGGACAAAAAACAAGACAGTAAGACAGTATATAATGCAAGCGGATTATGTGCCGTGAGGCGCGTGGGTAACTTTAAGGCCTGCTAAGCAACACATTGAGTTACTTAAGGTCATCTTTGCTTTACAATAATTAAGGCTCTTCCAGTTTCCCTCTCACTTAGACTTTAAATGCAACTTATTCAGAAAAGTGGAGCTTTACTTAGCACTTGCGCTTCGAGTCGAGTGACAGTTCAAGCAACGCACAACCTAACTTTGCAGCTGCTCTGGAGTCTAGCCACAAAGCAGGCTGTCAGGACAGGTTCAGTTCATTTCTCCAGCAAGTCTCGCAGCCCTCACTGCAGGAGACTGTATTCTCTGAGGACACTCTGATTGGCTCCTAGAAAGGAAGCCTGCAAGAGATGTTTATGTACCAGTTTCCTGCCCTGCCTCTCAATCAGGACACTTAGAACTCATTTTCCGGGGTGTGTGCAATTTTAATATCCGACCTGGTCACAAGTGCCCTGCCAGAGCAGTCTGCAACAGTTTTTGTGGAAGCCAAAGAGAGAAGCCGGGATGAGATCAGTCACTGAGCAGCCACCGCCTACAGAGCAGGTGCTTGACACTCCAGTCCCCCTTCCAGATTCCCAAAACTACCAGCCCGACATCTCGAGCACTGCGCCACCGCGGCTAAACTCAGCGCCAGGAGGGGAAGGTCCCGCAACCGAGACAGGGTCCCCGCTCCCCGCAGCAGTCCTGGCGCGGCGCTGGCCCGCGCACCTTTCCATGCGCTCTCGCCAAGTTACCTGCAAACCTAGACAGAAAAACGATCCCCACCGCAAGTCTTCAGGCCCTCCTTCTCAGTTTCCCGGAGCCCCATGCACAGCCCCAACAGGACGCCTCCGCCAGGGCGGCAGCAACAAGGCACCCCGGGGCTCCCACCCCAAGGCCCCTTTCCCGGAGGAAAGGTCGGGGAGCGCTCCCCGAGGATGCACGGAGATAGGAAGCAGCCTCGGACTAGGCCTAGGCACGGACAGCACACAGAGATGCCCACACCAAGTCTCAGCGTGACGTTACATTCAGCGTGCGGTGACACTGGCCGCTTGGGAACCCCTCGAGTGGCCGAAGACGCGCCCCCTAGACTCCCGCGGTTCCGGGGCGCGCACGGGGGCACCCCCGCGCTCTCCGCGCAGCTCAGAACTAGCGCCGCGGCATCGCTCAGCGGCGGGCCATTGTTTTCGGTCGGCAGCTGTTGGATTGTTTGGTTGTTTGGTTTTTAACACTCGCCTGCGGCGCGCGGGGCAACTCCAGTGCCGGGACGTCGCCCCGCCTCCCCTTTCTCTCCGATACTTACAGCCCCTGCTCTCGGGCACCTGCCGCGGTGCTCCCTGTAGCCGTCGAGACGCGGAGGGTCCGCCGGGCTGGGCCCCAGGGTGCGTTCCCGATTGCCGGTCCCCGACGGAGCTGGAGGAGCGGCTGCTGGGAGGAGCGGCCCCGAGCGGCTCCTTAGCCGGCCCCGGCGGGTGTGCGGGGGCAGGGCGGGGGCGAGGTCTGAGCATGCTCCTGGCCCAGCCGCCCGCACCTGAGAGCCCACTCTCGGGACTGGAGCGGTGTGTGTGCACCAGCTGGAGCTGGGGGCTGTAAACCGGGGAAGTTCACAAAAGAAGGGGGATCTAGCCGCGGCAACTGGGGAGAAACATTAGGTGATTTTTTATTTTTATGTATTTATTTATTTATATATTTATTTGTTTGTTTGTTTGTTTGTTTGTTTATTTATTTATTTTGCTTTTTTGGGTCACACCCGGCAATGCTCAGGGGTTACTCCTTTCTCTGCACTCATGTACTCAGGAATTACTCCTGGTGGTGCTGGGGGACCATATGGGATGCCAGGGATCCAACCCGGGCATCGGCCGGCCGAAGTGCAAGGCAAACACCCTACCCTCTGGGCTATCGCTCTGGCCCCACATTAGGTGATTTTGCAGAGAAGGACCGTGGGTTTGGGGGTTGAGCGGGCACTCTGTTGAGGAGCTGGAGGTATACTGAGTTGCTTCTGCAGGGACTGTGTTGGGAGCGGCAGGGCGGGGATGTAAGGGGACTTTTGGGGACATTAGGGGGACGCGTTGACTGCCTTCAAGGCAAGCGCCTTAACCTCAACTAAAATGTTTTTAGAGGATTTAGTGAAGTTATAGAAGAGAAACTTGGGTGGCATGCCCGGAGTTTTTCAGGGGCTAAGCCTGCCTGGTTCCTAATATTCCTGAATAGGCCACAGGATCCCACAAAAGCACTCACAATTTTAGAGGGGGGAGTACGCGGTTAATCTATGACTAGATTAACAATCATTTCACTATAAAAAATTTAAATGAAATGAAATTTCCTCCAGGAGGAGATGAGGAAATAGCAGAATTTGAAAACGGTGGAGGGGGGGGGGGGAGCACACAAGTAATTTCTAACTAATTCCCTTCAATTTGCAGCTTCTCAAAATATTTAATTTTTCAGAAAAGAATTTATCTGAGACAAGGATTGCTAGGGATAATGATCATTCCGCTGTATTTGGTTTCTTCCACGTTTATTATTTTTTCTCCGGAGTGTAGTACTTGAGGAAGAGTACTGGTTGGAAGTGAATATTTAGACAATACTATTACAATAAAATATTTAGATAATACTAAATATGTGTGTACCTTTAAGTTGGGTTAATGCTTAGAGGAAAATAAACTATGCAGAAGAATGGACTTATATCTGAAAATTCTTATTGGCAGTTTGTCTGCTAATTTGTTGATGTTCTCTACCCAATTTGGTTCCTAAAATTTGAAGAATTTTAGTCCAAAAAGATAATTACAGGTAAGACTCCCCTATGGGTTCCCTGACTTCTGCCCAAATCATCCAGGAGCAATGATGTGAAAGTGAAAAGGCATGTTATAAAATTAGATATAATATAGCTTCTAGAAACCTTATGGCAATAATAGAAATAACAATAATTACCTTCTCCACATCAGGCATTGTTTTAAGCGCTTCACTGTCTTCCCATTGTTCATCGATTTGCTCGAGTGGGCACCAGTAACATCTCCATTAGTCCTGTCAAAAGCAAGTGCAACCCAAGGGCATCTACTTGCTACAGGGACAAGAGGAGCCCGAAACCATTCTTCAGGTTATGGAACTGAGGTCCATAATAGTTACTAGTCTTTGGCATAAAAGTAAATAAAACACGGTAGCTTGCCAGGCTTTACCGTGTAGGTGGTAAGCGCTTAGACGATTAAAATAACCTTGTCAGATGTATACTAAGATTGTTCACATTTTGCACGCTTGCAAAGAGACAGGTTGCTTGGCTAAATTACATTCTCTTGTGTCTGCCACAGCTTCTGTGTAGATCTGGACAAATATGAATGTTTAGTTTTGGCTGCTACAGTGTATCAATAATACCAATTTTATATTTCTGCCCTAAGATTTAAAAAGTGAAGTAAGTCAAGTTTGCCTTGCAGGGGCCGGAGGCGATAGCACAGGCGTAGGGCGTTTGCCTTGTATGCAGCTGATCCATATATGATCCCCGGATCCCATATGGTCCCCTGAGCACCACCAGGAGTAATTCCTGAGCGAATAGCCAGGAGTAACCCCTGAGCATTGCCAGGTGTGACCCAAAAAAAAAAAGTTTGCCTTGCAGGAGGATGAAGGGGTTTCTATCCCTGCCATTCTTATGGTCCTCCCAGCTCTGCCAGCAGTGATACCTGGGAACAGAGCCGGGGTAAGACTTAGTACTGCTGAGTGTGATCCAAAAACAAACAAACAACAACAACAACAACAAAAAGATTAGCATGAGATATTTGAAATGTAGATAGTATGTGATGATAAACAGCGATTATTACTCAGTTCTTAAAGTTGGGAAGTTTTACCGAGAAAGGACTACTTCAGAAGCTATTGCAGATATTCTAAAAGGACTTTTAATTTTGTGTCTGTGAAGGAAAATAGTTTTTTCTATTGAACAGAGCTAATTAGAAATGTTAGGACTAAAAGAAGGAATAGTGTTCAAGAGAACACCGTGATTGAAGAGCAAGCAACTTTCAATTTTGTTAAGGAAAAATGTGTAAATTTATATTGTATCATAGGTATCTGTTAATGAAGCAATATCCTGAAGTTACTAGCCCACTATATTTTTTGTCATAAAAATGTCTAGTTTTTGGCCAGAGCGATAACCCACAGGTAGGGCATTTGCCTTGCACACGGCCGGTCCCTGCTGGCCCCGGGTTCGATCCTCGACATCCCTTATGGTCCCCGAGCATCGCCAGGAGTAATTCCTGAGTGCAGGAACATAAAGGGCCTCAAACCATTCCATCAGGTCATGGGAATGAGGTCTAAAATTGTTACTGGTATTTGACATATCAAATACGACACAAGTAGCTTGCCAGGCTCTGCTGTGCGGGTAGCAGATACCAGTAGGAATAACAGTAGGAGAAAAAGGAACAGAAATATAAACCTCATTCTAGCAACTCATGCTCCATGAATTATTGTTGAATGCCTGCATAAAATATAAAGTTATAAAGCATGGCACCTTGCATTATTTACCCACATTCTCATAGCCTAGATTCTTTGGCTCTTCTGTATTTCTCAAAAGTGCTTTTTATCACATTTTTTCTTTCTTTTCTCATTCCCAACACTCCTTTCTATATCATACTTGCATGTGCTCTTTACTATATAACTTAAATATGTATCTATTGGGAACAGTGAGTTTCACAGTTCAGCTGTGACTTTTTATTTTTTATTATCAATCTATCAGTCCATTGAAGAGTAGCAATAATATTTTATTTATCTCGAAAGTTTTTCAACCTTCAGTACAAATTCTTGCCAATACAAGTAATCAATAATGTATGTCAACCGAAGGGAAGATGATAGTGTGATTTTAGTCAACAAATAGGCGCTTGAAGCTATTGGTGCCTCCAGTATCTGTAATTTTCATGACAGCACATTCCTGGATTTTCTTACAGTTTTGGAACAAAATGACACTTTCTAACTAAGTGTGAATGAAAGTGACATTTGTCATTTCTCGGCAAAGAAAGTAAAGACCTTTTGTGACTCACACCTAATTCATGTCTTTCCTTGCTGTCCTGTTTCAGAGAGACTAAGTGCAGAAAGGAATTAATAAAAGTTAAATAGTTCTTTACCTCACTAAATTTTGCATGGGCAGTACACTTTTATTATGATGATACACTAAAATTATAGCCCTTATTTGCCATCGCAATAAGCCCAGCTTATTCTAATGAACACAGATGTAACTTAATAAATTTATAAAACATAAAGGCATAAAAACTCAGTGAACATTCATCATATGATAATGATTTAATATTTTCTTAAGTCAGCATCAAAATATGTTTTTGCAAACAAAAATTGATGTACAACAGTCATTTCAGAATTGTAAGAACAATGTATGAATGTGTCACTCAAAGAATGCACGTGTTTTTGTGTGTGTGTGTGTGTGCGTGTGTGTGTGTGTGTGTGTGTGTGTAGATTAATTTTAACTAAAGACAAAAAACCAATGCCATCTTTCCACTGTAATTAGAATCATGCCTTAAGTACATACATGTTGCAGGACTCCTAAGGGCCGCTGCATCTGCTCTGGATTGCCTCCCACAAATCACTCCATAGATAAGGGGGTAGTCTAAATGTGGCAGTTTATCCGACCATGTATGCTGTACTAGCTGGTATAAATATTCTCCCATGCTATCACAATCATCGTGGGACTAGCTAGATCTTACCAGCATATTAGCCTGGCCACGTAGGACACCTAAGTAATTAGACCAGAGAGAAATGCTGTTTGCTTCCAAGCAAACAAGCATGGCTCCCTGATATACTCAAAGGCAACTAAAATATAAAACTACAATGAAGTAGAGGAGACTTGTGAAAGCTTGGAGAAATATTTAACTGGCATTGGTGTTGGTCAAGGACATGCCATCTCAGAAACCCCCTTCTCTACACTTCAAAAGCATTCCTAAGTAGATTTCGGCTCAAAACATTAGCACAGTAAAGGCCCTAGGTGAGGTGCAGGGAGGGATTACCTAAAGGCATTGGACCCTCCCTGCTTTCCATAACAGTGGGGGGAAGGTCTGAGTTACAGGGATATAAACTAGCCAGTTCCTGCTCTCGGGCCCCCTTCTTCTTCCTTGTGGGATCTCTCTCTCTCCTTGTGGCGTGCATTTCCCTTTGGAAGCTTTTACACGTGGTGGTCGCCATCTTGGCCTACACGTGGCTGGGGTTCTAGCCTGGAATCCTAAGCATCGGGTTTTTCCTTTTGCTGATTTGTATGCCTGAACCTGTGATAAGTAAATCCTTTTTAAAACTGCGTCGGATTCCTGAGTTTTCATCCGTTCCTCGCCAGCTTCGGAGGTAGAAGGGGAACTTCGCTTCCCGGCACTGTCGGGGACGCCCAGGCGCCCCGCACACATACATAGAGGCTACTTTGGAAATATCTTCTTTGGAAACCTTCCATAAAACAAAGGAGAACACAAAATTAGTCTTATTTTACCAAAAACTAAAATGGGGAAATAACTATCTTCCACACTGTTTGACTATCATGGTATAATAGTCAACCCAGAGAAGTCTTTTGTCAAAATAAATTGCATCCTTTAGGACTCCAAGGTTTTTCTTGATAGGACCTGAGATATTTTAGATTAGATAAGGCTCTTGCCTTGCATGTACCGAAATGGATTTGATTCCTGGCAACACATGTGGGCTCTCAAACTCCTCTAGGAGGCATCCCTGAACAGAGAGTTAGGTATGAGCACCAAGCAATGTGGGTGAGGTGCCAAAACAAACAAACATGAAATTTTCTTGGGTGGGGCCGGAGGAAGAGCTGAGAGGGTATTTTCCTTGCATGCGGCCGGCCTGGGTTAGATCCATGAGCACCAATAGGAGTAATTCCTGAGTGCAGAGCCAGGAGGAACCCCTGAGCATTGCTGGGTATGACCCAAAAATAGCAAAAATTTGTGGGGGCATGTATTCTGCTTCATTCATTAATATTTTTCTAATTCTACCTTTTGCTTAATACTATTTATAAAGTAAACTAAGATAGACAGTCGACAACTATACCACCTCTGCTTCCCTTATGACATTGTTCTCATAACACCAAACATTAGCCAAGCAGCACAAATGCTGGATGACTTTGACCAAGAATGTGGAAAGATAGGTCTATGACTGAATCTCAGCAAAACTGTGTTCATGAAAAATGAACTAGTTCCAGAGGCTCCATTCACTCTCAATGAAACAAACATCTCTGAATGAGGCAGTTATGTGTACTAGGTCGAGAAGTCAACATGATGAACGACCTAAAACCTGAGCTGTGCAGAAGGAGGAGAGCAGCATGGAATGCCTTCAAAAGCATCTAAGAAATAGCTAAAAAAGACAAAGAACCTCCAGCTTCGTGCACATCTCTTCAACTCCACCATTCTCCCTGCATTAACATATGCCTCAGAGACCTGGGCCCTACGAAAGCAGGATGAGAATGCTATTTGGGTCTCCCAAAGAGGAATCGAAAGTGCTATGCTTGGAATATCACGCCTAACTCAAGAGAAAGAAAGAGAATCCGGAGCTCCGACCTCCATCACTGTTCAGAGTCAGGGATGCTGTTTTGTTTGCCAAGGTATCAAAAATCAGATGGGCTGGAATTGTAATGCGATTTGGAGATGACTGCTGGACTAGATCCGTTACTGACTGGATCCCATGGGATGTCAAAAGATCACGTGGCCGCCCACCTACAAGATGGTCAGACTTCTTTGTCAGACCCTGAATGAACAGTTTGAGGCCTTTTGTATTCCTGAAGCAAGCAGATGCCATTGGGCTACACTGGCACGTGATAGGGTCAAATGGAAATGTTGCTGGTGCCCTCTCAAGCAAATCGAATAACGGGATGTCAAGTGATCAAGTGATCAAAGTAAACTAAATGTATTATAACTATGTCTTATATACACCTAAAATTATTTTTTGACGTCATATAAACCAAATATTTCATTAGAAGTCTTTGTAACAAATTATAAACTATTTTGGTAGTGGTCTCTTAAATAATGATCATTAAGTATTAAATAGTTATTAAATGAATTCACAATGAACAAATACAGTCCAAAGTAACTTAGGTGATTAAGTAATTCATAACTTCACTTTCTATAACTCTGTGGTACTTCCAAATACTTCTATTGTAAAAAGATGCCCAAGTATTCTGTATATAGTAGAAAAATAAATTTTAAGTTAGTCAAACTTAATATACTTTTCACATTTTTGACAGCAACTTAATGATAATTTTTTGAAAAATGCAATATACAATGTCTTTCTTCACTTCCCTTAACTTTCATATCCTTTTTCCAACTTGCCTTTTGCCTAAAATGACCTTAACTGATCAATCACGATATAATTTACTAACATCTAAGAGGGGCAAGTCAAAAGTTTAATAGAAAACACTCTCAGTCTCTGGGTGGTCAGTAGCAAGTTTTACAGCTGTCTTTGTTTCACTGGCTAAAGTTGAAGTCATATAGTCCTTATGTTTCTCATTTCAAGTCTTCTCCTTTCCATTTCTCAGAATTGTACCAAAATGTGTAACTTTTTTCTGTTTGTTTTTTTATTTATTTTTTGACAATTACAAAAATGTTCATGTTTTGGTTTAAAGCCATACAGTGTTTGAGCATCCATCCCTCCACCAGTGCCCACCTCCCACCACCAATGTCCCAGATACCCTCCCCCTCCTAGCCTACCTCCATGGCAGGTTCTCCGTCTCTTTTATCTCTTTCTCTCTCTCTCTGTCTCTCTCTCTTCTTTCTCTTACATGTTGTGGATTGTAATAGACTTTCGACAATCATTAGTCCACTGTGCCTTTCTCTGTCTTAACTAACCTGTGCTCCCACACATTTGTGGTAGTTACTGAACTTTGGCAAGACCTCCTGATACACATTTCGCCTGACATTGGATATTGGTATCATAATATGTATATATATATATATATATATATATATATATATATATATATTTATGTTATGCAAATAAATGCAGTCATTCTATATCTGACTCTCTCCTTCTGGCTAATTTCACTCACCATGATCCTCTCCATGTCTATCCATTTATAGGAAAATTTCAAACTTCATTTTCCTAACAGCTGCATAGTATTCCATTGTGTAGATGTACCAAAGTTTCTTTATCCCGTCATCGATTTCTCAGGCATTCTGGTTGTTTCCAGATTCTGGCTATTGTGAATAATGCTCCTATGAATATAAAAGTAGGGATGGTGTTTCTGCTGTGTGTTTTTGGCTTCCCCAGTATATTCCCAGGAGTGGTATGGCTGGGTCAAATGGGAGTTCAATTTCTAGTGTTTGGAGGAATGTCTATATTGTTTTCCCAAAAGGCTGTACCAGTCAACATTACCAACAACAGTGAATGAGTGTCCCCTTTTCTCCACATCCACACCACACTTGTTGTTTGTTGCAGGACTCCTAAAAGCCTCTGCATCTGCCCTGGATTGCCTCCTGCAAATCACTTTGTAGATAGGGGGTAGTTTAAATGTGGCAGTTTATCTGACCATGTATTCTGTACTGGTTGGTATAAATATTCTCTCATGCTACCACAATCATTGTGGGACTAGCTAGATCTTACCAGCATATTTGCCTGGCCACGTTGGATCTCTAAGTAATTAGACCAGAGAGAAATGCTGTTTGCCTTCTCAAGCAAGCATGGCTCCCTGATAACTCAAAGGCAACTAAAATACAAAACTACCATGAAGTAGAAGAGACTCTTGTGAAGGCTTGGATAATTTTTTAACTGGCATTAGTATAGCTTTTGGTACAGAGACATACCATGTCAGAAAACCCCTTCTCCACCCTGTAAAGGCATTTCCAGGCAGATCTTGGCTCTTGACATCAGCATATAAAAGGACCTAGGTGAGGTGCTGGGAGAAATTACCTGAGGGCATTTGACCCTCCATGCTTCCCATAATAGTGGGAGGTCTGAGTTGCTGGGGTATAAAACTAGGCTGCTTCCTCTCTCT